>CM035411.1:68016464-68031464 GCA_020310875.1 Ceratopteris richardii
ATTAACTTCCATGGGATTTGAAATAGGCTTGCAATGTAGCATCCCAAACCTCTCAAGTAGGTTTAGAATATACTTCCTTTGTATGAGCATAATACCTTCTTTTAGAGCACTTTAATAGCTACCCAATGAAACCAAAATAGTAGCAAACAGATAAATAGAGAAGGAAAACCAACCCTTACAATAGAGAGCAAAATATTTCCAACAGAGCCTACACACAGAGAGAGATATCAATCACACAACGTCACTAACATGAATGTTTCTTCCAGATTATTTCGAGAATGCTGAACAAAATTTGATGAGCAAAAACTAGACTCTAATAGCTATCCAATGAAAGATGAATTACATCAAATGGATACAATACGAGGGAGAACCAATGCTAACAACGCAAGGGTAGAGAGTTGCAACATTGCCTACGCACACACATAGATATGCCTACTAAAAGAAAACAAACAAGCAAGCAAGGGGCTAGCTTAAGCAAGGGGCTTGCTTATCACAACTCCAGCACTTAGTGCTCACTTTGCATGAGCTAAAACTCCAAGAAGATGGCCCAAAAGAAGTCGGGATACATGCTCCTTTTATAGTGCGAAGTGTGCCCCTAAAGTCTAGGAATTACCTTTCCAAATTAGCTTCCTAACTTGGAGGACTTAGTTGAGATGACTTGGGAAGTGGTCGAGTGACTTTCTTGATGGAATCTCGTGGCTTTTGGCTTCCTTTGATTGCTCCATATGTCCATAAAAGATTACCCACGAATTTGTAGCTTTAAGCTTGACTTTTAACATATGTATATGTATATGTATATGTTTTTATGTATATGTATATGTAAATGTATATGTATATGTATAGGTATATGCATATATATGTATATGTATACGTATATGTGTATGTGTATGTATACACATATGTATATGGGTATGTATACATACATGTATATGGGTATGTATATGCATATGTATATGTGTATGTTTATGTATATGCATATGTATACATATGTGTATGTATATGTATATGTGTATGAAGATGCATATTGTAGCTCAGTGATGAGTAGCACCTCCTTTAATGTCAATCCGGGAAGACGTGAGGATGGTATGAAGACCTCGAGCAAGTGTAGACACAAGTGCGTGAGTGAGAAGCACACTAACATGCACACACATACACACACACGCGCACACAAGGCAAGACAAAGAGTGAGAATCAATGGAGTTCTTTAGATTACTTTCAAAAAGCTCTTACAAGTTCATTTCAATTACAATCCAACCTCAAAAATGAGCTCTCTAGCTCCTTTTATAGTTTCTGACTAGCTTTGGCCCTGTCCAGACCTAGGGTCCGGCCTAGTTAAAAATTAGGTTCTAGGGCTTATTTGAGGGCTCAAATGAGATCTAAAAAATACGAAAATTGGTAAGCAACTACTTCTAAAGCTCCTCAAGCTCGAGGACACCTCGGCTTGCACAAAATGGAGCCACAAAAAGGTGAACATGGTATTTACAGGGTTGTTGGTGATGAGAATCACTTTTAATTGGTGTAAGGGTTTTGAAAAATTAAAGGTTGCCTTAGTGCTAGATCTGCGTGAATGCTCGTACTTGCTTCTTCATGAAGAAAATTATTGGCCTACTTGTCGGATCGTCGTTGACTCCCTTGTCTGCTTGTGCCTTCTCTTCTCTCTGACTCCCTTCTTGAGCTTCCTTGCCTAGTGAGTCCTTCAGTTCCAACACCCCCCCCTCTCTCGCGTCTGTCGTCCCTGACAGACCCGTGTTGTGTGGGTTTTTGGATGTAGTACTCAACAACATCTTGTGCTAAGTGATGTTCTGCAATCCGCAACCCCTTTGCCAAGTCCGTGAGTAAAGCATCCCAATCTACTGGCCCGGGAACCTCTGGATGTGGCATTCGTAACTTTTCTGAATGGAGAGCTTGTTCCACTGCAAACAATTGTAATAAATGTGAGGGCCTGGGAATGAAGATCTCTGAGTGATATTCCTAGAACCCTGTGACAAACATCTCTTCGAATGTCTGTTTGAAGCAGGCCGGTAGGTACTTTATGCGGGCATGCCATGCATAAACAACATTAATAGAGGGCGTTGTGCTCATGTCATAAACAAGATCCTGATTGCCTTCATTGAATCCGAGTGCAGAGAGATGGGGTTCCTTAACATTCTTGAAGGTCCTGAAGGTGACTATTATGAGTTCAAAAATCTTAAGGCACATTTGAGTCATGACATCTAGTACGTTCTTGAACCTGACACCCCAATGCCGAATAGTCGAGATCATGTAGCCTACGGTAGGTTGACCTTTGGGTGGTGCTAAGTAGACATAGTTGAGCCATTTCTCACATCCTCTTGTTGTCAGCACCATCTTTGTGTACTCTGGCCACGACCTTCTTCGGAAAACAGGACATTAGCAGGGATTGTACTGGATATACAGGGGCATGTTATTCCATGTGCGATTCATTTCCGGGTAGGTTTCAAGCAGCCGAATTCTTCAAGTCGGTTGGCGAATATTTCCCTGCTTGGCACTTTCTGGGATGTCGTCTGGTGCAAACTGTGTGGCAGAGGTTGGTTCGCGTGAGGTGTGGTGCTTGATTTCAACATTATAATCCGCCATTAAGACACAAAACGGAACATACAAGTCGTCGGAGGTGCTGATCCACCTGTGATGTGAGAGGTTTCTAAAGTACTCGGATTTTATGATTACCTCTTCCAATCGTGACATGGATGCTATTTGAACTGCTACCCTGTCATCATGGGTTGTGGCCACTTTTTCCAACTTCTGCATCCATTCAGGAGCCTCTATCTCAATGGTGTCCATGCCCTCTGCTATCTGCTTGCCTCCAGGTGCTGGCATCGGAACATACGGGTCCTCAAAAGATTCCTCTACTTCGATGGGTACTAGGTCTTCAGGTTCTGGTTCCACCAAGGGGGAGGGTTGGCGTTCATATTCAAGGACTTTCTTTTGTAATTCTTCTAGTTGTGCTTTGAGCGCTGCTACTTCGTCAGTTGTGTCAGCGGTGGTTGGGACATCTTTTGGTGGTTCTGGTTGGGCTGCCAATTGCCTTAGTAGTTCGTCTCTTTCCTTTTCTAAGGCTGCGTGGGCTTCGAGGAGATCAGCATGGGTTTCCAATATGATTTGCATATTTTCCGAGGGAATGGCCTTGAACTTCTCCGGGTCAATTTCTTGTGGGGAACCTTCCATGGCTGCTTCCAAGTTCTCTTCGTTTTGTGTCTGAAGCCGTCTATTTTCTTCAAGGGCTGCAGACATATGCTTCCGTAATAGAGCCATGTTGCGGCGGAGCTTGAGGTTCTCTGTGATTTGGGAGTGTAGCAGATCATCCATTTGTTGTCTTTCTTCTGCATCTGGCTGCGGTGGATTTGCCACTAATTGCTCATGTTGTTCTTGTAATGCACTAAACTGCTGTTGTAATTGCCTCTTCTCCTTCTCTAAGTCAATGAATCTTCCTTGTAATGTTTCATGACTCCTGAACGAACTTGTATGCTAAGCGTCGAGGTGCTGATAGTGTTGCTGTAACTGAAACATGCACTGATACATGTTATTAAATACATTATTGATGGGAGTAGATGCGGGAAATGTGTTGAATGCAGAAGGGAAGGGGAAAGGGAATGGGAGTGTGTGTGATGTGCTTGAAAGAGGTGAAGTTGGTGGTGGGGGAATGGGAGATTGTGGCCTAATGGGGGGAGGGAGAGGTGCGGTGGAGGGTGATATGTCCATAAAATCCACGGTGGACGCAGTAGTGGGAGTGATTGTGAATAGTGGAATTGTGGGTGCAGTGATTGTGGTGAATGTGTACAGTGGTGTGTGCAATTGTGAATATGAACTGCTCGGAAGTGTGAGTGGGGGAATGGGGATGTCAGTAGCTGCCGTTAGGATTACAGTGTTGGTGGAGGTGTATACAAGGGGGGTGTTGAGAGGGTGTGTGGGTTGATTGGCGGTTTGTGCTGCAGTCATGGCAGTGGACTCGGAGGTGGTGACGGTGGTTGTTACATTGGTAATGGGAGGTGAATGTGGTGGTGTTGGAGGTGGGGGTGGCAAAGGGGGTGATGGGGGTGGACTAGAGACTTGGGTTTCTTAAGTATCGTGTACGGTGTGTGTGGTGGCCGTGGTTGTGGCTGTGCCTTGTGTTTCGGACACTAATACGTTCATCTGCTTCCCTGCGCGTGGGGGACGTCTTCCGTATCTTCTTTCCGTTCTGCGTGATTATGCCAGGGCAGTATGCACTGCCTCAGGTACTCCTAAAGCATCAGAGATCATATCCAGTGTGGCACGATATTGTTCGTCGACTCCTTCCTCCTCGAGGATTTGGTGCATGATAGCCTTTCCTGCTGCAAGGGATAACTTATGTTGTTGTTGGACCCTGTTGATGGTATCGTGGAGCTTTTTCAACTCCTTTGTATATGCTGGGGCACCCTCTAGTTCCTGTAGAACTTCTTGCTCATAGTCATGCGCCTCCTCATAAAAAAATCCTTCCTGTTCATCCTCTTGTTCTTGTTCTTCTTCATCCGTTAGATCTTCCAAAGTGAATCCGTGAGGAAATTCCAGGTCAGTAGGTACTGGTGGAAACACAAGATTAGGGCCATTTGTGCTGTGCCTGGGTAACCTGATAGTAAATGGTTGCACTCGTCTGGGGAGCCTTGGAGTTGTCTCAGGTGTTAGGGTTGCACCACGGGCTTGTGCACAAGGCATCTGGACCGTGCCTCTCATCTTCTTTGAGGGAGGCCCTGCAGCTGACAGTCGGCATTGAAACTCCTGTGCTCTGGTCCAAATGAGAGCCCTTTGCACTAGTACATCATAAGCTAAACATCTATATACAATGCGGGTGAGTGCACAGCAACCATATAGTACTGACTTTTGTTTTTTGTACCACCTTTGGTGAGCCAAATGAATCTGGTCGATAATCCAGTGGGGGCATGTTGATTGTCAAATCAAAGGCATCTGCAAGGTAGAGGCTAAACCAGATCTTTTTGGGCGGCATTGTGAACCTTTCCTGCGCTGGGAATGCAAAATGTTGCATGACCATGCGCAAATGGACGGCAATTGTAGGCGTCATTGCCACCATGTCTTTTAACTTCGTCAGATTTTTGTTCTTCATATTGTCGAGGACCATAGTCTCTTTCTCCGTAGGAATGGGCATACCTTTCATGTCCAGAGCTTCCCTTACCAGGTTGATAGTCAATCTGAAACGCTTGAGCTCATTGCCCCTTATGAGAGATGGGAGGACAAAGGAGCTGTATCCCTTTTTGTCTTTGCTCGGAGTAAAATTGCTAATCAGATACGAGCACCTTAGAAAATCTGGCTTTGGCAATTGGAATTTGAAATACTCGTAGAGTCCTGCCTTCTTCCATATGGGTTTCAATCCTTCATTATTCTGCAATCTCTCAAATTCCCTGGTAAAAAAGTGATACCTGCCCCAGCGCCCATTGAATTCTATCTCGGCCTCCCACATATAGGTGCCTTCACCTAGGGGTCCCGCAACGTCACTGAACCAGTGTGAGGTTTTACCCATCGGCATTGTGTGACCGTGTGGAGGATTCTGAATTGGTATGGCATGTAATGCCCTTAATGCCGCTGGCCGCTCCTTCAATTCCTCCTCCACGGGAAGACTTTCTATATCCACGATTTGGGGGCTGGTGCCTGCCTGGGAGCTAGTTCCTACCGTATCTGCCATGTTACTTCTTGCTTCCTGTCTCTGTGAGAATATAGAAACATGTGTTAACATTGTACATGACAAGAGAGAATCATTGTTGTCCCCATTACAACATTAACATGAGGGTCGGGAGAGATTAATGGGTTAGTAAGTGCTCGGTGCTAGTGTGTGTGTGGTTAGGAGTTTGGTAGACCTAAGAGCTAAGTGGAATGATGTAGTGTGATAGTGATGTGGTTAGTAGGTTTTCATGGATTTACAAATGGGGTCTGGGGGTTTGTTACAAGTCTTAGGCTGCCAAATGCAGTGGATGGGTTTTGTTGTTGGTTTCATAGAGACTCTCGAGAGCTTTATAGGTGTGTCGGCTTGAAAACAAGGCCTTTTAGGGACCCATTTACAAGTGATTCTGTTCGTGCTCATGGGCCTTGGTGTGTTCCTGAGTGTTGGAAACGAGTGGATGTCGGCTGTGCGAGTGAATGGATCATGATGTATAGGGTGTGGTCTTGGTGTAACTATTTGAGCTTGCAAACAAGCCTTAGGCACCCAAATTTGTCTTGATTGTGGGCTAGCCTTCATCGACTTCTTGGGCACCCAAATAGACTTCACATTAGCAGAGGAACTTCTGAAAGACTTCTTATTGGTGTCGTGTTGTTGGTTACTAATAAGAGGCTTTGCCCGTGTGGTTGGCTTGAGTGCAACCGGGTGTTCGCCTTTCCGCACCCACACTTGTTTCACTAGCTGAGACATTTTGCTGCGCAGGTACTTTTGATCTCCGACATAGGTAATACTCTGCTTCTTCTGCCTTTGATCCACCTTTGGTTGCTGCCTCCCTCTGGCCTTTGGAAAAGAAGGGAGTTCCGTTGCATCCCTGACTCCTTTTCTGCAAACATCATTCCTCTGCAACACATAGTTTTGGACAAGAACAGCATGGTCATCTTCATGTGTACTCCTGGAAGGACCAGGAGTGTGTGCCTTTCCTAGTTCCTTGAGTGCTCCATTATCTAACTCTACTGTAATTCGACTATGATTGACCCCTACCTAAAGAAGTCCACTTCTTAGGTTTAGGTTGACTGCATGATCATAGATCCAGTCCTGACCCAAGACAAGAGGCTCAGTGAGGTCCTCATCTTGACACACTAGTACTTTGACTGTCATTGCCTCGTCATGAATATAGATGGGAAGTTCCACCTCGCCCATGCAAGGGGTTTCCACACCTCCCAATCCTATGAGATACACTTCAATAGGATTGACCGTTAATTTCAACTCTTGACAGTGAGACAATTTAACAGCACTAGTGGCTTCACCTGAGTCAATCAAGGCTCTTACAGTCCTTGCACCCTTTCCTTGTCCTATATCTAAGGTTATAAAAGGACGTCGATCAATTATCCTATGGGAGCTGATACCTGAAACTTCACACATAGCCATGTGATATCCTTGATCTGCCTCGGCATCTGGCCTAGGTTGCTCTCTACCTTGTCTTCTTAATTTCATTCTCCGTATGTGCTCTTAAGCTTCTGCTTGGGCTTCTTCTCAAATTCGCTTTCGTTCTTCTTTGCGTTTCTTGGAAATATTGAGCCGACTTAGCATTTCCTCTGTGAGAGGTTCCTGATATAACTTGACTCTGCATCCGCTTATGTAGCTTGGGAGAACATCACCTTCTAATGTGGCTAGTTGCACTGCTCCACTTGTTGAGATTCTATTAATGATCATGGGTCCGTAGCCTCTCTTCTCTAGTTTCCTCGCATGTTGCTTCAACGTGTATACTAGTACTAGGTCGCCTGCCTTCAAACCTTTATCCTTAACGTGGGCATCAAAATATGCCTTCTGTCGTTTCTTAGCTGCATATATCCCTGCAGCCGCCCTTAGTCTTGTTTCTCCTAATCGTTCAAGGTCAAAAAGTCTAGAGGAGAGTTCATGACCCGTCCATTCGTGCTCTTGTGCTACCTTCAATGTAGGTATCAAGAAGTCCAATGGTAGCACTGCATTTTGTCCAAATACCATATGAAAGGGGGTGGCTTGGAGTACCGTTTTGTAGGCGACTCGGTATGCCCAAACAGCATGGTGTAGCTGTTTGTCCCAATCAGAGCGTTTATTATTCACGAGCTTGGTCAACACATTGCACAGAATCTTGTTTGTGCTTTCGGCTTGCCCATTAGCTTGTGGGTGGTAGGGGGCAGACTTCTTATGAACTACCAAGAATTCTTGGAGTAGATTTTCAATTACTTCATTCAAGAAGTGAGTGCCTCTATCACTTACTAACTCTATAGGTAGCCCGTATCTTGTGAATACATTCTCAAACAAGAATTTAGCAGTTGTTTGAGCATCGTTCTTCGTCGTGGCTTTTACCTCTACCCACTTTGTTAGATAGTCTGTCGCAACAATGATATATTCTGCATGGGAACCCTTAGCTGGGGGATTAATAGGACCTACGAAGTCTATTCCCCACTTAGAGAATGCACGTCCACCCATCATAGGTTTTAGTGGCATCTCATCTTTACGTATAGGATACTGAGTTCGCTGACAGACATCACACCGTTTCACATAGGTATGTGCATCCATGTGAAGGGTCGGCCACCAGAAGCCCGCAAATAGTATTGCCTTGATCACCCGATCTGGTCCAAAGTGTCCTCCTGCTACACCTTGGTGAGCAGTTTCCAAGATCTTAAGATATTCACTCTCATGGACACATAGTCGCAGGTAACCATCTTTACCACGCTTGTATAGATTCTCACCAATGAGTGAGTAATCCTGGGCTTCTTGTTCTAAACTCCTTTTCCTAGCCAGGGTCATGTCTTGAGGGAATGTTTTCGTCCTCAGGAAGGATACTAGTGGTTCACTCCAATCTGGCACTATGGACACTTGATAAAGAGTGGCATGTTCCACAGGTGGTTTAGTGCAACAGATTGGGCATTCCTTGCACAACTTTTGGACATCAGCCTCCATGGTCGGCCAATGCACTCCGAGTCTCCTTAGTGTCTGTAGGGTTCGTTGCCGTGAATAGTGTTGCTCTAATGCACCTACGTGTGCTAATTGCAACCATTTAGCGTACTCATCCTCTTCCACACAGCAAGCCAAGATCCCTTGATCTGTGTGCTTGTACATACTACCTGCCATGATGTGATACTTTTGGGCTTTTACTACCTCTCTATCCCGTGTGTTTATTACTGGGTGGTTAGGTCCGTATGTCAATACTGGAACTAATGGTTTAGCCCACTGTGGCACCACTTCCAAATTAAACAAGTAGGCATCAGGAAGGTCATCTGACACTCCTTGTGGGGCTTCTCCAGATGTGAGTCTAGAGAGATGGTCTGCTCTTAAGTGAGTCCTACCTTTCCTTACCACAACCTCGAAGTCGTATTCCATTAGTAAGAGAAACCATCTTACTAATCTACCTGTATTGCAGGGCTTGTTCACGAGATATAGCAGTGCTTGATGGTCAGTAAAAAATTTAAACTTATTTGCAAGCAAATAATGTCTAAACTTTTTAACCGCATATACCATGCCTAGTCCTTCTCTCTCCGTAGTGGTGTAATTTCGTTCAGCTGCATTCAATTGTCTACTAGCATAGGTAATTGGAAGATCCATATTACCTTCACCAGTAGGTTGCGCGAGTACACACCCAATAGCATAATTGGATGCATCCACATGAACATGAAAGGGTTTATTCCAATCTGGTGTAGTCAAGATTGGTGCTGAACATAATCTTCGTTTAAGCTCCTGGAAGGAATTCTCACATTCATCAGTCCACTCAAAGTTAGTCAGAAGTCCGTACATGGGCTTTGCAATGACAGCATACATGTGAATGAACCGGCGGTAGTACCCACAATGCCCCATGAAAGCCTGTACTTCCTTGACATTCTTTGGCCTAGGTAACTCGGCTATAGCTCTCACTTTTTCTTCATCCGTGGATATGCCATTCTTCGACACTATGTGTCCTAGAATCTTGCCTTGCCTGACCATAAAAACGCACTTTTCTGGGTTCAGGCAGACTTGATATTCTCTACATTTGTCAAAGATTTGTCTGAGTTCAGGGATATGGGTTTGCCTGATGTTGGAATGAGCACAAAGATCATCAACATAGACTTCTAAGTTCTTCCTCAGGAACTCTTTAAACACGTGACACATCAATCTTTGAAAGGTAGCAGGTGCATTAGTAAGCCCAAATGGCATTAACCGAAAGGCAAATATTCCCCATTCAGTGGCAAAAGCCGTCTTATGCTGATCTTCTGGAGCTATGGCCACTTGATTGTAGCCCGAAAATCCATCAAGGAAGCTGTACACTTCCTTGCCTGCCACTCTTTCAAGGAGATGCTCTGTGATAGGAAGCGGATAGTTATCTCGAATTGTGGCTGCATTAACCTTTTTTAAGTTAATGCACACACGCAGCTTTCCGTTTTTCTTGGGCACCACTACAATGGGGGATACCCACTCAGTGTGCTCAATTTCATAGATAAATCCCGCTTCTACCAGTCTATCTATTTCTTCTTTGATCTTGGCAGCATAATTATCATTGTATGTGTATGGTTTCTGCTTAGAGGGTTTGGCGTCTGAGGTCATGGGAATTGTGTGTGAGCATATATCTGGGTCAACACCTTTCAAATCCTTGTAACTCCAAGCGAATACATCTCTGTATTCTCTTAGCAAGGCTATTAGCTCTTGTTCTTCCTCTTCTGTCAGGTCATGGCCTATGTATGTGCATCTCTCTTCTCCTTCTTCTAGGGCTACTACTATCTTCTTGGTGGTCTCTTTGTTATCATAGGCCTCCTCTGATTGCGCCTCTCGTTTAGGCATTCTGATCATGACTCTCCTGTCATCTATCTCGTACTTTTTAAAATTTTCTGGGACCTCAAACAGAGATTCTTCCTCTTCTGGTGTGACTTCTCTCTTCTTTCTTTTCTTTCCTTCTTCCTTAGGAGTTACATGTGTGGCTAGCCTTACATCATTTGTAAGCTCTCCATGCCTCTGGGGTTGAAATTCTACTTCATGGAAGTATTCTTCATCTGATGCAAAAGGTGGGTCCATAATGATTGAATCTAGATCGGAGTCACTTGCATCCTCAAATGCATTAGGGCTAGGTTCACACTCTTCCAACACTGCCTCTCCCATGATTGGCTCTATGGAGAAAACTGAAATGTCATAGCCATCCTCATCACAGTGAGGTGTCCATTGCTCTTCATTGATGGCTACATCCATTGTTGCTAGGATCTCTGCCCAGCCGTGGGGTTCAAATTCTTCGTCAGGAAAAACTACAGGTGCATAGGCTGGGTCTTGAATTGATCTATGTGTTTCTTGTGCACCTACCTCTCTGGCTTTCTCTCTCTTCTCTTCTTCTACTGCTACTTTGCACATCCACAATTGGGTATCTTCATGCATCCATGAGGATCCTGATCCTATGGAATGCACAGATTCCGTATCATCTTTGGCTCTATGGATGGGATTCCATTGGATAGGAGGAACATCTCTATGAGAGTAATCTTTAAGGTTTACTTTGGTCGTGACACCTAGGTGTTGCAAATACAAGGAATTGGTTCCCCAATCCTGGACCACTTGCAACTGTCGCATAAATGGTCTTCCCAAAATCATCTCATAGGCATGATTTTTGCTAAAATCACATATAGCAAATGTGTGCTCGAACTCAACGCCACAAGTGGTGAGAGTTATTCCTTCTAGCAATCCTAAGGGTCTCTCAATATGACCATCGGCCATCTGCAATTTCATTCTCGTTGGTCTGAGTGCTGGCTTGCCCCAATGCTTCCATAGGGAAGTGGTGGCAATTGCAACTCCTGCACCTGAGTCTAAAATGGCCTTGGTCGTGTAACCCTGGTAGGTAATGGGGAGATAGGTGTTCCCTTCTTCACCTTCACACATGTCTCCAATCTTATCCAAGGGTATTTCTGGCACTGTTCTCTGGGATCCTATCTGGGAACGAGGTTTGGGTACTTGTTTGGCTACATGTTTCCATAGGTCTGGCCTAACTTTGAGTAGCTCTTCTAAGGTGAGGTTGCATTGTACTTTAGTGTTTTTCACTACCTCTGTGTTCCTAGGTATGACTGAGTCCTCATTTCGTACCATGACCGTGGGTGCTCTCATATAAGTAGACTTAGTTTCCCATGGGCCCGTGAAATGGGGTAACTCTTGTAAGGAATTAGACTCAAAGTCTAATCTTTCCTGTGGATGGGTGCCCTCCTGCTCTTCATAAATGGATGGGATGTCTTGTGGGAATTGGTCATGTGCCTCATCCACAAGTTCAATAGGAGGAGGGACTTCACTCTCTTTAGCCCATTTGTCTTCTTGAATCTCTCGTAGGAATTCTGGTGTGAATCGATTCATAGAAGATGATGTGTCTGGCTCCGTAGAGTTAGGCACATAGGCTTCAGGCACATGGGCTTCCTGGGCAGGAATGCTTACTCTTTCACTTGCCTTGTCCTTGTGTTGGGAGGCGGGTTCCTTTTCTGATTGTGCAATCAGCTTCTCTATTCTTTCTAGCAATCCATCAAAGTGTAGCTGTGTCTTGGCTGAACTAGAGATGTTAAATAGGCGACTGGCCTCAAACATGGTCTGAGCCAATTCCACCATCTTAGCACAAATCTTGGTTCGTTCTAGCTCTAGTTCTGCTCTAGGATAGTATTTTTCATGATCAGTTACGTTTGGCCCTTCTTGGATCCTGGCCTGATATGCTTTAAGCATCATGTTTAGGTCCTCGGGAGTGGGATCTGCTAGGACTGATCCTACTCTAGGGGGTGGTGGGATTATGTGAGGCGGGTTGGAAGGTGGCGGTTCGGATGGAGTTGGGAATGGTGGTGGTGAAGTAGTTGGAGAGAGGGGTTGAGAGGTGAGTTCAGTTATCCTGGCTCTAGTTTCTCGTACGCTTTCCTCCAATTCACTCATCTTTTTTGCCCATTGTCTTTTCATTCTTTCACGACTATCTCTCCACGCTCTAGTCCTCTTCTTGGTTACGCTCTCAGTTTCACTAACCTCCGGGCTCTTTTCCTGACCTACACCCTGGTTTTGCTGCAATGCCTGAGCTCTAGTGACTACCTGTACGGGTGCAGTGGAAGTGACACTTCCTGTGGAATCCACCACTAACCCTATAACGTTAATAGGAGTGATTTTTGGCATATTATTAGGATTCTTAGGGCAGTCTCGTAAGAGATGCTCCTTTCCACATTCTTGGCAAAAGCCCTGGATTGTCACTGGTTGGGGTTGTGTAGGTGGAGGCAAGGGACAGTCACGAATGAGATGATCTCCTTGGCATTTGTAGCATGGTCCTCTCGGGAATGGAGGTCTTACTTGTCTAGGTTGAGGTCTAGGGTTGGGGTTTGTATACATGACATGTGTGTAATCTGACTCCCAACTAGGTTCATTTGGCTCTTCACTATAGTAGGACTCACCATGTTCAGGAGAGTGCATGTAGTAAGCATGGGGACTATCGACATGTGTAGAATCAAAGATATGGTCACTGAGGTCACTTTCAGAAAGCAGTGGTGTTACAGGGACTATGGCTCTATTCAAATTTTCTTCTGCAGCTGCATACTTTATCGGAATTACATTAGCTGGGGCAGGGGGTTGTTGTGCTAACACAGGCTGAGGCCTTTGTTGGTTTTGGTATTGTGGTTGGTAGGTTTGTTGAGGCTTAGCATATTGCTGCGGTGGGTACTGATTCTGGTATCTTCCCTGCTGAGGGTATGGCTGGGGGTAGGGTTGCCTAACCGCCTGCTTGTTGTATGGGCAGTCTTGTGCTGTGTGATTAGTGTATCTCCGTTCTATGGTGCAGTACTGGCTACTGGGATTTACTTGGGGTTGAGCCATAATGGGACATACGTTCGCCATGTGGTCACCCCCACAAGTATAGCATCTTTTCACAGGGGAAAATCTTGGAATTTGTTTGCTAGAGACACCTAATTTCTGTGCCACTTTCTCAGCGAGTTCCTCAATTGATGTGGATTGCGTGGAAGAGAGGCTAGAGGTACTATCTGAATCTTTGTAGATTTTGGAAAGCTCTAGTTCTTCCCCTAGGTTATCCTCGATGTCAATGCACATGCGTACACACTCTTCTATGGTCCTAGGGTCCTTCAAGTACACATAGGATCTTAATTTTGTACTTAGCAATCCATCCAAGAATAAAGCCACTTGCTTAGCTCGTGTGGGGAGCTCCGAAACAGGGCATCTTTCTAAGTATTGCCTAAATCTTCTTCCTGCAAGTCTCACGGTTTCTTGAGGGGTTTGCTTGAAGCTGTGAATCAACGAGGAGGTGTTATGTCTTATGCCACTCTTAGAGAATTCAATAATGAAAGCCTCTAGGAGTTGGTCTATGCTCCTGAACTGTCTCTCATTCAATGGTTGAAACCACGTAAGGGCTGTGTTCCTAAGGGTTAGACCAAAGGCATTGTACTGTGTGAATAGATCCTCCACTTGTTCAGCTCTTAAGACTTGCCCAAACTCAGCCACATGATCATATGGATCACCAGTGCCATCGAAGTAGTTCTTCATGGACTTAACTAGCTGAGTTGGTCTCAAAGTCCTAGTGTGCTCTCTAGGTCGTGGTAGAGGGAACTCATCCGCATTTCTTTGATTCCTGTGAGCTCTAAGTATCTCAGGCTCTATTCTATTTGTTTCCGTCCTCGTTCTTTCTCTGCCCCCTGAGTTGGCAAAGCTCACCTCTGGCCTTTCTCTATGTCTGTCTCTTTGAGTTCCGTGAGCGTGGGAGGTTCCAACTCCTGGGTGACCAAAGGACACGTTCGATCTTGGTTGGGGGAAAACGAATTCACCTTTCCAAGTGTAAGCATGCCTATCATTTTCTGTAACCACAAGGATCCTCTCTGAAGCGTGATCTAGGTAGGTCACTCTGCCTGGGCTATCTGGATCTTTAAACTCATAGATCATGATTGTTCCTATATCATTTGGCCGATCAGATTTATACCTCCAAAAGGCTTCATCAGTCTCTCGGTTCA
Organism: Ceratopteris richardii; assembly: GCA_020310875.1. NCBI lineage: Eukaryota > Viridiplantae > Streptophyta > Polypodiopsida > Polypodiales > Pteridaceae > Ceratopteris > Ceratopteris richardii. Next base: position 68,031,063 of record CM035411.1, read on the forward strand.
GAAGCAGATCTATGCTCTTGTTGTCTTGGGGAATCCACTCAGGAGTGAGAATTCTCGTAAGAACAGATTTCCCTCGAGGGGTCCGGGGCTCTGCACCCATGTTTCCTTGTTCTAGGTCATCTATGTCCGTCTCAGGGATCACATTCCCGAATTCGTCTGTCCTATCTGGATGACTGGTGACTACGTATATGGTTCCTTCTTTGTCCAAGTATGCTCCATTCTCAAACTTGACAGTTGGGTGCTCTAGTCCTATGGAGTGGTCAGGGTTTTTAATCTGGACCACGGATCTTCCTAGACCGTCCTCATAGATGCTAGCACCTAATCGGTTGGTCCTAAGGTATTCCAACTGTGTTTTGTAAGGGCCTTCTACTCTGTGCAAGTATGGCACTCCTGAACTTCCCG
>CM035411.1:68036464-68051464 GCA_020310875.1 Ceratopteris richardii
AATTCTCCAACAATTGGTATCAGAGCACTAGAGTTTGAAGAGGCAAAGCATTAGAACTGAAGTGAAGCAAAGGAGAAGCTACACATCAAGGGAGAGCTTCGTAAAGTCAAGGAAGAGAGCCACAACATACTTGAGGTAAACTTCAATCTTAGAAGTTTTCAATGGCTGATTTAGGACAACAAGTTGAGAAGTTAGAAAAAGACAATTTTCAATCTTGGAGGTATAGAATGAGAAATGACCTTAAAGGTAAAGGTTTATGGAGTCTAGTTATTGGAGATGATCCACAACCGGTGGACCTTCAAGATCCCAACATTACTCCGACACAAAGGTGACAATTTACTGATTGGGAAGAGAGGAATCGAAGGGTGATGTCCCTCATCTCACAAGTTATTTCTAACACTATGATTGGTCATTTGCAAAGCTTAGAAATAGCCAAGGAAGTTTGTGAAGCATTGGAGAAGGTGTATGCTACCTCAACAAGGTCTTAGAGGATGCAACTCAAGAACAAGCTCAACAACATGAAGAGAAGCTCAAACCAAAGCATTAGTGAGTATACATTGATGATCAAAGAGCTTCAAGATCAGCTAGCATCAGTTGGATGCAAGATAGAAGAGGAAGACATTGTCCAAATAGCCCTCAATGGCTTGAGGAGTGAAGAAAAGTGGAAGCCCCTCATCACAAACATTCTTTATAGAGATCCTCTCCCAACATTCGATGAGATTATACCAAATCTTGTGGCTAAAGAGGTTGCTCAACAAGGAGAAGGCAACAAAGGTAAGGATAGCCATAGTCAAATGTTATATGCAGGATGAGGTAGAGGAAGGAAATCAAGAGGAGGCTTGAGAGGAAGAGGAAGAAGCTACAACAACACAAATTTCAGCCCACACAACTCAGAGGACAACAAGGACAACTCAAATGACAACACACATGGAAGAGGTCGAAGAAGAAATAGAGGAAGAGGTCGAGGTTCATACAATCCTCAAAAAGGTATAACATGTTATCATTATGGTAAACTAGTACATTATGCAAAAATGATTGTTGGCAAAAGAATGGAAGGCTGAATGGAGGCAATCAAAGGAGCCAAAATAACTATGCGAGTACGTCAAGTGAAGGAGATAAGCAAACCATGCTTGCTATGAAGCATGAGTACAACAACCCGAGAAGTGATGATAAAAAATGGTTCATAGATTCAGGTTGCAGCAACCATATGACATGCCAAGGAGATTTATTCACAAAGCTAGAAGCTCCAAGTGGAAAAGGATGTGTGTGTTGGTGCAAGTCAAGCCTTCACATTTGGCTTGGAACCCTTGTAAGATATCTCAACATGAAGCAAGGGTCATAGGAACCTATGCTTATGACTTATTACCATTTTATCCTTTGTAAAAGTCTTAGTGACTTGGCATCACTTGTAATCATACCTAATTGATTGAAAGTCGTGGAAAAAGTTGTTGGATGATTGAGAGAATATCTCAATCGACTTTTTAGGTGAAAGATTCTAGGAGATTGATTTGAATTCAAATTCAAATTGTCTCTCAATCCTTATAAAAGGTCAAGTCAAAAGTCGCGGGTGCACTTCACTCATCCCGAGGCATTTCTGTATCAATCATTGAGTGTGTGAGGTCTACTCTATAGCCTACAACTCTGAGTACCATTTGGCTATGTGTATCATGCCAATGAGAATGTACATTTACATGATCTAATACAAATACTTACATTCATCTACTCTGTGATTCTCTGAGTATACACTACAAGTCTGTCAACTTCAACAATGCATATCTCAAGATCTACTGAACCAAATCAAGTGATTAAAAGCTTGTTGGAACCAGCTCCAAGCATACTACATGCCTACAAAATTTGAAGATCATTGAATCAGCCATCCCGGAGAAATCGCGGTCGAAATCATCTCTGGTATTTCTCTGCACAACTCCTAAAAAGTCGGGGGTGACTCTAAGTTTGCTAAACTTATTTCTCAGAGTGTAGTTCACCATTTCTTCTCATTCCACTTGCAAATGATAGCTTGTTAAGCTAATTTAATATGTCCAGAAGGAATTTGATCAATTGTAAGTGTGCTGGTCATACTGAGTGAAAGTCTGAGCAGGTGTCAATACCAAAATAGCAAGTTTTCTTGGATTTGTGAAGTGCAAAGTTATCTGTTTTGATTTGATCATTACACATATCATTTGCAAAGTACATATATGCTTTCTTGGTATCATTTGGAAGCTCAAGGAGTATACTAAGCATATCTGGAATCAAAGGAGGGCTGGTGTGAAGCAGGTATAGCAGCACCAACTCAATCTTCTGAGTGTATCCAACCATCTCTCCCAACAGTGGTATCAGAGCAAATAAGGTAACATGGGAGATGGTTTTCCTTCTTTCATTGACAAATTGGACATGAACAATTACCAAGCTTGGTCTCTAAGGATGAAGACCTATCTACAAGGAAGAAGCTTATTTGGATTCATATCAGGAGATGAGGAATTGCCCTCATTCAAAGCTAGAGGACTACCCACCAAGGATGAACAAGAGAGGCTCAACACATGGTGTGCAAAAGATGCATTGGCAAGGTCTTATCTTCTTAACTCTATATCTGATTTCCTTTTACCTCATATTAGGAACTATAAGACTTCCCAAGAAACTTGGGAAACCTTGTCAACATATTTTCATCAAGCACAAGGGCCAGAAAGAATCAACTATGGATTGAATTCAATACTCTTAGGAAGCAATCAAAGCAATCAGTTTCAGAATTTGTCACTAGGGTCAAAGACATTGCAGACCAGCTTGCAAGTATTGGAGAAGAGATTGAAGAGGAACAAATAGTAAGGCAGGTAATCAATGGACTAAAGGCAGATGATAAATGGGAGAGCTTTACCACAGCAATGGACCTATACATGGACATACATGCTCCTGATCTAACAACTCTGATTGGTCAACTCTTCACACATGAAGCAAAGCTTACAAGGAATGGAGAGCAATCAAAAGGTAACAACCCCTCTGCTCTATATACTGATAAGAAGATTAAGGATAAAGGTAAAGGGAAGAAGCAAGAAGAAGAAGGTTCTACCTCCCAAGCAAACTATGCAGGGAGAGGTAGATCTTCAAGAGGTAGAGGCAGAGGAGGTAAGCAAGGTAGGGGGAGACCCTACAACTCATCACCATGCAACATTTGTGGATTGTCTAATCATACCACAGATGAGTGCTACAGAAACTATAGGAATCAGAGAGGAAGAGGCAATCAAAGAGGTGGATACTCTCAAGGTAGAGGCAGATTCAACCAACACCAAAGCTAAAATGGATACAACAATCAGTACAACAACAATTACAACCACAATCACAATGGTAACTACCAAGGTGGATTCAGAAATAGAAAGGACTACAACAACTACACAGAGGAGCAAGATGACTCCCTATTGATCATGAATATGACTTCTAAGTCAGGTATCAATGATGATCACTTATTCTATATTGATTCAGGATGTTCTAACCATGTAGCTGGTAATGTGGCACTACTCTCTGATTTGGAAGAACCCAAGGGCAAACATCAAGTGCAGACAGGTGATGATACTAAGCATTCTGTTGTAAAGGTTGGTAATGTAAAGACTAGTGATGGTAATCAAAATTTATTGAGAAGAGTACTTTATGTCCCAACTATCACCAAGAACTTAATGAGTGTAGGTCAGATTGTGGAAAAGGTTTACAGGTCAAGTTCAATCAACATGGAGCATATGTGGAGGACCCAAGACATGGATCCAGAAGGATAGCCAAGGGAGAAAAATCAGGTAGATTATTTACTTTTGAACTAGAAGACACCAAAAACATTGCTTTATACAATTACAAGGATCAAACACTTTCAGAATTGGAAATTTGGCACAAGAGGTTAGGTCACATTGGTGAAAGGACCCTAAAGCAAATGAGTAGGGATCAATGTGTGCTTGGGATACCCAATGTATCCAAGCAACACATGATTTACAAGTGTGGTGCTTGTCAGTTTGGTAAGTCCCACAGGTTGCCCTATTCAAGGAAAGGTTTTATGCATGAAGACTACCTAGAATTGGTACACACAGATGTTTGGGGACCTAGCAAGGACCCTTCCATTTTAGGATCAAGGTATTATGTGTCCTTCATTGATGATTATAGCAGATGGACTGTCTTATACTTTATGAAGCATAAGGATGAAGTATTTAATTGTTTCAAAAGATATCTTGCACTAGTTGAAAATCAAAGCGGTAGAAACTTAAAGAGGCTAAGGTCAGATGGAGGAGGTGAATACTTCTCCAATGAATTTGAAGACTTCTTGAGGGAAAGAGGCATCAAGAGGGAGATAACCACAAGGTACTCACCTGAACAAAATGGGGTAGCTGAAAGAAGGAATAGACTCATTGTTGAAACAGCTAGGTCTATGCTTAATGAAAAGAAATTGCCAAATTATCTTTGGGCAGAGAGTGTATCTACTGCCACATATCTCATTAATAGGTTGCCATCAAAGTCACTTGATGGAATGACACCTTATGAAGCTTGGCATGGTAAGAGACCATCATTGGATCATTGCAAAATCTTTGGTTGTGTTGCATATGTGCATATTCCCTCACAGGTAAGGGGAAAGCTAGACCCTAAAGCTGAAAAATGTACCTTCATTGGTTATGACTTGAACCAGAAAGGGTACAGATTCTACAACCCCTCAAACAAAGGTTTCAAGGTAAGCAGAGATGTCATCTTTGATGAGAATGACTCATGGTATGAGAATGAATGCACGAAGGTTAGTCTACCTTATGACATGGAAGAAGACTTCCCAAAGCTCACCAAGGAGGAACCAATCCAGAAAGAAGACTCAAGCTCAGATGATGATGACACAATTAACCTTGAGCAATTCAAGGCATGGAAGTCCAAAGGAAAGATGAAGATGAAGAAGCTAGAGGATATACCAGAATCCTCAACTCAAGCTATGAGGAGATCTCAGAGAGAAAGTAAGAAGCCTATCAGATATGGGTATAACACTTCTCTTGTAACTAAGCATTCTGTATATATTGCAAAGGATCTGTTGAATGAAGAATCAGGTTCATATGAGGAGGCAATCACCAAACCAGAATGGAAAGAAGCTATGGATGAAGAAATAGAGGCTCTCAAGGAGAGTGACACATGGGACTTGGTACCCAAGAAGGACTCCATGAAGGTGATAGGATCCAGATGGATCTACAAGCTAAAGAGGAACTCTGATGGAACAATTAATAGGTATAAAGCTAGGTTGGTAGCTAAGGGTTTTTCACAAACTCAAGGCATTGATTATGAGGAGACATTTTCTCGTGTGGCCAAGATGCCAACAATTAGAATTTTAGTGAGTATAGCTGCATCCAAGAATTGGAACATGTACCAATTAGATGTCAAGAATGCTTTCTTGAATGGATGGATATCTGAAGAAGTTTACATGTCACAACCACCTGGCTATGAAGATCCCAAGAAGGTAAATTATGTTTGTAAATTGAAGAAGGCTCTATATGGTTTAAAGTAGGCACCTAGAGCATGGAATTACAGGTTGACAACATATCTCCAAGACCAAGGATTTGTCATGAGTAAAGCAGACACTTCTCTATTCATAAAGAGGAGTAGTACAGAGGTAATCTACTTGTGTGTTTATGTTGATGACATCATCATTACACGCAATGATGTCAATGGGATTAGAAACATCAAAGGACAGATGATGAAGAATTCAAGATCAATGATCTTGGATTATTGAAATACTTCTTAGGTCTTGAGTTAGTCTACACTAATTCAGGTATATATATTACTCAAAAGAAGTATGTACAGGATATGGTCAAGAAGTTTAATTTGCAGGATGCTAAAGTCTCAAGCACTCCTATGGAGGTCAACCTAAAGCTTAGTGCTCATGAAGGGGATGAAGTCCAAGACATTACAGGATACCAAAGTATGGTAGGTAGTTTGAATTATGCTACCTTAACCAGAATTGACATAGCATATGGAGTTAGTGTGCTAAGCCAATTCATGCACAAACCAAGGGTACCTCACCTAGAGGCAGCAAAGAAGATCTTGAAGTATTTAAAGGGAACTCAGAACCATGGTTTGTACTTCCCTTATACATCAGATATTGATATCAAAGTATATTCAGATGTAGATTGGGAAGGATGCAAGGATGATAGGAGAAGCACATCAGGATACATATGTTTTGCAGGTGATAAACCTATTTCTTGGTCAGCCAAGAAACAACCTACAGTAGCTTTGTCATCTACTGAAGCAGAGTATAGAGGGCTAGCCAATGCCACTCAAGAAGCTATCTGGTTGAAGCTTTTGTATACAGAGTTAGGCCTATACACAAGGCCTCCAATTATCTTTGGAGATAACACAAGTTCACTTCACCTTGGAGCTAATCCAATATATCATGCTAGGACAAAACACATAGAGGTTCATTACCACTATGTGAGAGAAAAGTTGCTTAGCAAAGACATTCAATTGACTTATGTGTCTACTAATATGCAATGTGCAAATTTACTTACTAAAGCTTTGGATGGAAACAAGTTATGCAGATTCAAATCCATGATTGGATTGCAGGATATGGTTGAAGATTAAAGATGAAGACTTAAGCCAAAGTGTTTGGCTTGAGGGGGAGCTGTTGGTGCAAGTCAAGCCTTCACATTTGGCTTGGAACCCTTGTAAGATATCTCAACATGAAGCAAGGGTCATAGGAACCTATGCTTATGACTTATTACCATTTTATCCTTTGTAAAAGTCTTAGTGACTTGGCATCACTTGTAATCATACCTAATTGATTGAAAGTCGTGGAAAAAGTTGTTGGATGATTGAGAGAATATCTCAATCAACTTTTTAGGTGAAAGATTCTAGGAGATTGATTTGAATTCAAATTCAAATTGTCTCTCAATCCTTATAAAAGGTCAAGTCAAAAGTCGCGGGTGCACTTCACTCATCCCGAGGCATTTCTGTATCAATCATTGAGTGTGTGAGGTCTACTCTATAGCCTACACCTCTGAGTACCATTTGGCTATGTGTATCATGCCAATGAGAATGTACATTTACATGATCTAATACAAATACTTACATTCATCTACTCTGTGATTCTCTGAGTATACACTACAAGTCTGTCAACTTCAACAAGGCATATCTCAGGATCTACTGAACCAAATCAAGTGATTCAAAGCTTTTTGGAACCAGCTCCAAGCATACTACATGCCTACAAAATTTGAAGATCATTGAATCAGCCATCTCGGAGAAATCTTGGTCGAAAGCATCTCTGGTATTTCTCTGCACAACTCCTAAAAAGTCGGGGGTGACTCTAAGTTTGCTAAACTTATTTCTCAGAGTGTAGTTCACCATTTCTTCTCATTCCACTTGCAAATGATAGCTTGTTAAGCTAATGTAATATGTCCAGAAGGAATTTGATCAGTTGTAAGTGTGCTGGTCATACTGAGTGAAAGTCTGAGCAGGTGTCAATACCAAAATAGCAAGTTTTCTTGGATTTGTGAAGTGCAAAGTTATCTGTTTTGATTTGATCATTACACGTATCATTTGCAAAGTACATATATGCTTTCTTGGTATCATTTGGAAGCTCAAGGAGTATACTAAGCATATCTGGAATCAAAGGAGGGCTGGTGTGAAGCAGGTATAGCAGCACCAACTCAATCTTCTGAGTGTATCCAACCATCTCTCCCAACAGTGTGGAGATCGATGATGAAAATCAACAAACAATTGAGCATGTTGGAGATATCAAGCTTGGAGATAAGAAGGTATTGGCTAATGTTCTTCATGTTCCTACTATTGCAATGAATTTTATTTAAGTAGGACAAATGGTAGAGAAAGGATATCCTGTTACCTTCAATGAAAAAGGCTGCTTTATAAAGAATCCAAAAGAAGGATTCAAGGTCATTGCTCAAGGAAGGAAAGAAGGTAGGATGTTCACTTTGGACATTCAACAACCACATGGAAAGGTGATGTATATTCAGTTTGGAAACAAGAGGATTGTTGAAATCGATTTATGGCACAAAAGGTTTGGACATATCAACATTCCCAAGCTCAAGGACATGAGCAACCATGAAGTGGTAAGAGGTCTTACAAGGTTCAATGATGTTGGACTACATGAGTTTTGTGAAGCATGCCAATTAGGAAAGCAAACTTGACAACCATTCAAGAAGAGCAACTATGCGGCAAGGAATGTCCTCGACTTGATACACATGGATGTATGGGGACCATCACAACAACCATCAGTGGCTGGTAATAGATATTTTGCCACTTTTATTGATGATCATTCAAGAAAAGTATGGATGTTTTGCATAAAACAAAAATCAGATGTGTTCTCCATGTTCAAGAGATTTAAAGCATAGGTAGAAAAGGAAACAGGACGCTACATAAAGACCTTGAGGTCTGATGGAGGAGGAGAATATTTGTCCAAATAATTTTCAGATTTTCTTCATGAAAATGGCATCAAGCGACAATTTACATGTAGGTACACACCTCAACGAAATGGAATAGTTGAAAGGAGAAATAGATATATCACAGAAGTTGCAAGATGCATGCTCAACGAGATGAAGGTGCCACTAAACTATTGGGCTGAAGCAACTAGTATGGCTATTAATTTGATGAACAAGTGCACAACGGCTAGAGTGCATAATCTAACTCCCAAGGAGGTTATTCCGGTAAGAAACTTGACCTTACACATCTCAAATTTTTTGGATGTGTGTGTTATGTTCACATCACTCAAGAACTAAGGACAAAGATGGAGGCAAAGTCAGAAAAATGTATGCTCATTGGATATTCATCGAAGCAAAAGGGATAAAAGTGCTACAATCTGGTGATAAAGCGCTACGAGCCTCACGAGATGTGGTATTTGATGAGCTAAGACCATGGTTTGGAGGCAAAGGGAAGGAGAAGATTCTTGAAGAAGATTGCGAAGATGATGGAGGTGTTGTCCAAGAAGAATTTCAGCAAACAAACACTCAAATGTGAAGTCCAAAAGCTTCTACATTACTCAGAGAAAGTTCAACATGGAAGGGGAGACTAAGGAGTCATTCCTCATCACCAACATCAGGTTATGAAAGATTTGAAGCTGAAAGTGCTGCCCAAAATAGTGATTCAAATGCAAGTGAAGAAGAGTATGAAGAGGTGATTACACAAAAGGTAAAGCTGAACCGGTTGAAGAAGCAATATTCAAAAGGAAATGAATGGAGGTCTTCAAGAGCAAGGTATCCAATTCAAAGGTTGAGCTATGATAATTTTATTGCAAAGCATTTTTCATATATGACACAGGTGGTCAAAGACCAAGAACCAAATGCATATGAAGAAGCATGTACACAAAAGGAATGGTAAGAAGCTATGCAAGAAGAGATAAAAGCTCTCAAGGACAATCACACATGGGAGCTAGTTCCAAAAGACTGAGGGTATGAAGATTGTTCCAAATAAATGGGTGTTTGAAATAAATAGAAATGCTGATGGTTCTCTAGCTAGCCATAAAGCTAGACTAGTAGCAAAATGATTCAAGCAAACTCATGGCATCAACTATGAAGAGACTTTCAGCCGGGTTGCAAAGATGGGAACAATTAGAACCTTGATTGCAGTGAGGGCAACAAGGAGATGGCCATTGTACCAACTTGACATAAAAAATGCTTTTCTTAATGGTGAACTTCAAGAAGAGGTATACATGAGTCAACCGATTGGATTTGAAGATAGAAAGCATCCAGATTTTGTTTGTAGATTGAAGAAAGCTTTGTATGGGTTGAAGCAAGCACCACGTGCTTCGAATCAAAGATTGGTCAAGTACCTCACAAAGTGTGGGTATAGTCCAAGTAATGCAGATCCCTCTCTCTACATAAAGAAAGAAGAAGGCAAGCACGTATATATTTGCATATACATTGATGATCTCATCATAATAGGAAGTAATGTTGTAGGAATACAAGAGATAAAAAGAAAACTTAGTAAGGAGTTTAAAATTTCAGATCTTGGTGAGCTGAAATTGAGATAGTCTATGGGAAAGATCGCATTTACTTGATGCAAAGAAAGTACCTGTTGGATGTTCTTTTCAGATTTGGAGTGCAAACCACTCACTCAACCTATGGACACAAATGTGAAGCTATGCTCAAACGATGGAAATAAGTTACATGATGTAACTACATACAAGAGTATTATAGGTCCATTGATCTATGCTACGATCACAAGACCAGATTTGTGTTATATTGTTGGAGTTTTTTCTCAATTTAGCAATCTCCAACAAGTGAACATTTAAATTTAGCTAAACAAGTGCTACGATATGTGAAGCACACAGTCAATCATGCCTTGTTTTATAGATATGATGAAGAATTGCAGATAAAGGGATTCAGTGATGCTGATTGGGTTGGTTCGATGGAAGATAGAAGATCCACTTCACATTATGTGTTCATGATAGGTAGCAAACTTATCACATGGAGCTCGAAGAAGCAACCTACTATTGCACTATTATCTAGAGAAGCTGAATATAGAGGATTAGCCTTTGCAACTTGTGAAGATATGTGGATTAAGAAGCTCTTTGCTGATCTTGATGTGCAGGTGGAGACCATTCCAATTTATGGTGACAACATTTCAAGCATTCACTTGACAAATAATCCAATGTTTCATGCCCGAAGTAAGCACATAGAAGTGCATTATCATTATGTTCGAGAAAACGTTTTACGCAAGTATGTGGATATAACGTTCATTGGAACTAATGAACAATTTGTAGACATGTTTACAAAGTGCTTAGATGCTTCTAAGCTAAAGAGGTTCAAGGATGAAATTAACTTGCAAGATATGGCTGAAGGTGCAAGCTCACATGTGAGGTTTGTGAAGAGAGATGGTGGATGCAATCCAAAGATGAGTAGGTGCCGCTACAACCAGCTTCACACCAGCCAACTGAGACTTCAGAGTTGATTAGTAGACCCTTTGAGCTTCCTAAATCCACCAAAATATCAGCCAAGTACTTTGGGGCATGTATCCCAAAAGTTTAAGTCAAGACCGACAAGTTGCGAAATGACTAGCTCCCAAAACTTGCTATTTTTGGACATACACCTGCTGGAAAAAATGAACAGTGCTCTCAACCTGGAAGGAATTAGAAAAATTCCTTTTGGGCATAGCAAATAGACTTAGCAAGCTTCCTATTCCAAGTTAAAACACTTCAAATGATGGACTGAGCACTGAGAACAAGTTTCATCAAGTTCTGGAACATTCCCACAATTCTCGGGGCTCTGCAGAGATAGACCAGTAAGCAGTAAAATGCAGATATCTCCAAAAGTATAAATCCAATGACCTTGAAAATTTATAGGTAGAAAGTAGACAGTGAGAGCTATCTAACGCACTTTAAAACACTGAAAACGGTTCAGTAAAACTCGAGATATGACCTTCTGAAGTTACTGCTCTGAGTGAGTATAGCAGAGAACAAAACAGAGAGGTAGATGATAATAAATGTATAGATTCACATATGATTACAACCACATTGGCAATGAATCTTTGCACAATGGGAGTAGAATGATAGAGATATGGAGTAAGCTCTTCAATCTCTACAAAATGACATGAAGTGGTCACGTACAAGGCTTGCTAATCGCCTCTTCCTTCTTGCTCCTTTTATAGCTATTCTTGGAGGGAGTTTTGAATTCGAATTCGAATGGCTCCACCTAAAAGTGATCCCCAAAGTTAGGAGAGATTCCCTCAGCTCAAAAATTCGTGATTTTGGTAGTTGGAGCCACGAATTTGCTTTTACATCATGGATGAGGTAAGCCATCCTTTTCCTTTTTTCTTTTTCCATTTACAAGAGATAAAATGTACTCTTTTACAAGAGGTGTTCACATGACTACTCATGTGACTTACAAATGAGGATAATATCAAGCATATCAAGCATGTAGGCTTGGGCAAAATGCACCAACAGCTCCCCCTCAAGCCTAACATGCTTGGCCTCCAAATAAGTCTTCAATTGTCCTTGATTTCCTGCAAGCCAATCATCAACTTGAATCTACTTAACTTCGTACCATCAAGAGCTTTCGTCAACATGTCTGCACATTGCATATCTGTAGAGACATAGGATAGTTGAATATCCTTGCTCAATAGCTTCTCCCTTACATAATGGTAGTGGACTTCAATATGCTTGGTTCTAGCATGGTATACCGGATTAGCTGCTAGATGTAGTGAGCTTGTGTTGTCACCAAAAATGTGAGGTGTTGAAGAATGAAGTCCAAGATCTGTGTACAAAGATTTTAACCACATGATTTCTTGAGTTGCATTAGCCAAACCTCTATATTCTGCTTCAGTAGAAGATAATGCCACGGTTGGTTGCTTCTTCGATGACCAAGAAATGATTTTTGAACCTGCAAATGATATATACCCTGATGTGCTTCTTCTATCATCTTTAGATCCGGCCCAATCTGCATCTGAGTAGACCTTTAGCTCAATATCTGAAGTATATGAATAAAACAAACCTTCATTCATGGTCCCCTTTAGGTACTTGAGGACTCGCTTGGCCGCTTCCATATGTGGTCTTCTCGGCTTATGCATAAACTGACTCAATATGCTAACACTATAGCATATATCCACCCTTGTGAGTGTTGCATAGTTCAAACTTCCAACCAAGCTTTGATAGCTTGTGATGTCTTCAATTGGCTCTCCTTCATAAGCACTAAGCTTATGATTTTGCTCCATAGGTGTACCTGCACACTTTGTATTTTCCATCTTGAACTTGACGAGCATGTCATGGACATACTTCCTTTGTGTGATGTATATACCTGAATCTGTGTAGATCAACTCCAATCCAAGAAAATAAGTGAGTGGTCCGAGGTCACTTATTTTGAACTCCTCCTTCATTTGACTCTTTACCTGTTTGATTCCTTCAAGATCATTGCCTGTGATAATAATATCATCAACATACACACATAAATAGATCACTTCAGATCCATTCCTCTTTATGAACAAAGAGGTATCCGCCTTGCTAGCTTTGAATCCTTGGTCCTGCAAATAAGTAACCAATCTGAAATTCCAAGCTCTTGGAGCTTGCTTCAATCCATACAAAGCTTTCTTTAGTTTGCATACATAGTTAGGATGATGTGCATCCTCATATCCAGGAGGTTGTGCCATATACACTTCCTCAGAAATCCATCCATTCAAGAAAGCATTCTTTACATCAAGTTGATAAAGATTCCAATTTCTAGATGCAACAAGACTTATGAGAACCCTAATTGTAGGCATTTTTGCAACAGGAGAGAAAGTCTCCTCATAATCAATACCATGGGTTTGAGCAAACCCTTTAGCAACTAACCTTGCTTTGTGTCTATTTATACTTCCATCTGGATTCTTCTTGATTTTGTATATCCATCGAGATCCGATTATCTTCATAGATGGCTTGTTAGGTACAAGCTCCCAAGTGTCATTCTCCTTCAAGGCTTCCATTTCTTCATCCATTGCATCTCTCCAAGCTTTCTTGCTTTGTGCTTCTTCAAATGTGGTAGGTTCTTCATTGGTTGAATCCTTTGCAATGTAGATTGAGTGCTTGGTGACCAAAGAAGTATCATAACCAAACCTCTCTGGTTTCTTCTTCTCCCTCGAAGACCTTCTAAGTGGTTGATGTGAGCTCTCGGGTCCATATGTAGCATCCTGCATCTTTGCTTTACCTTTGTTCTTCCATAGCTTTAGTCTTTCCAAGTCTTCTAGGTCAATCTCCGAATCACTTTCTTCAATCTGCTTTGGCTCCTTTGGTTGAAGTGATGGAAAATCTTCATCCAAGTCATATGGCAGCTTCACTTTCCTGTCATCATCAAACCATGATTTGTTTTCATCAAAAATTACATCTCTACTCACAGAAAATCCTTTATTGGTTGGATTGTACAATCTATATCCTTTTTGGTTTTGATCATAACCAATGAATACACACTTCTCTGCCTTGGGATCCAATTTCCCTCTTACTTGAGAAGGAATGTGAGCATAGGCTAAGCATCCAAAGATTTTACAATGCTCTAGACTAGGTCTTCTTCCATTCCACACTTCATATGGAGTGGTTCCATCTAGTGACTTAGATGGAAGTCTATTTATGAGATATGTGGCTGTCGACACAGCCTCTGCCCATAGGTAGTTCGGCAATCCCTGTTCGTTGAGCATGGACCTTGCAGCTTCGACGATAGCTCTATTCCTCCTCTCTGCTACACCATTGAGTTCAGGTGTATACCTTGTAGTGACTTCCCTTTTAATGCCTCTTTCATGCAAGAAGGCATCAAATTCAGAAGAGAAGTATTCTCCTCCACCATCTGATCTGAGTCTTTTCAAAGTCCTACCTGTTTGATTTTCAACAAGAGCAATATACTTCTTAAAGCAATTAAACACTTCATCCTTGTGCTTCATGAAAAACAGAATGGTCCACCTGCTACAATCATCTATGAAAGACACATAATATCTTGAGCCTGATATAGATGGCTCCTTACTTGGACCCCACACATCCGTGTGCACTAGATCCAAAGGATTTTGATACATATATCCTTTCTTATTGAAAGGTTGTCTATGAGCCTTGCCGAGTTGACAAGCTTCACACTTATAAATCATGTGTTGCCTTGTGATATTAGGCAAACCAAGTACACTTTGGTCCCTGCAAATCTGTTTGAGTGTCCTCTCACCAATGTGAGCAAGCCTTTTGTGCCATATCTCCAACTCTGTTAGAGTTTGAGATCCATAGCTAAACAAAGCTATGTTCTTTGTATCTTCCACTTCAAAAGTGAAAAGCCTTCCTGTCTTTTCTCCTTTGGCAATCCTTCGAAAGCCTTGCCTTGGGTCTTCAACATATGCTCCAAATCGATTGAATCTAACCTGCAATCCTTTTTCAACAATCTGTCCAACACTTATTAAATTTTTGGTAATTGTAGGGACATACAAGACTTTGCTTAAGAGGTTCATATTCCCATCTGATGTCTTCACATTACCTATCTTCTCCACTGAGTGCTTTGTGTCATCTCCTGTCTGCACTTCATGCTTGTTATGAGGATCTTCCAAATCAGAAAGTAAAGC
>CM035411.1:68058964-68068964 GCA_020310875.1 Ceratopteris richardii
GCATAGACATGAAGTGCAAACAGGGGATGACACGAAGCACAATGTGGAGAAGATTGGTAATGTCAAAGCTTCCAATGGCAGAACAAACATTCTGAGTAAGGTTCTCTATGTACCCACTATCACTAAAAACCTAATAAGTGTAGGCCAAATAGTTGAAAAAGGCTTGCAAGTTAGGTTCACCCAACATGGAGCTTTTGTGGAAGATCCGTGTCAAGGCTTCAAGAAGATAGCCCGAGGTGAGAAGCATGGTAGGCTCTTTACTTTTGAAGTAGGAGATACTAGGAACATAGCTCTATTCAACTTTGGGTCTCAAACCCTAAGTGAGCTTGAAGTGTGGCATAAGAGATTTGCTCATGTGAATGAAAGAACCTTGAAGGATATATGCAGGGATCAAAGTGTTCTAGGACTGCCGAGCATATCAAAGCAACACATGATCAACAGGTGTGATGCATGTCAGATTGGGAAGGCACAAAGACAACCATTCAACCACAAAGGCTACATCCACAACAACTTATTGGACTTAGTACATACAGATGTATGGGGACCAAGTCAAGAACCTTCATTGGCAGGATCAAGGTATTATGTCTCATTTATTGACGACCATAGTAGATGGACTGTTCTATACTTTATCAAGAGTAAGAATGAAGTATTTGATTGCTTCAAGAAGTATCTTGCACATGTGGAGAATCATACAGGTAGATCACTAAAGAAGCTCAGATCTGATGGAGGGGGAGAATACTTCTCCAAAGAGTTTGATGAGTTCTTGCAGGACAAAGGTATCAAAAGGGAAGTGACTACTAGGTACTCTCCTCAACTAAATGGAATTGCAGAGAGGAGAAACAAGACATTGGTTGGATCAGCCCGAACAATGCTTGAAGAGAAGAAGTTGCCACATTATCTATGGGCAGAAGCTATTTCAACTGCAGTGTACCTTGTCAATCGACTACCATCCAAATCACTTCAAGGTATGACTTCTTATGAAGCATGGCATGGAAGAAAACCTAGTCTTGGACATTGCAAGGTTTTTGGTTGTTTAGCTTATGTTCATGTACCATCACAAATAAGAGGTAAGCTAGATGAAAGGGCAACAAAGGCAGTGTTTATTGGATATGATTCAACTCAGATGGGTTACAGGTTCTTCAATCCTTCAACCAAGCAATTCACTACAAGTAGAGATGTTGTGTTTGAAGAACACAGGTCTTGGTATGATGAAGACAAACAAAAGGTAACACTACCATATGATCTTGATTATGTCTCTCATCAATTAGGAAGCAAGCATGATACACAGGTCCAGGATCCAAGAAGTGATACAGACGATGACCAAGATGAAAGAGAAAGGGATTACAAGCTATGGAAGTCAAGAAGCAAAGCAAAGATGCAAGAGGTTGGAGAATGCTCCAAACAAGCACCTAGAAGATCAGCAAGAGAGAAGAAACAACCAGAATGGTATGGATATGATTCCACATTTGTTACAAAGCATTCAATCTACTTGGCAAAAGACTCTATTTCAGAGGAACCCTCAACCTATGAAGAGGCAAAGGGAAACCCTAATTGGGAAAAGGCCATGAACGAAGAGATAGATGCATTGAAGGAGATGGACACTTGGGATTTGGTTCCAATGTCACCAAATCAAAAGGTAATTGGTTGCAGATGGGTATATAAAGTTAAAAGAAATTCAGATGGATCAGTTTGCAGGTACAAGGTTAGATTAGTTGCCAAAGGATGCTCACAAACTCATGGTATAGACTATGAGGAAACATTCTCACCAGTTGCAAAGATGACTACAATCAGGACATTGATAAGTGTAGCTGCTGCAAGGAATTGGAGACTCCTCCAACTTGATGTGAAAAATGCATTCCTAAATGGTTGGATAAGTGAAGAGGTATACATGTCACAACCACCAGGTTTTGAAAACCCTAATCATCCATCTTATGTTTGCAGACTTAAGAAAGCATTGTATGGATTGAAACAAGCTCCAAGAGCTTGGAATTACAGGTTGGTTACATATCTTCAAGATCAAGGGTTCAAAGCTAGCAGCTCAGATCCTTCTCTATTCATCAAAAGGGATCACAATGAGGTTATCTATCTATGTGTATATGTAGATGATATTATTGTGATAGGTGATGATCTAAATGGCATTCAAAGGATCAAGAGACACATGCAAGAGGAGTTCAAAATCAGTGACCTAGGTGAGCTCACATATTTCCTAGGTATGCAGGTGATATACACAGATGAAGGAATGTATTTGACTCAAAGAAGATACATTCAGGATCTTCTTCTCAAGTTCAAAATGGAGAATACTAAACCTGCAGGTACACCTTTGGAGATGAATCATAAACTTAGTGTTTATGAAGGTGAGAAAATTGAAGACATAAAAGAGTATCAAAGCTTGGTAGGTAGCTTGATATATGCCACTCACACAAGGGCAGACATCTCATATAGTGTGGGAGTGCTTAGTCAGTTCATGCACTCACC
This sequence comes from Ceratopteris richardii, assembly GCA_020310875.1. Lineage (NCBI taxonomy): Eukaryota > Viridiplantae > Streptophyta > Polypodiopsida > Polypodiales > Pteridaceae > Ceratopteris > Ceratopteris richardii. The sequence goes on from CM035411.1 coordinate 68,061,440, forward strand.
GAGAAGACCACACATGGATGCGGCTAAGAGAGTACTGAAGTATCTCAAAGGTACAATCAACGAAGGTATATTCTATGCTTACTCTTCCGATTTGGATATCAAAATCTACTCAGATGCAGATTGGGCAGGAGCTAAGGATAATAGAAAAAGTACATCCGGTTACTTAGCATTTGCAGGTTCAAAGCTAGTGTCATGGAGTTCCAAGAAGCAACCAACAGTTGCTTTATCCTCAACTAAAGCAGAGTATAGAGGCTTGACCATAGCAACTCAAGAGGCAATATGGTTAAAAGCATTGTATACAGATTTGGGACTAGTGAGTTCCAAACCTCACATATTTGGAGATAATGTAAGTTCCATGCATCTAGCGGAAAATCCTATTTTCCATGCAAGAACCAAGCACATAGAAGTCCATTATCACTTCATCAGAGAGAAGCTCATGGCAAAGGAGATTGACATTTCTTTTGTTCCGACTGAAAAGCAAGTAGCAGATATGATGACGAAGGCACTTGATGGAATAAAGCTTTGTAGATTCAAAGCTATGGCTGGTATTCAACCTATCAGAGAATGAACACTCAAGCATACTTTAGCTTGAGGGGGAGCTGTTGGAACATCAAGCTTACACTATGCTTGAGGTGGATTTGATCTACATCAAAGGCTATCGCGTCGAAAGAATATCCATTGGAGAGTTCTTTTTCATATGCTCATTTATTGTATTTTTTTGAGAGATTTTCTATGGCTCATTTACCGTTGTAAAAGCCTTGAGTTGTACACATGTAAAGGTACAAATATAGAGCCAAAATCCCACGAAATTTTGGTGGTTGAAGTTGCATTCAATCAAGCAAATCAAGTCACCTAAAAGTAGATCAATCAAGATCTTCACTTTTCGTAGATTGTAGGAAAGTGAATTGATTCCCTCCAACAACCATTCCCACCTTCATTTGAATTAAAATTCAAGTTGTAAAAGTCGTGGAACACTCCTAGAGGCTATATAAGGAGTTGAAATCACTTGTACATTACATGGAAGCAATATACATACACTTGTGACCATCATTGTCTTGCTCCTTCAATTTTCTACATCATCTTCTTCGCCAACAGTAATCTTGCAGAGGCTGCTGCTATCTCCTCAGAGCTCCAAATTGAGTGCAAGAGGACTCATTGGAAAGGTATTAGTGTCTAATTTATGCCTGTAAATTTTCAAAGCTTTTAGTTCAACAGATTTGGAGAAATCTCAGTTTTTCTGCCTCGGGGTCAATCTCTGCATATTCCTGAAAAATAGGAAGTACCACCGGTGAATGTCGCATTCATTCCTATAGCATATTTTGCTTATTCCTTATACTTTTGTGCATTCCATACACTCAACCCTATGTGTATCACTCCCATAAAAGGATTTTTTCTAATTGTAATCGCGCTGGTTGCTATGGGCATTTGAAGTTCATTATCTCTTCCATAGATAGTAAGTTTTTTGAGCTAGTCGACCCGCGAACCTATCTGTTTTGTATCGACTCATTCTCCTTGATGCTCCAAGGTACATAGTGTGTTTATTTGCACTTATAGCATGCCTATAAGGTCTATTTGAGTCTCCAAAAGCTCAAGGGCTGGTCTTGTGCCGGTTGGCTTGACCAAACTTCATCGCTTCGAAACGCACTTTTCTACCTTCGACAAGCTTCTCCAAGTTTCTTTCAGTATATGTATATGTATATGTATATGTATATGTATATGTATATGCATATGTATATGTATATGTATATGTATATGTATATGTATATGTATATGTATATGTTTATGTATATGTATATATATATATATATATATATATATATATATATATATATATATATATATATATATATATATATATATATATATATATATATATATATATATATATATGTGTGTGTATATGTATATGTATATGTATATGTATATGTATATGTATATGTGTATGTGTATGTGTATGTGTATGTGTATGCCTTTGTATATGTATATGTATATGTATAAGTATATATATATGTATATTCATATGTATATGTATATGTATATGTATATGTATATATATATATATATATATATATATTTGTATATGTATATTGTTAAAAGTCAAGCTTCAAGCTACAAATTCGTGGGGAATCTTTTATGGACATGTGGAGCAATCAAAGGAAGCCAAAAGCCACAAGATTCCATCAAGAAAAGTCACTCAACCACTCCCCAAGTCATCTCAACTAATTCCTCCAAGTTATGATGCTGATTTGGAAAGGTAGTTCCTAGATTTTAGGGGCACACTTCTCACAGTAAAAGGAGCATGTATCCCGACTTCTTTTGGGCCATCTTCTTGGATTTTTAGCTCATGTAAAGTGAGCACTAAGTGCTGGAGTTTCGATAAGCAAGCCCCTTGCTTAAGCTAGCCCCTTGCTTGCTTGTTTGTTTTCTTTTAGTAGGCATATCTATGTGTGTGTGCAGGCAGTGTTGCAACTCTCTACCATTGAGTTGTTAGCATTGGGTCTCCCTCATATTGTATCCATTTGATGTAATTCTTGTCTCATTGGATAGCTATTAGCGTCTATTTTATGCTCACAAAGTCTCTGGATCATTCTCTGAGTAATCTCGGAGAAACAATCATTTTAGTGAAGTTGTGTGATTGATATCTCTCTTGGTGTGTAGGCTCTGTTGGAAATATTTTGCTCTCTGTTGTAAGGGCTAGTTCTCCTTTTCTATGTATCCATTTGCTATGATTTTGGTTTCATTGGGTAGCTATTAGCGTCCTCTAAAGTTGACCCAAGTTTGAGATTCATTCTCTGTATAATCTCTGAGAAAAGCTTGCTGGAGTGAAGTGAGGTATCTGCTTGACTGGCAGTTGTGAGCATTCAACCAGCTCATGTTGTAGACATTGTTTCTCCTTGTGTAAGCATCCATTTGAAGTGACATTTGTTTTGTTGGAAAGCTCTTGGTGTCTACTACAGGTCTACAAAAGCTCACTGGAGTTCTCTGCATAAGCTTTGAGTAAGAGCATTTGTGGTGTGCAGAGGTCAAAGAAGGATACCTGTGGAGGTCATTCACGCTTCGTTGTTGCTTAGGGGTTGAGATACTTCCCCCATCAGTGGTATCAGAGCATTTGGACATCTTGGAGGCATCACATACAAGCAAGAAGACCTCTTGGAGTTGGTGGTTGAAGATTTGCATCAACAAAAGCTTCTTGGAGGTAGCTCACATCAAGGGGGAGCTATTCTACTCAAAGTTTCAAGAGCACAAGGTGTCCATCTAAGGAAAGCTTTGGATTGAGGTAACCTTAGAGCCTCATTTTCATTTTACACACATTGGAGCATTAGCCAAGGGCTAGGTCAAGTATCAAAGACTAGATATGGGAGACTTCAACACTCAAATTGAAAAGCTAGACAAAGGGAACTATCAACCATGGAGATTTAGGGTCTCCAACTATCTTATGGGCAAGGGCCTTTGGGGGTTGATTAGTGGAAGTGAACCAAGACCTAGGTTGGATGAGAATCCAACCAATGACCAGAGAAGGGCCTTTAGGGAATGGAATGAAAGAGACAAGAGGGTTATCTTTATCCTTTCCCAACACATTAGCAATAGCATGATCGGCCATATTCAAGACTTGGATTCAAGCATGAAGGTATGGGAGACACTTGAAAGGCTTTATTCAACAAGCACCAGAGTAAGGAAGCAACTCAAGAATGAGCTCAAAAACCTTAGGAAGAGCTCAGGGAGTAGCATAAATGACTACATACTTAAGGTCAAGGAGTTATCAGATGCATTGGGATCCATTGGAAGCCACGTAGACGATGACGATCTTGTGGCTTATACTCTCAATGGTTTGAGAGATGATGAGAAGTGGAAACCCTTTACCACTTCAGTATATGTAAGGGATAATCTTCCCGATTTTGAGCAATTGGTTGCTCTCATGGTCACCGAAGAAATGAGCATAGGTGGAAGTTCAACTAAAAGCAAGGATGCACAAGTTTTCTATGCAGGTAATCAAAGGGGCAAAGGAAGACGAGGACAAGGGGCAAAGGAAGGTTTGGAGGAAGGCAAGGCCACTCAAGCAATCAAGAACATGACCAAGGCACCTCATCACAAAGAGGGAGAGGAAGAACAAGAGGAAGAGGAGGACAACATCAACAAAACAAGAATCAAGATGGCGAAGGATGTTACATATGTGGCAAGTTTGGCCACTATGCTAGAGATTGCTACCAAGGAGGAAACCAAAGGAGCTATAATCAAGGTTCTTCATACAAAGGCCAAGGTAATTATGCTTCTACAAGTTCAGAAAATGACAATCTCTTGATGATGCACATGAATGGGAATTCAAGCAAAGTAAATAACACTTGGTATATTGATAGTGGATGTAGCAACCATATGAGTTGCAATTCTTCTTGGTTTACTAATCTACATGTTCCCAAAGGTAAAGGACATGTAGAAACAGGTGATGATACAGCCCATGAGATCTCCCATGTAGGAGATGTAGCTTTGGATGACAAGGAGGAAGGAAGATGTCTCAAGGATGTCTTGCATGTACCTACCATCACAAAGAACTTGGTGTCCGTTGGGCAAATGGTTGAAAGAGGCTATCAAGTAAGGTTCAACAAAGGTGAATGCTTTGTGGAGAACCCTAAGCAAGGTTACAAGGTCATAGCAAGAGGAAAGAAGCAAGGGAGACTCTTCACTTTGGAGGTAAATTCTCATTCCACTCAACATGTCTACTTCACATATGGAAACAAGAGGATTTCGGAGTTGGACTTGTGGCACAAGAGGATGTGATACAAAGAATGAAGGAAATGCAATTCAAGAGGCTGGTTGAAGGTCTTCCCAACTTCCAAGGACAAGGAATGAAGCATTTATGTGAATCTTGTCAACTAGGGAAGCAAGCGAGACTTCCATTCAAGAAGAGTGGCTACATAAGCCAACATCCATTGGAGTTGATACATACAGATGTGTGGGTGCCAACCAAAGAGCAATCCATTGGAGGTAACAAGTACTTTGTCACTTTTATAGATGATTGCACAAGGATGGTTTGGGTTTATTTCATCAAAAACAAATCAGATGTGTTTACATGTTTCAAAGCATTCAAGGCAATGGTAGAAAAGGAAATAGGTACATATATCAAGAAGCTAAGGTCCGATGGAGGGGGAGAATATTTCTCCAATGAGTTTTCTGATTTTTTAATGGATCAAGGCATCAAGAGGCAAGTAACATGCAGGTACACACCCCAACAAAATGGAGTAGCAGAGAGAAAAAATAGATACATTGCCGAGATCGCTAGAGCAATGCTTAATGAGATGAATGTTTTGGAGTGATGCAGCAAATACCATCATGTATCTTATGAATAGGGCTCCTACCTCAGGGATCCATGGCTTGAAACCATATCAAGCCTATTATGGTAAGAAACCTGATCTTTCCCACTTGAAGATATTTGGATGTACTTGTTATGTACATGTGCCAAGTGAATTGAGGCACAAGCAACAACCAAAGGCAGAAAAGTGTGTGTTTCTAGGATATTCAAATGATCATAACGGTTACAGGTGCTTCAACCCAAACACAAAGGACTTGAGGATATCAAGGGATGTAGCATTTGATGAGCTACTCCCTTGGTATAAGAAGTATGATTGTATGCAGGACTATGAAGAAGAAAAGCATGGACATGATGAAGAACAAATCGACCTAGAGCTAAGCGGCCCAAGGTGTTCCATCAATGAAGATAGTTCAAGCATGAACTCACCATGGAGGGGGAGATCTTCATCAAGCTATGAAGCACAATCAATCAACAAAGGCAAAGCAACATTGGTGGAGTTGGATGAAGAAGGTAATGAAGTTGAAGATGATGAAGGACACATGATGGAGAAAGAAGCCACGTCAAAGAAAGAGATCAAGATCCCAAGGCAAAGAGGTTTATTCCTCCAAAAGGTGAAGAAAGGAAGTCTTCTAGAGTTAAGTATCCAACTCAAAGGTTTACTTATGATTCATACATGGCAACACATTATGCATATATGAACAAAGTAGTAGAAGATCATGAGCCCAATTGCTATGAAGATGCAAGCAGGTACACCGAATGGAAAGAGGCAATGCAAGAAGAGATCAACGCACTTGAGGAAAATTAAACATGGACTCTAGTGCCCAAGAAGTTGAACATGAAGGTAATAGGTAATAAGTGGGTGTATAAAGTAAAGAGGAATTCAGATGGATCTATTTCTACGTTCAAAGCAAGATTGGTGGCCAAGGGTTTTGCACAAACCTATGGAGTGGACTTTGAAGAGACATTCAGCCCCGTGGTAAAGATGAGCACCATTAGGACACTCATTGCAATGGCTGCTAGCAAAGGATGGAAGCTTTTCCAATTGGATATCAAGAATGCCTTTCTCAATGGAGACTTGGAAGAAGAGGTATACATGGAGCAACCACTAGGTTTTGTTCATAAAGAGTTTCCACATCATGTTTGTAGGTTGAAGAAGGCACTTTATGGCCTAAAGCAAGCTCCAAGGGCTTGGAACCAAAGATTGGTGGACTATTTGATCAAATGTGGTTACAATCAATGCAAGGCGGATCCATCTCTCTTCATCAAACAAAGAGGAGAACTTGTAGTCTACATGTGCGTGTATGTAGATGATCTTATCATTACAGGTAATGATACAAAGGGCATTGAGGAGATCAAGGCAAAGCTTGGAAAGGAGTTTAGCATCTCTGATCTTGGAGATCTTAGGTATTTTCTTGGCATTGAAGTTGTATACAAAGAAGAAGGTATTATGCTCATACAAAGGAAGTATATTCTAGACCTACTTGAGAGGTTTGGGATGCTACATTGCAAGCCTATTTCAAATCCCATGGAAGTTAATGTAAAGCTAAGCTCCATTGATGGAGAGCCATTAGAGGATGTAACCTTGTATCGATCTATTGTAGGATCTTTCAATTATGCCACAATAACTAGGCCCGACATAGCATATGGAGTTGGAGTGTTATCACAATTTATGCTTAGTCCAAGGACTACACACTTGCAAGCTGCAAGAAGAATGTTACGATATCTCAAGGCCACTATAAATGAAGGATTGTTCTATTCATTTGATGATGATATGCAGGTCAAAGCTTATTCTGATGCAGATTGGGCCGGTTCCAAGGAGGATAGAAGAAGTACAAGTGGTTACCTAGTCATGCTAGGTAGCAAGATCATCTCATGGATTCGAAGAAGCAACCCACGGTGGCATTATCTTCCACCGAGGCTGAGTATAGAGCTTTGGCTCAAGTCACATGTGAGCTAATGTGGATTAAAAAGTTATTTATGGAGCTTAATTTGCAAGTTGACACATATCCAATTTTTTGTGACAATATGAGTAGCATTCATCTAGCATCGAATCCTGTCTATCATGCTAGAACCAAGCATATTGAAGTGCACTATCACTTCATAAGGGAAAAGGTGATATCGAAGGAAGTTTCAGTACATCATATTGGTACCAAGGACCAAGTTGCCGACATGTTTACAAAGGCTTTGGATGGGATGAAGATTTCAAAATTCAAGCAATGC
>CM035411.1:68073964-68163964 GCA_020310875.1 Ceratopteris richardii
TTTTATATCCCTTGACATTCTTCAATAGAGTGATTTTTGTACTTAACCAAATATCGATGATATTGAGTACTTGTGCATGTAGTAGTGAAATCATGATAAATTATTTTCTCAGGAACCAAGATTTCAGAGCGCTCTTCAATCAAAGGAGGGTCATCAAGAAGTGGAGTGAGTGGTAAAGTGCCTTTAAATGGTTTAAGTAAACTAATATGAAAAGAGTTATGTATAATGAGATGGTATATTCAATCTACATGAATTATTATTACTTCTTTCTATAATGTGAAACGGTCCATAATAGCATGGTGCAAGTTTAATTTTAAGATGCTGCAAAATATTTTTGAGACGTCTTTTAATGGTACGCAACCATACAAGATCATTTTCCTTGAATTCCTTGGCTAATTGTTTAGTATTGATATTACGTGTGTATCGCTCTTGACTTTTCTTAATGTGCTCGTGAACATCGTGAAGTATAGAAACGTGATCTTGAGCAATAGAATCAACCATTGGAATGTCGGTTTGGGTGAGTGACATGGGAGTGGGATGCTTTTTCCGAAAACAATTTCAAAAGGTGCATGGCCAGTAGTGGAACGTGTGGTGTTATTGTAAGAAAATTGAAGCAATGGAAACTTCATCTCAATTAGTTGGACTATCTAATGAATAACAATGTAATAAATCAAGAATAGTACTATTTGTGGTCTCACTTTTTCCATTACTTTCAGGATGAAATGCAGAGCTAAAATCTATTCCGTAAGGATGGCCCTTTAATCTTTTCATGGCTTTAATAGTTTGAAGATTTTTATACTGATGAAACCTATGCTGGAAGTGAAAAAGTCAAATTTGACACTAACTATTTAGTAAGAAAAGCTCAGCTCTGGTGGAATGTCTTGCGGCACAATATTGAGTGTCCAATAATGTGGAAGGCTTTCCAAGAGAAAGTGAAGGATTCTTTTCTTCCTCCTCAATACCATTTGCATGTTCGACATGCATGGACAACCCTTACATGGAAGGAGGGTGATACGGTTACTACCTACACGGAGCGGTTCTCCCAAAATTTACTATTGGTTCGAATGCTTGAAGATGTACCAGAGGATAGCTTGCAACAAAAATATGAAGATGGTTTGGAGGTGGGAATCCAAGCTAAGCTTCACACCTTACGACCTACAACCCTTAACGAGGCTATGTCTTTTGCATATGATGCAGAAAAAGAATTCCAGTCCATAACCAAGTCACTTCGTCTACAATAACCATGTCAACGACCACTTTTTGTTAAACCAAATCTTCGCATGAAACGTAATTTTAATGCCCATCTTACCCTAGTTTTTCTCATCCACCGCAATCTAATTACTCAACTGTACCTGTTGCTTCATCTCTCCAACCTACCAAACCACTTACCCTACAAACTTCAGCAATGGATGCCCAACTGAAGTGACCACCAATCACTTGCTAGAATTGTGGCAAACCTGGAAATACAAAAGCGAAGTGCCGATTGCAACCTCTTAACATGAAACCAAGTGCAGCTCAATTACATAACATGGAGGCCCACAATGAAGAAATTCCTCCTCTTTGGACAGAGGAATCATTGGAGAAGGACTTAAGTACCTTGGGTAATGATATCTCTCTTCATTCTCTACTTTGCATGCAAGGTACTATAAACAACAAACTCGTTCAAATTCTATATGATGATGGTAGTTCACATGACTTCATTTCACACTTATTAGTACAAGAACTTAGCTTGAAAATATTTCCTTCTTTGTATAAAGTAAAAGCTGCATTTCAAGGTAATCATTATAATGTAACACGAGAAGTACAAGATGTTATGATTAGCATAGGGCCATATGTTGATTTATGAACATTTTTAATTGCACCTTTGCAATATTTTTTTTTTGAGAGTACAATGAATTTGGAAACACACACACACACCCGACCTCGTAAGGTAGAGGCACCCATGTTGAGGAACTTTGAGGCATCGTGCCCTCGGTGGGACTTGAACCCTAGCCATGTGCCTGGGAGTACAAGGCACGTCCGCTAAACCACACCCGCTGGATAACCTTTGCAATCTTACGATGTTATACTAGGTATGCCTTTTCTTCATCATTATAACCCATGGATTGACTACCATACACATACCATTAGTTTTGAATTTAAAGGTCAAATCATTACTTTGTCTTCACGGCATGATTTCTAGCCATTTCCATCGATTACTCATACTCAAGTAGAACGTGCATTTAGGAAAGGATTCAATTCATGCACTGTTTTTGTCAATGTCATCAATGATTATACTCACACACTTCTTGATGCACATAAACCTTTCATGACTACTTATAAGGATTGTTTTATTTCTGATTATCCCTTTGAACTACCACCATCTCGAGGATCCTTTGACCATAGCATAGACTTAGCCCTTGGTAGTTCTCCTCCTCATAAAGCACCTTCTAGACATGGCCCACTACACCAAAAGGAAATAGAAAACCAAGTAAAAGACCTACTACAGAAAGGACTTATAAGGCCTAGTTCTTCCCCATTTGGAGCACCAATTCTCTAACTAGAGAAGAAGAATAAACTTATCGAATGTGCATTGATTATAGAGCCCTTAAGAAGATCACAATAAAGAATAGATACCCCATACCTCGAATAGATGATCTTTTAGATAAATTACGAGGAGCTCATGTCTTTAGTAAAATTGATCTAAAATTAGGATACCATCAGATTCGTATGACGCAAACTGATATTTTTAAGATTGCCTTTAGAACTCAAACAGACCATTATGAGTTTATGGTAATGCCCTTTGGACTTACTAATGCCCCTGCTACATTTGCATGAATGATGAATAACATTTTTCTTGATTACCAAGCTTTTGTTCTTGTATTTTTCGGCGATATACTTGTTTACAGTAAGAATGATAGTGAGTATGAAATGCATCTTAAAACAGTTTTTGATTACTACGAGAAAACACTCTGTACGCTAATCCTGAAAAGAGTTACTTCTTTCAACGTAAGCCTAGTAGAATATCTAGGACATATTATTTCAAGTGAAGGTGTGCATGTGGATCCAAAAAAGATTAAAGTTATTGTAGAATGGCCTACACCACAATTAGTCAATGATGTTCGTTCTTTTCTTGGGTTGGCTAGTTTCTATAGGAAGTTTGTTCCAAATTTTTCTTATTTAGCATTGCCCCTTACCTTTTTCTTGAAAAAGAAAATAAAATTTGCATGGGGACTTACCCAACAACAATCCTTTGGAAACCTCAAACATGCACTTTCACATGCACCTGTTTTACAATTACCAAATTTTTCACAACCCTTTCATGTTGTTACTGATGCTAGTGGTTCAGGGACTTACCCAACAACAATCCTTTGGAAACCTCAAAGATGCACTTTCACATGCACCTGTTTTACAATTACCAAATTTTTCACAACCCTTTCATGTTGTTACTGATGCTAGTGGTTCAGGGATAGATGCATTTTTAATGCAAAATTATCATCCCATTGCATTTGAGAGTAGGAAGCTTAAGCCCTCAGAAAAGAATTATAGTACATATGATAAAGAATTGTTAGCAATTGTGCATGCTTTGCAAATTTGGAAACACTATCTTATGGGTTGTGAGGTCTTAATCAAAACTGATCAACAGGCTATTAAGCATTTATTAAATCAGCCCTTAATCTTTGAACCCCATCTTAAATGGGCATCATTCATTCAAAATTTCCAACCCATGATCCAATATCAGCTTGGTAAAGCTAATGTTCTAGCTGATGCTCTTAGCCGATTTCCTTCACATTCTGTTATTTTGCATAATATTTCTGCCATCCAACTACATTCTTTTCAAGAAATGGTTTCCACTTATGCATCTGATTTGTATTTGGCATGTGCATGGCATGACGTCAACAACGATGCATCTTTATCTGATGAACATTATACATTTTATAATGGTTTTCTTTATTTTCAACATAGATTATGTATAACTCAAGCTTTTAAAGATTTTGTCACAAAGAAATGCATGAACCATCTTACATGGGACATAGAGGAATACAAAGCACCATTTCTTCTTGCAAATATTTCTTCTTTTGGCCACACATAGAAAAAGATATTGCACATTATGTTTCTCAATGCATTGTATGTCAAGGTGTAAAACGTCATCATGGTAAACCATAATTCTTCATGGCGATCTTGGAATGTGTGCCATCCGATTGGGTAGAGAAAATAGCTTTGACCACCGTCATAAGGTTGTCTTCATCAATTTGCATCTTTTCGAGTATCTCATCGCGATGTTGGATCTCATTTTGAGCACCCCGTAATTCGTGCCGTAGGAGCTCCAATTGTTGCTCGAGTGTGACCTCGGGTAGAGGTGATTCGCCGAAATCCTCCATGTTCATAGGGTCCATGAGGATGTAGAGACAAAACCTTCTTACTAGACATGTAAAAACCATTTTTGAGTTTGTTTGAGTTAAAATGTAAAAGGAATGGTTGTTCTTGGGAATTGAAAAAGTAAGAAAGAGATGAAAGTTATGTTAAATATAAGAAAAGAGAAGTAGAGTGACAACACAAAGAGATAGTGTAGTGGTAAAACACTTCCCTTGGACTAGCATGAAAATATAGGGTTAGCGGCTAGATACAATGAACTCATATTATCTCCATGAATAGTGGGTGTACTTTGAATGATGTCAAAACTCTTCATGAGAGTCTTAAACCATATAACCTCCTTTGCAGCTTCAACCGTACCTTTATACTCTGCTTCTGTGGATGACAAAGCAATTGTACATTGCTTCTTAGAACACCAATGGATTAACTTTTCTCCCACATAACATAGATACCCATAGGTTGACCTCCTATCATCAGGATTACCTACCCAATCTGTATCACTATATATCTTGATTTTTGTATCTGATGTGAATGCATAATACAAACCTTCTTTGAGTGTACCCTTAATGTATATTAGCACCCTTTGTCCTGCAGTCCAATGTTCTTTCCTAGGACAATGCATGAATTGAGACAACACTCCAACTGCATATGACAAATCAGGCTCAGTTAATGTAGCATAGATTAGACTACCAACCAAATTTTGATAGAGCTTCATGTCATTGAATTCTTCTCCACCATATCTGCTCAATTTATGTTTCACCTCCATTGGAGTAGGTGCTAACCTACAATCTTCCATTTTAAACTTGATTAGCAAATTCTTCAAATACCTTTCTTGAGTCACATATAATCCGTGTTGAGTATATGAAATCTCCACTCCCAAGAAATATGATAAGTCTCCCAAGTCACTAATCTTAAACTCTTTCTCCATCGGCTTCTTAAGACTTTGTATGCCCTTTTCATCTATACCAATAAGAATTATGTCATCAACATATATGCAAATGTAAATGAATCCATCATCACTTGCATTAACAAGCAAGCTGCTATATTCCTTAGACACTTGGAAACCAAGTTTTTTCAACAACTTCACAAGTCTATAATTCCATGCCCTTGGGGCCTACTTCAAACCATACAAGGCTCTCTTGAGCTTACATCCATATTTTGGATAACATTTATCCTTGAAACCTTCTCGTTGCTCCATGAAAACATCCTTTGAAATGTAACCATTTAGAAAAGCATTGTTCACATCTAATTGACATAGCTTCCAACCTTTACATGCAACAATAGCTATGAGAGTCCTTTTAGTTGTCATCTTTGCCATGGGACTATAAGTCTCATCATAATCTACACCATATGTCTGAGCATACCCATTCACAACAAGTCTACCTTTATACTTAGACACACTTCCATCTGCATACCTCTTTGTCTTGTAGACCCACTTGCATCCAATGATTTTCTGATTAGTTGGTTTAAGAACCAAATCGCATGTCGCATTCTCCATCAATGTATCATACTCATCCTACATAGCTTTCTCCCAGTTTTCCTTACCTTTTGCCTCAATCATATGTAGAAGGATCTTCTTCTACTTTCATCATGTAACCATAATCTTTAGTGGTAAAAAAAGCAGTATCATAACTGTACCTTATGGGTTGCTTTCTGTTCGTTGTTGACCTTCTAGCTTCTCTAGTCTTTGAAGTCTCTGGTTCTTCATATTCTGGATCAAACCTTGGCATCTCTTCATTGTCGATTTGGGCAATAAATCTCTTCATCATCATGAATTTGAATATTTGATTTCCCCTTTCTTTGGGTCATGAATTCTTCATCACCTGTATGAACATTAATTGTACCTGCATACCAAGTACCTTGATCATCAAATGTAATATCCTTTGACACAAGGAATTCCTTTGTGGATGGATTCCACAATATATAAACCATTTGATTATCATCATAACCAATAAACACATACTTTTCAGCTTTAGGTTCCAATTTATGCCTTCATTGAGATGGTACGTACGCATAAGCCAAACATCCAAACACTTTGCAATGTTCTAAGGTAGGTCTCTTACCCCACCATGCCTCATAAGGTGTCATACCATTCAAAGACTTACATGGAAGTATATTCACCAAATAAATAGCTGTATTTATAGCCTCAACCCACACATAACTAGGGCAATTTTTCTCTTTCATCATTGACCTTGCAAACTCAACAAGAGTTCTATTTCTCCTTTCTGCTACACCATTTTGTTGAGGAGAGTACCTGCAAGTAACTTCCCTTTTTATACCTGCATTCCATAAGTAATCACTGAACTCATTAAAGAAATACTCTCCCCCTCCATCTGACCTTAGTCTCTTCAAATTTTGCCCTTTGATTCTCTCTGCATACAGATGATAATGTTCAAATGTATTGAACACCTTTGATTTATCTTTGATCGCATATATAGTGATCCACCTGGTAGCATCATCAACATAAATAACATAATATCTTGAACCATTAATGCTAAAGTCCTTTGATGGACCCCACACATCTGTATGCACTAATTCTAGCTTCTTTGAATACATAAATCCTTTCTTACCATAAGTCTTCTTGTGAGCTTTACCCAATTGACATGCTTCACACTTGTATGTCATGTGTTGACCTGCAACATTAGGTAATCCAAGCACTGAACCATTGTTAATCATATCCTTAATACTTCTTTCATTGAAATGTCCAAGTCGTTTGTGCCAAAGATCTAACTCAGAGATCTTATGTCCTCCATAAGTGAACAAGGCATGGCAAACATTGTCTTGAATCATCAATGTGAAGAGCCTTCCTTCTTTCTTCCCTGAAACAATTTGTTTATGGCCATTCGTAGGGTCTTCCACAAAAACTCATCATTAGTGAACCTTACTTCATAACCTTTCTCTACAATTTGTCCTACACTTATCATATTCTTTGGGATTGTAGGAACATACAAAACCTTACTCAGAAGAGTGCTTCCATCCTTGGCCTTCACTCATCCAATGGACTTCACATTGTGCTTTGTGTTATCACTTGTTTGAACTACATGATTACTCACCTTAGTCTCCAAATCAATCATCAAAGCTATGTTGCCACTCAGGTGATTGCTACACCTTGAGTCTATGTAGAAGACTCTTTGATCTTCACTTTGTCTTTCACAAGTTGCGTTCATAATTAGTGTTGAATCCTCTTTTTGATCTAAAGCATAATTATAGTAGATATTATTGTAGGATTGACTTTGAAAGCCTCTTCCTGCATTTCTTCCAAAGAAACCTCTACTACCTCTACCTCTACCTTTGAAATTACCTCTCTAATTTCTACCACCTCTTCCTCTTGAATCAAAGTTTTGATTATATCCTCCACCATTCTCATTATTATGCCAACATTCATGAGCTAAGTGATTAGTCTTACCACAAATCTAACAAGCTTTGAAACCATCCTTATTGCTTCTACCTCTTCCTCTTCCTTTGCCACCTCCTCTTCCTCTTAGCAAGTTAGCTTGGCTCAGATTGCCTTCACCTTCATTCAATTGTTGCTGGCCTTTGTTAATTTTCGTCTTGTTCTTTGATGACATTGCTTGACCTGTACTCTTATCAACATCACCTTTGATATCCTGCTCAAAAATTAGCATATGTCCTAGCAATTGATTCAAATCAGGAGTGAAATGATCGAGTGACAGTTCAGTGGATAAAGTGAAAGGCTTCCACTTCTCATCTCCTCTCAAACCTATGAGAATTTGTCTTATCAAATTTTCCTCTGCAATGTCTTCATCAACTGCTCCTAATGCATCTGCAATGTCCTTCATTCTGGCTACATAATAAAAAATAGATTGAAAAGCCTTCTTTTTGAATGTGGAACCCTACCCATAATGATGCCTTCCTTGACTTTGTTGTATTTTGGAAATGCTGCTCCAAAGCAGTCCATATGTCACTTGCACTTTCAAGTCCTCTAATGTGAGGTAGCAATTTATCATTAACTCCCATGTAGATAATACTCCTTGCTTGAGCATCCTTCTTCATCCGTGTCTTCAAATTTGAGAGAAATTCCCTAGTTGGAACACATGCCTCACTTACTGCAAGATACTCTACTTCTGTGGTGGAAATAGTTGTACATTCTTGAAGACGAGATCTCCAAGAGATAGCACCTCTAGATCTTTGCTCATAAGATAAGCTTCCATCCTCATTGACCAAGCATGATAGTTTTCTCTATCCAATTTCTCTATTTGAAGAGAATCTCCCATCCTTTCTTCACATGTGCAATAAATTCTTCAAGCTTTGTGAATAATGAATGTACCTTTGCTTCGAATGTTATTCCTTTTGATCCTCATGATAGCTTTCATGCCTCCTTCTCTAACTTTCACTTCAGACTTTTACCTTTTGAATCTTCAAAGATTGATTTCTGTATATATGCAATAGTCGGGGTCCTCCTTTCATCAAATCTGATGACTCCTACTCTGATACCACTCATGGAGAGTGTTAATCTCCAAAAGAACAAGTTATACTTCATGCTAGAGCACCTCTATATCAAGAACAACTCAAAACCTCAACCAATTTTGGAAATCTATTGTCAAATAATCAAGATTTGAACTAATTGTGAAGAAACTGATTACACAGAAAAATCTCCTACACTTAATCCATTCATTGACTCATCAAATGTATAACGTTTAAAATGTAACTTTATATAAGGTGTCTCCTAAAGTTTGTGCACCTTTTTCAAGTCGAATCTCTTCAAAAGATTGAGTAGATCTTGAGATTTATTCCAAACAATGTATGTATGTCTAAAACTGTTCTTTTGTGTAGTGGATTTTGACACCTGCAATGTCTAATGCATGGTTCTCCCAAACTAGACCCTGTTTATTAATATGCTTTTATCGAGAAGTAGCTTACCTCTCAACTTAAATAATGAGTGGCTATTTGCTCAAAGTGTTACACTTTGCAGGGAGATCTGATCAAAACATTGACCACCAAGATTGCACCGTTCTTGCCTTGACTTCTTCCATTTACACATGTAAATATTCCAACTTAAAATTCTCTTAGCCTGATTACGATTGACTCTCAAGTCTTGAACATAGTTGCATTAACTATGGAATTACACATATACAAAAGGATTTATGAAATGATCAATTAGAGAAGGAGAGATGGAGAAAAGATCGCAACTTAGATTTTAGAAGTTTTCTTGTATTCTCATGAAAATAGGTGATTGATGAATCTCATTCATTCATCACATATATTCTTCTTCTACTCATCTATATTTGTTCTATATCTCTTCTCTCTTTTATGTCCCGACTCTATACATGTATATATAGGCATATATGTGCAAACTTATCACCATTACAAAAGTATAACCGAACTCGTTTCGAACTTAATGTACATGTATATACAAGTCTTCATCTTCTCACCATGCATTAATCTTCAAACCTTAGAGTTTAACCTTTGCTTTATTCTTTGTCTTCAAACCTTGTTTGAGTCATCAATTGTTGAGTGTCCTGCACCAACATATGTATATGTATATGTATATGTGTATGTATATGTATATGTACATGTATATGTATATGTATATGTATATGTATATGTATATGTATATGTATATGTATATGTATATGTATATGTATATGTATATGTATATGTATATGTATATGTATATGTACATGCATATGTATAGGTATATGTACATGTATATGTATATGTATATGCATATGCATATGTATATGTATATGTATATGTATATGTATATGTATATGTATATGTATATGTATATGTATATGCATATGTATATGTATATGTATATGTATATGTATATTTATATGTATATGCATATGTATATGTATATGTATATGTATATGTATATGTATATGCATATGTATATGTATATGCATATGTATATGTATATGTATATGTATATGTATATTTATATGTATATGTATATGTATATGTATATGTATATGTATATGTATATGTATTGGTAGTGGTCAGGGAGGTCAAGGACTTACAAGACAAGGGAGCCAACGTGAAGGGCCGAGCAGACAAAGTAGTCAACGGAGATCTGGCAAGTAGGCCATCATTTTTTCATGAAGCTGAAGGTCAAGGACAAATCACAAGAGCACATCAAAGAGGTGGACACACAAGAAGAAGGAGCAAATAGGGAGCTCCAAGAAGTGAATGTCAAATTGTTAGAAGAAATCCCTACAAAAAGAGTGATTTTCATCACTAAAAGCCATTGTAAACACCATTTCATATTTTTGTATCTCCATTTTGTGTGAGCGAAGGAGTCCCTGAGCTTGAGGAGCGTTAGAAGTACCTACCTATAAATTTTCATATTTTTTAGACTCCGTTTGAGCCCCCAAATAGGCCCTATAACCTAATTTTTAACTAGGCCAAACACTAGGTCTGGATAGGGCCAAAGCTAGTCAAAAACTATAAAAAGAGCTAGAGAGCTCATTTTGGAGGTTAGCTTGTTGTAGAATTGAACTTGTAAGAGCACTTTTGAGTAATCGAAAGAACTTCATTCCTTCTCTCTCTTTGTCTTGCCTTGTGTGCGCGTGTGTGTATGTGTGTGCATGTTTGTGTGCTTCTCACTCACATTTGTGCCTTCACTTGATCAAGGTCTTCATACCATCCTCATCTCTTCCTGGATTGACCTTAAAGGAGGTGCTAATCATCACTGAGCTACACCAAATTTTGGCGTCGTTGCTGGGGATCCAGCCTTGAGGACGAGCGTGTGATGGTAAGATGTAGAGTTGTGACGTTGGCATTGCAGGTAATCTCTTTACTTTTCCTTATTTTTCTCTTTCTTACTTCATCATCATCATCACCATCATCATCCTCACCATCTCCCACCTCCATCTCCATCATCGCGAAAAATTTCAGTTTTTGATCATATAACCTTCTCCATTCCATTTCCCTCATTCCACTTGTGAGAGAGAGCGAGAGAGCCATTTGTGTGCGCTATTTTTGCATGGTTTTTGAGTGATCTTGCAGGTTGTAGCTGTATCATCGTCTCCAGTAGGCTGCGCAGATACGGAAAAGCTCGGCCCTCTCTCTATGTCGCAGACTTCTGTCGATTGCGATCGATAGAAAATTTCGTTTTTTGGTAAAACAAAGTGCACCACAATGACATACATGAGGAGCACATTCAAAATCACTACTTAAAATTAAGAAATTTTGTGTTTCTCTGTCAATCGCGACCGACATTGTCAATCGCGATGGACACCCACGATCGACAGCCACGATCGATAGACTCTGTCAATCGGGACCAACAGACTCTGTCAATCGCCACTGACAGACCCCGACGAACTACCACTTAGGACTCAGTCAATCGCGACCGACTGAAATTTCACGATTGACTCTAGTATTCGCGTTTACACGTGTCCTTCGCGATGGATAGAAACCCGATTGACTGAAATTACGGCCAAAATTACGAAAAACGTATCGATCCTGATTGCCACCATCGATCGCGATTGACAGGACCCACGACCGACTCCGTCGATCGTGATTGACACCATCAATCATGATTGACCCATCAATCGCGACCGACAGGCCCTAATGGACACCTCTGTCAATCGCGATTGACAGACCTGTCGATCGTGATTGACAAGCTTTTTCGGCTAAAAATTTAGGGTTTTTTATTCCTAGTTTTTGGGGTAATTTTAGGCATACTTATCAAGCAACTAGTGAATTGTGAGGTCTCTACACTTGTGTTTTGAGAAAAAGCCTGTGAATTGTTAGCCTGTTTGAGCCCTGTTTTAACCCTAGAACCCTGAACTGTCATAACTTCCTCATATGAAATCCGTTCGGGGTGATCTTCGGCTCGTTGGTATATGTACATGTATATGTATATGTATATGCATATGCATATGTATATTTAAGTGTATATGTATATGTATATGTATATGTATATGTATATGTATATGTCTATGCATATGTATATGTATATGTATATGTATATGTATATGTATATGTATATGTATATGTATATGTATATGTATATGTATATGTATATGTATATGCATATGTATATGTATATGTATATGTATATGTGTTGGAAGTGGTCAGGGAGGTGAAGGACTTACAAGACAAGGGAGCCAACCTGAAGGGCCGAGTAGACAAAGTAGTCAACAGAGATCTGGCAAGTAGGCCATGCTTTTTTCATGAAGCTAAAGGTCAAGAAGAAATCATAGGAGCACATCAAAGAGGTGGACACACAAGAAGAAGGAGCAAATAGGGAGGTCGAGGAACTGTATGTCAATTTGTTAGAAGAAAGCCTTACAAAAATAGTGATTTTCATCACTAAAAGCCATTGTAAATACCATTTCATATTTTTGTAGCTCCATTTTGTGGAAGACAAGGAGTCCCTGAGCTTGAGGAGCTTTAGAAGTACCTACCTATCAATTTTCATATTTTTTAGACTCCGTTTGAGCCCCCAAATAGGCCCTAGAACCTAATTTTTAACTAGGCCGAACACTAGGTTTGGACATGGGCCAAATATAGTAAAAAACTATAGAAAGAGCTAGAGAGCTCATTTGGGAGGTTAGCTTGTTGTAGAATTGAACTTGTAAGAGCACTTTTGAGTAATCTAAAGAACTTCATTGCTTCTCTCTCTTTGTCTTGCCTTGTATGCGCGTGTGTGTGTATGTGTGTGCATGTTTGTGTGCTTCTCACTCACACATTTGTGCCTTCACTTGCTCAAGGTCTTCATACCATCCTCATGTCTTTCCGAATTGACATTAAAGGAGGTGCTACTCATCACTGAGCTACACCAAATTTTGGCGCCGTTGTCGGGGATCGAGCCTTGAGGTCGAGCGTGTGATGGTAAGACATAGAGTTGTGATGTTGGGGTTGTAGGTAATCTCTTTACTTTTCTTATTTTTCTCTTTCTTTCTTCATCATCATCATCACCATCATCATCGTCACCATCTCCCACCTCCATCTCCATCATGACGAAAAATTTCAATTTTTGATCATATCACCTTGTCCCTTCCATTTCCCTCATTCCACTTGTGAGAGAGAGCGAGAGAGCGATTTGTGTGCACTATTTTTGCATGTTTTTTGAGTGATCTTGCAGGTTGTAGCTATATCATCATCTCCAATAGGCTGCGTAGGTATGAAAAAGCTCGGCCTTGTCTCTGTGTCACAGACCTCTGTCGATCCCGATCGATAGAAAATTTCATCTTTTGGTAAAAAAAAAGTGCACCACAATGACATACATGAGGAGCACATTCCAAATCACTACTTAAAATTAAGAAATTCCGTGTTTCTCTATCAATGGTTACCGACATTGTCGATCGCGACCGATAGACTCTGTCAATCGCTGTTGGGAAAGATGGATGGATGCTCCAAGAGACTGAGTAGGTACTACTAAAACCTGCTTTGTACCAGCCCTCTTTTGCTTCAGACTTGATACGTAGACCTCCTTAGCTTTCCAATGACACCATAAAATGCCCTATGTACTTTGGAAATGATGTGTGCAATGATTGAACCAAAATAGATAACTTTGAAACTCACAAACTCAAGAAAACCTTCTATTTATGTCTTGACACCTGCTAGGTATTTTGCTCAGTATGACCAGCACAATAGGAATTAGAACGATTCCTTTTAGGGTTATCTAATTAGCTTAGCGAGCTAACTACTCCAAGTGGAATGATGTAAAAAGATAAACTATGCTAAGAGAAATTAATTTAGCAAGTTAAGATATACGCCCGATTTTTTAGGATTGTAGCAAATATTGACTAGTGATCACCTCGATGCAGATTTCTCTGAAATGGCTGAACATAATCTCCTCAAACTTTGACAACAGGTAGATAGCTTCAAGCTGAATCCAACAAGTTTTGAATCACTGAATTTGGTGAAGAATTGACCGAGATATGCACTTGACAAGTTGATAGACTTTTGAGTAGTATGACAGAGAACTTAGAAATGAACAATGTGAATGTATGTATTAAAGAACACTTGTATACAAATCCATTGGCATGAAAATAATTGCCTAATGGTGTAGATAGGTGTGGGCTATGGTGTAGTCCTCACACACTCTCAGAATCACTAATGAGAAGCTCGGAAATGATGAGTTCTACCCGCGACTTTTCCATGTCCATTTTTATAAGGAATGAGTAAAAATTTTAATTCAAATTCAAACTTTTGGCTCCCTATGATCAAGCTCCTATATCCTAGGAGATATTATTCCAATCAAAGAGTTACCTTTTCCACGAATCCTTTTGGTATGTGATTACAAAAGATTGCAAGTCAATTTGACTTTTACAAGGGAATAAAATGGTAATTAACCACTAGCAATGATTCTTATGCTTCTTCACATATGTAGAGTCTTCAAGATATCTTTCAAGTCAAATGTATAGGCTTGTGATTTACACCAATAGCTCCCCCTCAAGCCAAACATTCTGGCTTGGTCTTCATCTTCAATCTTCAAGTATATCCTGCAATCCAATCATTGCTTTGAACCTGCAAAGTTTGGTTCCATCCAAAGCTTTAGTCAACAAATCTGCACATTGCATGTTGGTTGATACATAGGTCAGTTGAATATCCTTGCTTATCAACTTCTCTCTCACATAATGATAATGGACCTCTATATGTTTGGTCCTAGCATGATAGATAGGATTAGCTGCAAGGTGAAGAGAACTTGTATTATCTCCAAAGATTAATGGAGACCTAGTAAACAAACCCAATTCTGTATACAAAAGCTTAATCCAAATTGCTTCTTGTGTGGCATTAGCCAGCCCTCTATACTTTGCTTTTGTAGAAGACAATGCAACAGTTGGTTGCTTCTTTGCAGACCAAGATATTGGTTTATCACCTGCAAAAGAAAAATATCCAGAAGTGCTCCTCCTATCATCCTTGCATCCTGCCCAGTCTACATCTGAATAAATTTTGATATCAATATCTGAAGTGTAAGAGAAATACAAACCATGGTTCTGTGTACCCTTGAGATACTTCAAGATTCTCTTGACAGCCTCTAAGTGAGGTATCCTTGGCTTGTGCATAAATTGACTTAGCACACTAACTCCATATGCAATATCTATCCTTGTTAAGGTAGCATAGTTCAAGCTACCCACCATACTTTGATAACCTGTAATGTCATTAACTTCATCACCTTCATGGGCACTTAGTTTTAGGTTTACCTCCATTGGAGTGCTTGCTACTTTGGCATCCTGCAAATGAAACTTCTTTAACATGTCCTGTATATACTTTTTCTAAGTAATGTATATCCCTGAATTAGTGTGGACTAATTCAAGCCCAAGAAAATACTTCAATAGACCAAGATCATTGATCTTAAATTTCTTCATCATTTGGCTCTTGATATTTCTGATTCCATTGACATCATTACCTGTAATGATGATTTCATCAGCATAAACACAAAGGTATATTACCTCTGAATTGTTTCTCTTGATGAATAGAGAAGTATCTGCCTTGCTCATAACAAAACCTTGGTCTTGGAGGTATGTAGTTAACCTATAATTCGAGGCTCTAGATGCCTGCTTCAATCCATATAAAGCCTTTTTTTATTTGCAAACATATGTTACCTTCTTAGGATCCTCATAGCCAGGAGGTTGTGACATATATACCTCCTTTGAAATCCATCCATTCAAGAAAGCATTCTTGACATCCAATTGGTACATATTCCAATTTTTTGATGCAGCCACACTTACCAACACTCTGATTGTTGGCATCTTGGCCACAGGAGAAAATGTCTCTTCATAGTCAATGCCTTGGGTTTGTGCAAAACCCTTGGCTACCAATCTGGCTTTGTACCTATTAATTGTGCCATCAGAATTTCTTTTAAGCTTATAGATCCATCTGGATCCTATTACCTTCATGGAGTCCTTCTTTGGTACTAACTCCCATGTATCACTCTCCTTGAGTGCTTCAATCTCCTCATCCATAGCTTCTTTCCATTCTGATTTGGTTATGGCTTCTTCATATGATCCTGGTTCTTCATTTGACAAATCTTTGGCAAGATAAACAAAATGTTTAGTAACAAGAGCTGTATCATACCCATATCTGATAGGTTTTTTGTTTTCTCTTTGTGATCTTCTGATTGATTGAGTTGAAGATTCAGGTATGTCTTCAAGTTTCCTCATCTTCATTTTCCCCTTGGACTTCCATGCCTTGAACTCTTCAAGGTTGATAGTATCTTCATCATCTGAACTTGAGGCTTCATTCTGATTAGGTTCCTCCTTTGCAAGATTTGGAAGCTCCTCTTCCAAATCATAGGGTAATTTAACCTTCCTGCATTCATTCTCATACCAAGAATCATTTTCATTAAAGACAACATCTCTGCTTACCATGAATCCCTTATTGGTAGGGTTATAAAACCTGTAACCTTTTTTATTTAGATCATACCCAATAAAGATGCACTTTTCAGCTTTTGGGTCTAGCTTACCTCTTATCTAAGAAGGAATGTGTACATATGCTACACATCCAAATATCCTGCAGTGGTCAAGTGAGGGTCTCTTACCATGCCATGCTTCATAGGGTGTCATGCCATCAAGAGACTTAGATGGTAACCTGTTTATGAGGTAAGTGGAAGTAGAAACACTCTCTGCCCATATATAGTTAGGTAAACTTTTCTCATTCAACATAGATCTAGCTGTCTCAACAATTAACCTATTTCTTCTTTTAGCTACCCCATTCTGTTCAGGAGAATACCTTGTGGTTATTTCTCTTTTGATGCCTCTGTCCTGCAAGAAGTTTTCAAAATCATTGGAGAAGTACTCACCTCCTCCATCTGACCTTAACCTCTTCAAATTCTTTCGTGTCTAATTCTCAACAAGTGCAAGATATCTTTTAAAGCAATTAAACACCTCATCCTTGTGCTTCATGAAGTACAATAAAGTCCATCTGCTATAATCATCAATAAAAGATACATAGTACCTTGAACCTGAGACTGAGGGGTCCTTGCTTGGTCCCCATACATCTGTGTGGACAAGCTCTAGGTAGTCTTCATGCATGTATCCTTTCCTTGAGAAGGGTAACTTGTGAGACTTCCCAAATTGAGAAGCACCACACTTGTAAACCATATGTTGCTTGGATACATTAGGTATTCCAAGCATACATTGGTCCCTGCATAATTGCTTCTTTCACCTACATGCCCTAATCTTTTGTGCCAAATCTCAAGCTTTGAAAGTGTTTGATCTTTATAACTGTATAATGCAATGTTCTTTGTGTCTTCTAACTCAAAAGTGAAAAGTCTACCTGATTTTTCTCCTTTAGCAATTCTCTTGAACCCATGTCTTGGATCCTCCACAAATGCTCCATATTGGTTGAATCTAACTTGCAAACCTTTCTCCACAATCTGGCCAACACTCATCAAATTTTTGGTAATGGTTGGTACATAGAGTACCCTGCTCAAAAAATTCTGATTTCCATCACAAGTTTGAACATTTCCAACTTTAACTACTGAGTGCTTGGTGTCATCACTTGTTTGAACTTGATGCTTACCTTTTGGTTCCTCAAGATCAGAGAGTAGTGCTACATTGCCAGCCACATTATTTGAGCATCTTGAATCAATGTAGAATAGGTGGTCATCATTAGTACCTGATTTTGAAGTCATGTTCATGATCAGAAGAGATTCGTCCTGCTCCTTTGTGTAGTTGTTGTAGTCCTTTCTGGATTTGAATCCTCCTTGGTAGTTTCCATTGTAATTATTGTTGTAATTGTTGTTGTAGTTGTTGTTGTAGCCTTGGCGATGATTAAATCTTCCTCTTGACTGTGAGTATCCACCTCTTTGGTATCCTCTTCCTCTCTGATTATTGTAATTCCTGAAACACTCATCTGTAGTATGATTTGATAAACCACAAATGTTACATGGTGAGGAGTTACAGGATCTCCCCCTACCTTGCTAACCTCCTCTGCCCCTTCCTCTTGATGATCTACCTCTCCCTGCATAGTTGGCTTGGGAGGTAGAGCCTTCATCTTCCACCTTCTTGCTTTTTCCTTTATCTTTAGACTTCTTATCAGTGTATAGGGCAGAAGAGTTATTACCTTTGGAAGTATCTCCATTCTTGTTGAGCTTTGCTTCATGTGTAAACAATTGTCCCATGAGGGTTGTGAGATCTGGTATTTGCATGTCCATGTAGAGGTCCATGGCAGTGGTGAAGCTTTCCCATTTGTCATCAGCCTTGATCCCATTGATCACTTTCCTTACAATCTGCTCTTCTTTAATCTCTTCTCCTATGCTTGCTAACTAATCTGCTGCATCTTTAATCTTGGTCACAAATTCTGAAATAGCTTGCTTAGGTTGCTTCCTTAAAGTTGGTAATTCAATCCACAACTGATTTTTCCTAGCCCTTGTGTTGGAGGAAAAATATGATGACAAGGTTTCCCAAGTTTCTTGGGATGTCTTACAGTTTCTAATGTGTGGCAAAAGAAATTCAGAGATAGAGTTGAGTAAATAAGACCTTGCCAATGCATCCTTAGCACACCATGTGTTGAGCTTTTCATGTTCCTCCTTGGTTGGTAATCCTCTTGTTTTGAATGAGGGCAATTCCTCATCTCCTGAGATGTATCCATAGAGACTCCTTCCTTGTAAGTAGGTCTTCATCCTCAGAGACCATGCTTGATAGTTGTTCCTATCCAATTTGTCAATAAATGAAGGAAAACCATCTCCCATTTTACCTTAGTTTGCTTTGATACCACTGTTGGGAAAGATGGATGGATGCTCCAAGAGACTGAGTAGGTACTACTAAAACTTGCTTTGTACTAGCCCTCTTTTGCTTCAGACTTGATAAGTAGACCTCCTTAGCTTTCCAATGACACCATAAAATTCCCTATGTACTTTGGAAATGATGTGTGCAATGATTGAACCAAAACAGATAACTTTGAAACTCACAAACTCAAGAAAACCTTCTATTTATGTCTTGACACCTGCTGGGTATTTTGCTCAGTATGAGCAGCAGAGTAGGAATTAGAAAACTTCTTTTTAGGGGTATCTAATTAGCTTAGCAAGCTAACTATTCCAAGTTGAATTATGTAAAAAGATAAACTATGCTAAGAGAAATCAATTTAGCAAGTTAAGCTATACCCTTGATTTTTTAGGACTGTAGCAGATATTGACCAATGATCACCTCGACGTAGATTTCTCTGAAATGGCTGAATAGAATCTCTTCAAACTTTGACAGCATCTACGTGACTTCAAGAGAAATCCAACAAGCTTTGAATCACTGAATTGGGTGAAGAATTGACCGAGATATGCACTTCACAAGTTGACAGACTTTTGAGTAGTATGACAGAGAACTCAGAAATGAACAATGTGAATGTATGTATTAATGAACACTTGTATACAAATCCATTGGCATGAAACTCATTGCCTAATGGTGTAGATAGATGTGGGCTATGGTGTATTCCTCACACACTCTCACAATCACTGATGAGAAGCTCGGAAATGATGAGTTCTACCCGCGACTTTTCCATGTCCATTTTTAAAAGGAATGAGTAAAAATTTGAATTCAAATTCAAACTTTTGGCTCCCTATGATCAAGCTCCTATATCCTAGGAGATATACTTTCAATCAAAGAGCTACCTGTTCGACAAATCCTTTTGGTAGGTATTATAAAAGATTCCAAGTCAATTTGACTTTTACAAGGGAATAAAATGGTAATTAACCACTAGCAATGGTTCTTATGCTTCTTCACATATGTAGAGTCTTCAAGATATCTTTCAAGCCAAATGTGTAGGCTTGTGATTTACACCAACAATCGAGACCGACAGAAGCTCTCAATCACAACTGACAGACCTCGACGGACTGGCACATAGAACTTAGTCAATCGGGACCGACACCATCCATCGCGACTGACTAAAATTTCACGATTGACTCTAGTGTTCCTGTGTACACTTGTCCCTCGCGATGGATAGAAACCCAATTGACTTAAATTACGGCGAAAATTGCAGAAAAAGTGTCGATTGCGATTGACACCATCGATCGGGATTGACACAACCCAAGACCGACTCTGTTGATCGCGATTGACACCATCAATCGCGATTGATGTGTCGATCGCGACCGACAGACCCCGGTGGACACCTCTGTCAATCGCGATTGACAGACCTGTCGATCTCGATTGACAGGATTTTCCGGCTAAAAATTTAGGGTTTTTTAGTCCAAGTTTTTGGGGTAATTTTAAACATACTTATCAAGAAATTAGTGAATTGTGAGGTCCCTACACTTGTGTTTTGGGAAAAATCCTATGAACTGTTAGCCTGTTTGAGCCCTGTTTTAACTCTAGAACCCTGAACTGTCATAACTTCCTCATACGAAATCCGTTCAAGGTGATCTTAGGCTCGTTGGTATATGTACATGTATATGTATATGTATATGTATATGCATATGCATACGTATATGTATATGTATATGTATATGTATATGCATACGTATATGTATATGTATATGCATACGTATATGTATATGTATATGTATATGTATATGTATATGTATATGTATATGTATATGTATATGTATATGTATATGTATATGTATATGTATATGTATATGTATATGTATATGTATATGTATATGTATATGTATATGTATATGTATATGCATATGTATATGTATATGTATATGTATATGTGTTGGGAGTGGTCAGGGAGGTCAAGGACTTACAAGACAAGGGAGCCAACGTGAAGGGCCGAGTAGACAAAGCAGTCAACGGAGATCTGGCAAGTAGGCCATCAATTTTTCATGAAGCTGAAGGTCAAGGACAAATCACAGGAGCACGTCAAAGAGGTGGACACACAAGAAGAAGGAGAAAATAGGGAGCTCCAGGAAGTGTATGTCAAATTGTTAGAAGAAATCCGTACAAAAATAGTGATTTTCATCACTAAAAGCCATTGTAAATACCATTTCATATTTTTGTAGCTCCATTTTGTGGTGAGCCAAGGAGTTCGTGAGCTTAATGAGCTTTAGAAGTACCTAGCTACAAATTTTAATATTTTTTAGACTCTGTTTGAGCCCCCAAATAGGCTCGAGAACCTAACTTTTTAACTAGGCCGGACACTAGGTCTGGACAGGGCCATAGCTAGTCAAAAACTATAGATCTTAGGCTCGTTGGTATATGTACATGTATATGTATATGTATATGTATATGCATATGTATATGTATATGTATATGTATATGTATATGTATATGTATATGTATATGTATATGTATATGTATATGTATATGTATATGTATATGCATATGTATAAGTATATGTATATGTATATGTATATGTATATGTATATGTATATGTATATGTATATGTATATGTATATGTATATGCATATGTATATGTATATGTATATGTATATGTATATGTATATGAATATGTATATGCATATGTATATGTATATGTATATGTATATGTGTTGGCAGTGGTTAGGGAGGTCAAGGACTTACAAGCAAGGGAGCCAACGTGAAGGGCCGAGTAGACAAAGTAGTCAACGGAGATCTCGCAAGTAGGCCATCATTTCTTCATGAAGCTGAAGGTCAAGAACAAATCACAGGAGCACATCAAAGAGGTGGACACACAAGAAAAGGAGAAAATAGGGAGCTCCAGGAAGTGTATGTCAAATTGTTAGAAGAAATCCTTACAAAAATAGTGATTTTCATCTCTAAAAGCCATTGTAAATATCATTTCATATTTTTTTCAGCTCCATTTTGTGGGAGCCACGGAGTCCGTGAGCTTTAGGAGCTTTAGAAGTACCTATCTATCAATTTTCATATTTTTTAGACTCCGTTTGAGCCCCCAAATTGGCCCTAGAACGTAATTTTTAACAAGCCCGAACACTAGGTCTCGACATGGGCCAAAGCTAGTCAGAAACTATAAAAAGAGCAAGAGAGCTCATTTTGGAGGTTAGCTTGTTGTAGAATTGAACTTGTAAGAGAACTTTTGAGTAATCTAAAGAACTTCATTGCTTCTCTCTCTTTGTCTTGCCTTCTGTGCGCGTGTGTGTGTATGTGTGTGCATGTTTGTGTGCTTCTCACTCACACATTTGTGCCTTCACTTGCTCGAGGTCTTCATACCATCCTCATGTCTTCCCGAATTGACATTAAAGGAGGTGCTACACATCACTGAGCTACACCAAATTGTGGCACCGTTGCCGGGGATCAAGCCTTGAGGACGAGCATGTGATGGTAAGACGTAGAGTTGTGACGTTGGCATTGTAGGTAATCTCTGTACTTTTCCTTATTTTTCTCTTTCTTACCTCATCATCATCATCACCATCATCATCCTCACCATCTCCCACCTCCATCTCATCATTGTGAAAAATTTCAATTTTTGATCATATCACCTTCTCCCTTTCATTTCCCTCATTCCACTTGTGAGAGAGAGCGAGAGAGCAATTTGTGTGCGCTATTTTTGCATGTTTTTTGAGTGATCTTGCAGGTTGTAGTTGTATCATCGTCTCCAATAGGCTGCGCAAGTACGGAAAAGCTCGGCCCTGTCTCTGTGTTGAAGTCCTCTATCGATAAAAAAAAAATTTCATCTTTTGGTAAAACAAAGTGCACCACAATGACATACATGAGGAGCACATTCCAAATCACTACTTAAAATTAAAAAATTCCATGTTTCTATGTCAATCACGATTGATGCTATCGATCGTGATTGATAGCCACGATCGACAGACTCTATCAATCGCGACCGATAGAGTCTGTCAATTGCGACTGACAGACCCCGACAGACTGCCATGTAGGACTTAGTCAATCGCGATCGACACCATTGATGGTGACCAACTGAAATTTCATGATTGACTCTAGTATTTGCATGTACACGTGTCCCTCGCGATGGATAGAAACTCGATTGACTGAAATTATGGTGAAAATTATGGAAAAAGTATCGATCGCGATTGACAGGATCCATGACCGACTTTCTCGATCGCGATTGACTCCATCAATCGTGACAGACGTGTCGATCATGACCGACAGGCCCCGATGGACACCTCTGTCAATCACAATTGACAGACCTGTCGATCGTGATTGACAGGCTTTTTTGGCTAAAAATTTAGGGTTTCTTATTCCAACTTTTTGGGGTAATTTTAGGCATACTTATCAAGCAATTAGTGAATTGTGAGGTCCCTACACTTGTGTTTTGAGAAAAATCCTGTGAATTGTTAGCCTGTTTGAGCGTTGTTTTAACCCTAGAACCCTTCTCTTATGGCCACCCAGGAGCGGGAACATCCCAAGCTCATGGAGCTCAAAGGGACAGAATTAGATTGGCCAGAAGTGAGTTTCACCAACCCGTTGGGAAGAGAAAGAATGAGAACGTAAATGGATAGAGTGGAACCTGAGAGACTTAGAACTCCAAGAAATCCAAGAAATGTAGATGAATTCCCTCTACCAAGACCTAGAGAGCACAACACGAGGACTCTGAGACCTACTTAGCTAGTTAGGTCCATTAAGAATTACTTCGATGGCACTGGAGATCCATACGATCATGTGGTCGAATTTAGACAAGTCTTGAGAGCCGAACAAGTTGAGGAACTATTCACGCAATACAATGCTTTGGTCTAACCCTTAGGAACACCGTCCTTACATGGTTTAAACCACTAAATGAGAGGCAGTTCAGGAACATAGACCAACTTCTAGAGGCATTCATTACCAAATTCTCTAAGAGTGGCATAAGGCATAATACTTCCTCACTGATTCATAGCTTCAAGCAGACCCCCCAAGAGACGGTTAGACTTGCAGGAAGAAGATTTAGGCAATACTTAGAGAGATTCCCTATTCTAGAGTTACCCACACCAGCCAAACAGGTGGCTCTCTTCTTGGATGGACTGCTAAGTACAAAGTTGAGATCATATGTGTACTTGAAAGACCCTAGGACCATCGAAGAGTGTGTACGCATGTGCATCGACATCGAGGATAACCTAGGGGAGGAATTAGGACTTTCCAAAATCTACAAAGATTCAGATAGTTCCACTAGCCTCTCTTCCTCGCAATCCACATCTTTGGAGGAACTCGTTGAGAAAGTAGCTCAAAAACTAGGTGTCTCTAGCAAACAAATCCCAAGATTTGCCCCAGTTAAGCGGTGCTATACTTGTGGTGGTGACCATATGGAAAATATATGTCCCATTATGGCTCAACCCCAAGTGAATCCTAGTAGCCAGTACTGCACCATAGAACAGAGATACACCAATCACAATGCACAAGATCGCCCATACAACAAGCAAGCGGTTAGGCAAACCTACCCTCAGCCATACCCTCAACAAGGAAGATACCAAAACCAGTACCCACCACAACAATATGGCAGACCTCAACAACCCTATCAGCAGCCCTACCAAACCCAGCAAAGGCCTCAGCTTGTGTTAGCTCAGCAACCTTCTACCCCAACCAATGTGATTCCCGTAAAATATGCAGCTGCAGAAGAAAAACTGAATAGAGCTATAGTCCTAGTGACTCCATTTTTTTTCGAAAGTGACCCCAGTGACCATAGCTTTGATTCTACACATATTGATAGCCCCCAGGATTACTACATGCAGCCTCTAGAACATGGTGAGTCCTACTATAGTGAAGAACCGAGTGAACCTAGTTGGGAGCCAGATTACACAAATTTCATGTACGCAAACCCCAACTTGAGACCTCAATGTAGGCAAGTGAGACCCCCATTTCCTAGAGGACCTTGCTATCGATGTCAGGGAGATCACCTCATTCCTGATTGCCCAATGCCTGCCCCTACACAACCCCAATCTATGACAATTCAAGGATTTTGTCAAGATTGCGGGAAGGAGCATCTCTTACGAGATTGCCTAAAGAATCCCAACAATATGCCAAAAATCACCCCTATCAATGTTATTGGGTTAGTAGTAGACTCTTCAGGGAGTGTGGCATCCACTGCACCAGTGCAAGTGGTCACGAGAGCTCAGGAATTGCAAGAGAACCAAGGTTTAGGCCAGGAAAAGAATTCTGAGGTTAGTGAGACTGAGAACACAACTAAGAAAAGGACTAAAGCTTGGAAGGATAGATGCGAGAGAATGAAATGACAATGGGCAAAGAAGATGAGTGAGCTCGAAGAAATTTTAAGAGAGACGAAAGCCAAGATTATTGAACTTACATCTCAAACTTCCTCTCACACTACCCCACCACCACCATTCCCATCTCCATCCAACCCACCACCTTCCAACCCGCCTCATACAATCCCACCACCCCCTAGAGTAGGATCAATCTTAGTAGATCCCACTCCCGAGGACCTAAATATGATGCTTAAGGCATATCAGGCCAGAATCTAGGAAGGGCCAAACGTGACGGATCATGAAAAATGTTACCCTAGAGCGGAACTAGAGCTTGAACGAACTAAAATTTGTGCTAAGATGGTGGAATTGGCTCAAACCATGTTTGAAGCCAGTCGCCTCTTTAACTTCTCTAGTTCAGCGAAGACGCAGTTGCACTTTGATGGACTGCTAGAAAGATTGGAGAGGCTAATTGCACGATCAGAAAAGGAACCCGCCTCCCAAAATAAGGAAAAGCCAAGTGAAAGGCTAAGCCTTCCCACCCAGGAAGCTTATGTGCCTAACTCCACAGAGCCAAACACATCTTCTTCTATGAATCGGTACTCACCCGAATTCCTACGAGAGATTCAAGAAGAGAAATGGGAAAAGGAGATTGAAGTCCCTCCTCCCATTGAACTTGTGGATGACGCTCATGATCAATTCCCACAAGACATTCCATCCATTTATGGAGAGCAGGAGAGCACCCAATCCCAAGAGAGATTAGACTTTGAGTCTAATTCTTTAGAGGAATTGCCCCATTTCACAGGCCCATGGTGTTGGAACTGAAGGAGTAGCAAGACAAGGAAGCACAAGAAGAGAGTCCGAGAGAAGAGAAAGCACAAGCAGACAAAGCAGTCAACGATGATTCGGCAAGTAGGCCAATATTTTTTCAAGACACTAATGCATATCAAAGAGATGGACACGCAGGGAGGAAGAGCAAGTAGGGAGCTCGAAGATATGTATGGCAGATCATTAGAAGAAATCCCTACAACAACAGTGATTTTTATCACTAGTAATCATTGTAAATATCATTTCACATTTTTGTAGCTCCATTTTGTGCAAGCCGATGAGTCCTCGAGCTTGAGGAGCCTTAGAAGTAGTTGCGTACCAATTTTCGTATTTTTTAGATCTCGTTTGAGCCCTCAAATAAGCCCTGGAACCTAATTTTTAACTAGGCCGGACACTAGGTCTGGACAGGGCCAAAGCTAGTAAAAAACTATAAAAAGAGCTAGAGAACTCATTTTTGAGGTTAGCTTGTAATAGTTTTGAACTTGTATGAGCTTTCTGAAAGTAATCTAAGAACTCCATTGCTTCTCACTCTTTGTCTTGCCTTGTGTGCACGTGTGTGTGTATGTGTGTGCATGTTAGTGTGCTTCTCACTCACGCACTTGTGCCTACACTTGCTCGAGGTCTTCATACCATCCTCACGTCTTCCCGGATTGACATTAAAGGAGGTGCTACTCATCACTGAGCTACACCAAATTTTGGCGCCGTTGCCGGGGATCGAGCTTTGAGGACGAGCGTGTGATGGTAAGACGTAGATTTGAGACGTTGGCGTCTTAGGTAATTTCTTTACTCTTCTTACTTTTCGCTTACTTTCTTCACCATCTTCATCACCATCATCATCATCACCATCTCCCACCTCCATCTCCATCATCGCGAAAAATTTCAGTTTTTTTGATCATATCACCATCTCCACCTCATTTCCTCCATTCCACTTGTGAGAGAGAGCGAGAGAGCGATACTGTGTGCTGTGATTTTGCATGTTTCTTTGAGCACTTTGCAGGTACTGCCATCATCATCATCCCCAGCACGCCGCGCAGGTACGAAAATCTCAGAAACTGTCTCGCGGTCGCAGGCCTCTGTCGATCGCGATTGACAGAAAATTTTAACTTTTGATAAAACTAAGTGCACCACTAGCACAAGCATGATGAGCACATCCTAAAACACTAAAAAATTTTCAAAAATTCCGAGGTTCTCTATCAATCGCGACCGACACTGTCGATCCCGATCGACAGCCACGATCGACAGACTCTGTCGATCGCGACCGACAGACCCCCGCGACCGATTGACTGCCACGTAGGACCCTGTCAATCGCGATTGACACCGTCGATCGCGACTGACAGCCACGAACGACACCTCTGTCGATCGCGATTGACACCGTCGATCGCGATCGACTGAAATTCCACAATTGATTGACTTTCACGCATAGCCACGTGTCCATCGCGACTGATAGGCCCCCGATTGACTGAAATTTCGGCAAAAAACCCGGAAAACGTGTCGATCGCGATTGATACTGTCGATCGCGATTGACAGCCACGATCGACTCTGTCGATCGCGATTGACACTGTCGATCGCGACTGACAGGCCCGACGGACACCTCTGTCAATCGCGATTGACAGACCTGTCGATCGCGATTGACAGGCTTTTCGGCCAAAAAATTAGGGTTTTTTAGTTCAAAATTTGGGATAATTTTGGGGCACAATAGTCAATCCAATTGCATTTTTGAGGTTCCTACACGTGTGTTTTGAGAAAAATCTTGAGATTTGTCTGCCTGTCTAAATCCTGTTTTAACCCCCTAAACCCTGAACGGTCATAACTTTTTCATACGAAATCCATTTTTTGAGCTCTTGGGCTTGTCGGAAGTTGACCATACCCAGGGGGAACAAAATTCAGGGATCTTTAGAATTATTTTCCAAGAAATCATAGTGCAAATTGGTGTGTGTGTTACATGAATGAAAGTGGTTGGTTTTGTCTTTTGAATCTAAGCATTGAGCTAACCGTGGGACATTTATAGGTCCATTGAGAGCAACTGAGGGCATACAAAGCAAGGTTTCTTGGCAAGCTTGAGAACCGGGTTCTTGAGCACCATAAAGCAAGGGATCAACAAGTAAGGTTGGAAATTCTCAACTCCCTCTGTCATTTCCTAGCTTAGGCTAAGAACGACTAGTGTTAGGAGTAAGCCAGGGCGACGGTAGGCAGTTGTCAAGTTGAAGACTACCTAAAAACTCAAGTTCAAGTTAAAAACCTAATCTCTGTACTGTCGATAACGTAAAGGAAAAGAACCTAACGTGGAACGATCAACCTAAAAGTACGAAGAACATTCAAGTATTCCTGACGACGTGATATCAGACAAGACCTTAAACACTATAAATAACTCAAAAGAACCAAGTGGCTATTACCAAGTGATCGGCAACGAGGTTGTACTCTGGGCAAAAATTGGGCTACTTAAATAGGCTTATGAACCTTAGATCAGGACGACATTTAGTAAGGGAGAGACAAAGCCTTAGATCTTCAGAGGCTAGTGTCAACCACACTGCTAGGTCTTGGGCCCAGTAGTTGAGTCACCACTCACACTACCCTAGCTCTGAGACCAGTGAATCAGAGATGTCTCAAGGCATGGACAGACCTACGGGAAGTTCAGGAGTGCCATACTTGCACAGAGTAGAAGGCCCTTACAAAACACAGTTGGAATACATTAGGATCAACCGATTAGGTGCTAGCATCTATGAGGACGGCCTAGGAAGACCCGTGGTCCAGATTAAAAACCCTGACCAAACCATTGGACTAGAGCACCCAGCTGTCAAGTTTGAAAACGGAGTATACTTGGACAAAGAAGGAACCATATACGTAGTCACCAGTCACCCAGATAGGACAGATGAATTCGGAAATGTGATCTCAGAAGCAGATTTAGGTGACCTGGAGCAAGGAAAAACGGGTGTAGAGCCTAGAACCCCTCGAGGGAAGTCTGTTCTTACAAGAATTCTCACTCCTGAGTGGGTTCCCCAAGACAACAAGCGCATAGCTCTGCTTCTGAACCGAGAGACTGATGAAGCCTTTTGGAGGTATAAATCGGATCGGCCAATCGATATAGGAACAATCATGATCTATGAGTTTAAAGATCCTGATAGCCCAGGCAGAGTGACCTACTTAGATCACGCTTCAGAGAGGATCTTTGTGGTCACAGAAAATGATAGGCATGCTTACACTTGGAAAGGTGAATTCATTTTCCCCCAACCAAGATCAAACGTGTCCTACGGTCACCCAGGAGCTGGAACGTCCCAAGCTCATGGAACTCAAAGAGACAGAAGTAGAGATAGGCCAGAGGTGAGCTTTGCCAACTCTTTGGGGAGAGAAAGAACAAATAGAGTGGAACCTGAAGGACAAAGAGTCCTAGGAAACCGAAGAAATGCTGATGATTTCCCTCTACCACGACCTAGAGAGCATACAAGGACTTTGAGACCAACTGAGCTAGTTAAGTCCATGAAGAATTACTTCGATGGCACCGGAGATCCATACGATCATGTGGCTGAGTTTCGGCAAGTCTTGAGAGCTGAACAAGTGAAGGATTTATTCACGCAGTATAATGCCTTTGGTCTAACCCTTAGGAACACAGCCCTGACATGGTTTCAACCATTGAATGAGAGACAGTTCAGGAGCATAGACCAACTTCTAGAGGCATTCATCACTGAATTCTCTAAAAGTGGCATAAGGCATAATACTTCCTCCTTAATACATAGCTTCAAGCAGACCCCCCAAGAGACAGTTAGACTGGCTGGAAGAAGATTTAGGCAATACCTAGAGAGATGCCCGATGCCGGAGCTACCCACACCAGCTAAGCAAGTGGCTTTATTTTTGGATGGATTGCTAAGTACCAAACTGAGGTCGTATGTGTACTTGAAAGACCCGAGATCAATAGAAGAGTGTGTACGCATGTGCATAGATATAGAGGATAACCTAGGGGAAGAGCTAGAGCTGTCCAAGATTTACAAAGATTCAGATAGTGCCTCTAGCCTCTCTTCCACGCAATCCACATCTATTGAAGAATTAGCTGAGAAAGTAGCTCAGAAACTAGGCGTCTCTAACAAACAGATCCCAAGATTTGCCCCTGTGAAAAGATGCTATACATGCGGCGGTGACCATATGGCGAATGTCTGTCCCATTATGGCTCAACCCCAAGTTAATCCTAGTAGCCAGTACTGCACCATAGAATGAAGGTACACTAATCACACTGCGCAAGATTGCCCCTACAATAATCAAGCTGTTAGGCAAACCTACCCTCAGCCCTATCCACAACAAGGTAGGTATCAGAATCAGTATCAACCACAGCAATATGGCAGGCCACAACAGCCTTATCAGCAACCCTACCAAAACCAACAAAGGCCTCAGCCAATGCTAGCACAACAACCACCTGCTCCTACTAATATGATCCCAGTGAAATATGCGGCCGCTGAAGAGAACCTGAACAGAGCTATAGTCCCAGTGACACCATTGATCTCAGAAAATCACCCGAGTGACCATAGCTTTGATTCGACGCATATAGATAGCCCCCAGGCTTACTACATGCAGTCTCCTGAACATGGTGAGTCTTACTATAGTGAAGAGCCAAACGAACCTAGTTGGGAGTCAGATTACACAAACGTCATGTATGCAAACCCCAATCCTAGACCCCAACCTAGGCAAGTAAGACCTCCATTCCCTAGAGGACCATGCTACAGATGTCAGGGAGATCATCTCATTCGTGACTGTCCCTTACCTCCACCGACACAATCCCAGGGAGTGACAATTCAAGGCTTTTGCCAAGATTGTGGAAAAGAGCATCTCTTAAGAGATTGCCCAAAGAACCCAAACAATATGCCAAAAATCACTCCGATTAACGTTATTGGGTTAGTGGTCAATTCCACAGAAAGTGTCACTTCCACTGCACCAGTGCAGGTAATCACTAGAGCTCAAGCTTTACAGCAGAACCCAGATGTAGGCCAGGAAAAGAGCCCAGCAGCTAGTGAAACTGAGAGCATAACCAAGAAAAGGACTAGAGCTTGGAAAGATAGTAGGGAAAGAATGAAGAGACAATGGGCAAAGAAAATGAGCGAATTAGAAGAAAGCATAAGAGAAACAAAAGCCAAAATTGTGGAACTCACGTCTCAACCTCCCTCTCACATTACCCCGCCTCCACCACTCCAAACTCAATCCGTACCACCACCTTCCCCACCACCTCATCAAATCCCACCACCCCCAAGAGTAGGATCAGTCCTAGCAGATCCCACTCCCGAGGACCTTAATATGATGCTTAAAGCGTATCAGGCCAGAATTCAAGAAGGGCCAAACGTAACCGATCATGAAAAATGCTACCCTAGAGCAGAACTAGAGTTAGAACGAACCAAAATTTGTGCTAAGATGGTGGAATTGGCTCAGACCATGTTCGAAGCTAGCCGCCTCTTTAACATCTCTAGCTCAGCTAAGACGCAGTTACACTTTGATGGACTGCTAGAAAGAATAGAGAAGCTAATTGCACAATCAGAAAAGGAACCTGCCCCTCAAAGAAGGGAAAGGGCAAGAGAACGGATAAGCCAGCCTCTTCAGGAAGCCCATGTGCCTCCTCAAGAAGCTTATCTTTCCCCCCAAAAGGCAGATGAGCCTCCCTCGAAAGCTTACGTACCTCCACAGGTCGCCTACATTCCTTCTCAGGGAGCGTATGAGCCTGTTCGGAAAAGTAATAGAATAAGTAATCCTCCCCAAGAAGCTTGTGCCCCAGCCATTTATGAGAACGAGGAGAGAGCCAACGATAGAATAAGCCCTCCTTCCCAGGTAGCTTATGTGCCTAACTCTACGGAGCCAGACACATCATCTTCTATGAATCGGTTTGCACCAGACTTCCTACGAGAGATTCAAGAAGACAAATGGGATAACGAAAGTGATGTGGCCCCTCCCTTTGAACTTGTGGATGATGCACACGACCAATTCCCACAAGACATCCCATCCATAGAGCCAAAGATGATACAGAATCTGTGCATTCCATAGGATCAGGATCCTCATGGATGCATGAAGATACCCAGTTATGGATGTGCAAGGTAGCAGTGGAAGAAGAGAAAAGAGAAAAGGCCAGAGAGATAGGTGCAAACGAAACACATAGATCAATTCAAGACCCAGCCTATGCACCTGTAGTATTTCCTGACGAAGAACTTGAACCCCATGGCTGGGCAGAAATCTTAGCAACAATGGACGTAGCCATCAATGAAGAGCAGTGGACACCTCACTGTGATGAGGATGGCTATGACATTTCAGTCTTTTCAATAGAGCCAATCATGGGAGAGGCAGTGTTAGAAGAATGCGAACCTAGCCCTGATGCATTTGAGGATGCAAGTGACTCAGATCTAGAGTCAATCATTATGGACCCACCTTTTGCATCAGATGAAGAATATTTTTATGAAGTAGAATTTCAACCCCAAAGGCACGGAGAGCTGACAAATGATGTAAGGCTAGCCACACATGTGACCCCGAAGGAAGAAGGGAAGAAAAGAAAGAAGAGAGCAGTCACATCAGAAGAGGAAGAATCTTTGTTTGAGGTCCCGGAGAACTTTAAAAAATATGAGATAGATGACAGAAGAGTCATGATTAGAATGCCTAAAAGAGAGGCACAATCAGGAGAGGCCTATGATAACAAAGAAACCACGAAGAAAATAGTAGTAGCCATGGAAGAAGGAGAAGAAAGATGTACTTATATAGGGCACGACTTAACGGAAGAAGAAGAGCATGCGCTAATAGCCTTGCTAAGAGAATACAGAGATGTATTCGCTTGGAGTTACAAGGATTTGAAGGGTGTTGACCCAGACATATGCTCACACACCATCCCCATGACCTCAGATGCCAAACCCTCTAAGCAAAAGCCATACACCTACAATGATAACTATGCTGCTAAGATCAAGGAGGAGATAGACCGCTTGGTAGAAGCTGGATTTATCTATGAAATTGAGCACACTGAGTGGGTATCCCCCATTGTTGTGGTGCCCAAGAAAAACGGGAAGCTGCGTGTATGCATTAACTTGAAGAAGGTCAATGCAGCCACAATTCGAGATAACTATCCGCTTCCTATCACAGAGCATCTGTTAGAAAGAGTAGCAGGCAAGGAAGTGTACAGCTTCCTTGATGGATTTTCGGGCTACAACCAAGTAGCCATAGCTCCAGAAGATCAGCATAAGACGGCTTTTGCCACAGAGTGGGGCATATTCGCTTTTAGGGTAATGCCATTCGGGCTTACCAATGCACCAGCTACCTTCCAGAGGCTGATGTGCCATGTCTTTAAAGAGTTCCTGAGAAAAAACTTAGAAGTCTATGTTGATGATCTTTGTGCTCATTCCAACATCAGGCAAACCCATATTCCCGAACTCAGACAAATCTTTGACAAATGTAGAGAATATCAAGTCTGCCTGAACCCAGAAAAGTGCGTTTTTATGGTCAGGCAAGGCAAGATTCTAACATATAGTGTCAAAGAATGGCATATCCACTGATGAAGAGAAAGTAAGAGCCATAGCAGAGTTACCTAGGCCAAAGAATGTCAAGGAAGTACAAGCTTTCATGGGGCATTGTGGTTATTACCGACGTTTCATACACATGTATGCCATCATAGCAAAGCCCATGTACGGACTTCTGACTAACTTTGAGTGGACTGATGAGTGTGAGAATTCCTTCCAGGAGCTTAAACGAAGATTATGTTCAGCACCAATCTTAACCACACCAGATTGGAACAAGCCATTCCATGTTCATGTGGATGCATCCAATTATGCTATTGGGTGTGTGCTCGCACAACCTACCGGTGAAGGTAATATGGATCTTCCAATTGCCTATGCTAGTAGACAATTGAATGCAGCTGAACGAAACTATACCACTACGGAGAGAGAAGGATTAGGCATGGTGTATGCGGTTAAAAAGTTTAGACATTATTTGCTTGCAAATAAGTTTAAATTTTTTACTGATCATCAAGCTCTACTATACTTGGTAAACAAGCCATGCAACACAGGTAGATTAGTAAGATGGTTCCTCTTGCTAATGGAATATGATTTTGAGGTAGTGGTGAGGAAAGGCAGAACTCACCTGAGGGCAGATCATCTCTCTAGGCTCACATCTGGAGAAGCCCCACAAGGAGTGTCAGATGACCTTCCTGATGCTTACTTGTTTAATTTGGAAGTGGTGCCACAGTGGGCCAAGCCATTAGTGCCAGTATTGACATACGAGCCTAACCATCCAGTAATAAACACACGAAATAGAGAGGTAGTGAGAGCCCAAAAGTTCCACATCATGGCAGGAAGCATGTATAAGCACACAGATCAAGGGATCTTGGCTTGTTGTGTAGAAGAGGATGAGTACGCTAAATGGTTGCATTTAGCACATGTAGGTGCATTAGAGCAACACTATTCAAAGCAACGAACCTTACAAACACTAAGGAGACTTGGAGTGCATTGGCCAACAATGGAAGCTGATGTCCAGAAGTTGTGCAAGGAATGCCCAATCTGTTGCACTAAACCACCTGTAGAACATGCCACACTTTATCAAGTGTCCATAGTGCCAGATTGGAGTGAACCCCTAGTATCCTTCCTGAGGACGAAAGCATTCCCTCCAGACATGACTCTGGCTAGGAAAAGGAGTTTAGAACAAGAAGCCTAGGATTACTCACTCATTGGTGATAATTTATATAAGCGTGGTAAAGACGATTACCTGAGACTATGTGTCCATGAGAGTGAATATCTTAAGATCTTGGAAACTGCTCACGAAGGTGTGGCAGGAGGACATTTTGGACCGGATCGGGTGATCAAGGCAATCCTATTTGCGGGCTTCTGGTGGCCAACCCTTCACATGGATGCACATACCTATGTGAAATGGTGTGATGTTTGTCAGAGAACCCAGTATCCTATACGCAAGGATGAGATGCCACTAAAACCTATGATGGGTGGACGTGCATTCTCTAAGTGGGGAATAGACTTTGTTGGTCCTATTAATCCCCCAGCTAAGGGTTCACATGCGGAATATATCATTGTTGCCACAGACTATCTAACCAAATGGGTAGAGGTAAAAGCCACAACGAAGAACGATGCTCAAACAACTGCTAAATTCTTGTTTGAGAATGTGTTCACTAGATACGGGCTACCTATAGAGCTAGTCAGTGATAGAGGCACACACTTCTTGAATGAAGTAATTGAAAACCTTCTCCAAGAATTCTTGGTGATACATAAGAAATCGGCCCCCTATCACCCTCAAGCAAATGGCCAGGCTGAGAGCACCAATAAGATCTTGTGCAACGTACTGACAAAACTAGTGAACAATAAACGCTCTGATTGGGACAAACAGCTACACCATGCTGTTTGGGCATATCGAGTCGCCTACAAAACGGTACTCCAAGCCACACCCTTTCATATGGTATTCAGTCAGAATGCGGTGCTACCATTAGACTTCTTAATACCTACATTGAAAGTAGCACAAGAGCACGAATGGACGGGTCATGAACTCTCCTCGAGACTTTTTGACCTTGAACGATTAGGAGAAACAAGACTGAGAGCAGCTGCAGGGATATATGCAGCTAAGAAACGACAAAAGGCATATTTTGATGCCCACGTTAAGGATAAAGGTTTAAAGGCAGGAGATCTAGTTTTAGTCTACACATTGAAACAACATGCGAGAAAACTAGAGAAAAGAGGCTATGGACCCATG
Organism: Ceratopteris richardii; assembly: GCA_020310875.1. Taxonomy (NCBI): domain Eukaryota; kingdom Viridiplantae; phylum Streptophyta; class Polypodiopsida; order Polypodiales; family Pteridaceae; genus Ceratopteris; species Ceratopteris richardii. The sequence continues at coordinate 68,109,762 of CM035411.1, forward strand.
ATCATTAATAGGATCTCCACAAGTGGAGCAGTGCAACTAGCCACATTAGAAGGCGATGTTCTCCCAAGCTACATAAGCGGATGCAGAGTCAAGTTATATCAGGAACCTCTTATAGAGGAAATGCTAAGTCGACTCAATACTGCCAAGAAACGCAAAGAAGAAGAAAAGCGAGTTCGAGAAGAAGCGCAAGCAGAAGCTTTAGAGCGCATACGGAAAATGAAGATGAGAAGACAGGCTAGAGAGCAACCTAGGATAGATGGAGATGCAGCTCAAGGATATCACATCGCTATGTGTGAAGTTTCAGGTGTTAGTTCTCATAGGATAATTGACCGACGTCCTTTTATAACCTTAGATATAGGACAGGGAAAGGATGCAAGGACTGTAAGGGCCTTGATTGACTCAGGTGCAGCCACTAGTGCTGTCAAATTGTCTTACTGTCAAGAGTTGAAATTAACTGTCAATCCTATGGAAGCATATCTCATAGGATTGGGAGGCGTGGAAACCCCTTGCATGGGCGAGGTGGAACTTCCCCTCTTTATTCAAGACGAGGCAATGACAGTCAAGGTACTAGTGTGTCAAGACGAGGACCTCACTGAGCCTCTTGTCTTGGGTCAGGACTGGATCTATGATCGTGCAGTCGACCTAAACCTAAGAAGGGGACTTCTTCAGGTATGGGTAAATCATAGTCGAATTACAGTTGAATTGGAAAATGAAGCACTCAAGGAACTAGGAAAGGCACAAACTCCTGGTCCTTTCAGGAGCACACATGAAGATGACCATGCTGTTCTTGTCCAAAACTATGTGTTGCAGAGGAATGGATGATCCCAATCAAGGAGTCCAAACCACAATGGAACTCTCTTCTTTTCCAAAGGCCAGAAGGAGGCAGCAACCAAAGGTGTATCAAAGGCAGAAGAAGCAGAGTACTACCTATGTCGGAGATCAAAAGTACCTGCACAGCAAAGCATCTCAGCCAATGAAACAGGTGTGGGTGCGGAAAGGCGAACACCCGGTTGCACTCAAGCCAACCACACGGGCAAAGCCTCTTATTAGTAACCAACAACACGACACTAATAAGAAGTCTTTCAGAAGTTCTTCTGCTAATGTGAAGTCTATTTGGGTGCCCAAGAAGTCGATGAAGGCTAGCCCACAATCAAGACAAATTTGGGTGCCTAAGGCTTGTTTGCGGGCTCAAATAGCTACACCAAGACCATACCCTATACAGCATGATTCATTCACTCGCACAGCCAATATCCACTCGTTTTCAACACTCAAGAACACGCCAAGGCCCATGAGCACGAATAGAATCACTTGTAAATGGGTCCCTAAAAGGCCTCATTTTCAAGCCGACACACCTATACAGCTCTCGAGAGTCTCTACGAAACCAAGAGCAAAACCCACCCACTGCATTTGGCAGCCTAAGACTTGTAACAAACCCCCGGACCCCATTTGTAAATCCATGATAACCTACTAACCACCTCACTATCACACTACGTCATTCCACCTAGCTCTTAGGTCTAACCAATCCCTAACTACACACACAAGCACCGAGCACTTACTAACCCTCTAATCTCTCCCGAACCCATGTTAATGTTGTAACGGGGACAAAAACGGTTCTATCTTGTCCTTTACAATGTTAACACCTGTTTCTATATTCTCTCAGAATCAAAAGGCAAAAAGGAACATGGCAGATACGGCAGGACCAAGCTCCCAGGCAGGCACCAGCCCCCAGATCGTGGATATAGAAAGCCTTCCCGTGGAGGAGGAATTGAAGGAGCGGCCAGCGGCATTACGGGCATTACATGCCATACCTATTCAGAATCCTCCACAGGGTCACACCATGCCGGTGGGTAAAACCTCACACTGGTTCAGTGATGTCGCGGGACCCCTAGGTGAAGGCACATACATGTGGGAGTCCGAGATGGAGTTCAATGGACGTTGGGGCAGGTATCACTTTTTTACCAGAGAATTTGAGAGATTGTAGAATAATGAAGGATTGAAGCCCATATGGAAGAAGGCAGGACTCTACGAGTATTTCAAATTCCAATTGCCAAAGCCGGATTTCCTAAGGTGCTCGTATTTGATTAGCACTCTCACTCCAAGCAAAGATAAAAAGGGATATAGCTCCTTTGTACTTCCATCGCTGACAAGGGGCAATGAGCTGAAGCGATTCCGCCTGACCATCAACTTAGTAAGAGAAGCCCTCGACATGAAAGGTATGCACATCCCTACGGAAAAAGAGACTATGGTCCCAGATAATATGAAGAACAGGAATCTGACGAAGTTGAAGGACATGGTGGCGATGACACCTACGATCGCCATTCATTTACGCATGGTCATGCAACATTTCGCGTTTCCAGCACAAGAAAGGTTCACAATGCCTCCTAAGAAAATATGGTTTAGTCTTTATTTGGCGGAAGCTTTTGATTTGACAGTTAATATGCCTCATTGGATTATTGACCAAATTCACCTGGCTCATCAAAGATGGTACAAGAAGCAAAGGTCTGTATTGTATGGTTGCTGTGCCCTCACAAGGATTGTCTATAGATGTTTGGCGTATGACGTGCCAGTGCAAAGGGCACTCATCTGGAACCGAGTTCAGGAGTTTCAACGAAGGTTATCAGCTGCAGGACCACCATCCAAGAAAATGAGAGGAGCTATGCAAATGCCCTGTGCACAAGGCCGCGCTGAGTTGACACCTGAAACAACGCCACGACTCCCTAGGAGGGTGCAACCCTTCACCATCAGACTGCCACGACACAACACCGATGGACCAAATCTGGTGTTCCCACCAATACCAACGGATCTCGAGTTTCCTCACGGATTCACACTAGAAGACCTGACCGATGAAGAGGTGGCCAGAATCATAGAAGCAGTTAATGCAGAAATCGCGGAAGAGCAAACTGGTGGACAACAAACTGCCCCAGGCCAAGCCCAGCCCAGCCAACCGGATGTAGTCAATGTGGACGATGAAGAAGAAGCTCACGAGGAAGCACAGGGTGGACAATCAGAAACAGAGGAACAAGAGTGTGATCAGGAAGTCCTACAAGTACTGGAAGGTGCCCCAGCCTATACTAACGCATTAAAGAAGCTCTATGATACGATGAACCGAGTTCAAGAGCAACACAGACTATCATTAGTTGCAGGTAAAGCCCTCATGAACCAGATTCTGGAGGAGGAAGGTGTGGACGAGCAATACCGTGCCACCTTGGAAATGATATCGGACGCTTTGGGAGTACCTGAAACGGTGCATACTGCACTAGTGCAATCACGAAGGACAGAGAAAAGATATGGCAGACACCCCCCACAAACGGGGAAACAAATGAATGTATTAGGATCAGGACCACAAGGCACTCCCACAACCACGGGCACTGCACACACTGTTCACGACACCGAGGAAGCCCACACATCAAGTGCACCTCCATCACCTCCCTTACCACCCCCGCCTCCCACTCCACCACACTCGCCTCCCATCACCAATGTAACAACCACTGCCACCACCTCCGAATCCACTGTCATTACCGAAGCACAGACCATCAGTCAACCCACACACCCACTCGACACATCCCTTGTAAACACCTCCACTAACACTGTAATTCTAACGGCAGCTACTGACATCCCCATTCCCCCACTCACACTTCCAGGCAGTTCATATTCACAATTACACACACCACTATACACCTTCACCACTATCACCGCAACTACAATCCCCATGTTCACAATCACTCCCACCACTGTCTCCACTTTTGATTTTATGGAAGTGTCACCCACCTCTGCACCTCTCCCGCCCCCTATTCACCCACCATCTCCCATTCCCCCACCTCCCACTTCACCATTTTCCAGCATTGCATCCACACTTCCCTTCCCCTTCCCCTTTCCCCCTGCATTCAACACCCTTCCTGCAACCATCCCTCTTTATAATGTGTTCAATAATATGTATCAATGCATGTCCCAACTTCAGCAACACTACCAACACCTGGACAACCAACATACAAGGCTCTTCCGATGCCACGAAGATCTTCAAGCACGATGTATTGATCTTGAAGAGCAAAACCGGCTACTCCAACAGCAGCACGTGACATTACAGGAACAATACTCACAACTAGTAGCCAACCCACCCCAACCAGATGATGAAGAACGACGACACATGGATGAGATGCTACATTCTCAAATAACGGAAAATCTTAAGCTTCGACGAAACTTGGGCCTGCTACGCAAGCACATGTCTACAGCGCTAGAGGAGAACAAACGATTACAGAAACAGAATGAAGAAAACTTGGAGGCGGCCATGGAGGGCTCCCCACAGGAAATTGACCCAGAAAGATTCAAAGCCATCCCCTCCGAGAATATGAAAGTGGTGTTAGAAACCCATGCAGATCTAATGGAAGCCCATGCCACTTTAGAAAAGGAGAGAGATGATTTACTAAGGCAGTTGGCCACCCAACAGGCATCACCCAGCAAGATCACAACCGCAGAAGATACATCTGAAGAGGTCACTAAACTCCGGGTAGAACTTGAGGAATTACGTAGCAAGGTCATGCAATACGAGCGTCAGCCCTCCCCTCTGGTAGAGCCCGAGCCTGATGATCTTGTGCCGATTGAAGTAGAAGAAACATTCGAGGATCCCTATGTCCCGATGCCAACACCCGGGGGTAAGCGAACAGAACAGGGCATGGACACAATTGAAATTGAGGCACCTGAATGGATGCAAAAATTAGAGAAAGTAGCCACGACGCATGATGACAGGGTGGCAGTCCAAATCGCATTGATGTCATGATTGGAGGAGGTTGTAATAAAATCCGATTATTTTAAGAATCTCTCACATCATAGGTGGATCAGCCCATCGGACGATCTGTATGTTCCTTTTTGCGTCTTAATGGCGGATTATAATGCGGAGATCAAGCACCACACCTCAAGGGAGCCAACCTCTGCCACACAGTTTGCACCTGATGACATCCCAGAAAGTGCCAAGCAGGGAAATATTCGCCAACCCACCTGGAGAATTCGACTGCTTGAAACCTACCCGGAAATGGTAAGAACATGGAACAACATGCCCTTGTACATCAAGTATAACCCATGTTATTGCCCTGTATTCCGAAGGAGATCGTGGCCGGAGTATACAAAGATGGTGCTGACAACAAAAGGATGTGAGAAGTGGCTTAATTATGTCTATTTAGCGCCACCCAAAGGTCAACCTACCATAGGCTACATGATCTCGACTATTCGGCATTGGGGTGTCAGGTTCAAGAATGTACCTGATGTCATGACTCAGATGTGCCTGAAGATTTTCGAACTTATGTTGGTTACATTTAGGACATTCAAAAATGTCAAGGAACCGCATCTCTCAGCACTAGGATTTAATGAAGGTAATCAGGACCTGGTATACGACATGAGCACAACCCCATCGATTAATGTTGTGTATGCATGGCACGCTCGCATCAAATATCTACCGGCCTGCTTCAAACAAACGTTTGAAGAGATGTTTGTCACGGGATTCTGGGAATATCACTCCGAGATATTCATTCCCAGACCATCCCATCTCTTGCAGTTGTTTGCAGTGGAACAAGCTCTCCATTCCGAAAAGCTACGTATACCACATCCAGAGGTTCCAGGGCCGGTAGATTGGGATGCTTTACTCACGGACCTGGCAAAGGGGTTACGAATTGCAGAACATCACTTAGCCCAAGATGTTGTGGAGTACTACATCCAAAAACCCTCCCAAGGGTCTGTCAGGGACGACAGACGCGAGAGAGGGGGGGGTGTTGGAACTGAAGGAGTAGCAAGACAAGGAAGCACAAGAAGAGAGTCCGAGAGAAGAGAAAGCACAAGCAGACAAAGCAGTCAACGACGATCCGGCAAGTAGGCCAATATTTTTTCAAGACACTAATGCATATCAAAGAGATGGACGCGCAGGGAGGAAGAGCAAGTAGGGAGCTCGAAGATATGTATGGCAGATCATTAGAAGAAATCCCTACAACAACAGTGATTTTTATCACTAATAATCATTGTAAATATCATTTCACATTTTTGTAGCTCCATTTTGTGCAAGCCGAGGAGTCCTCGAGCTTGAGGAGCCTTAGAAGTAGTTGCGTACCAATTTTCGTATTTTTTAGATCTCGTTTGAGCCCTCAAATAAGCGCTGGAACCTAATTTTTAACTAGGCCGGACACTAGGTCTGGACAGGGCCAAAGCTAGTCAAAAACTATAAAAAGAGCTAGAGAACTCATTTTTGAGGTTAGCTTGTAATAGTTTTGAACTTGTATGAGCTTTCTGAAAGTAATCTAAGAACTCCATTGCTTCTCACTCTTTGTCTTGCCTTGTGTGCACGTGTGTGTGTATGTGTGTGCATGTTAGTGTGCTTCTCACTCACGCACTTGTGCCTACACTTGCTCGAGGTCTTCATACCATCCTCACGTCTTCCCGGATTGACATTAAAGGAGGTGCTACTCATCACTGAGCTACACATGGGAAGCTAAGTCTATGTGTATGAGAGCACCCACAGTCATGGTAAGAAACGAAGACTCAGTCATACCTAAGAACATAGAGGTAGTGAAAAACACTAAGGTGTAGTGCAACCACACTTTAGAAGAGCTACTCAAGGTTAGGCCAGAACTGTGGAAACATGTAGCCAAACAAATACCAGAGTTAGCTAAACCGTGGTCTTAGGTAGGGTCTCATAGAACAGTGCCAGGGATACCCTTGGACAAGATAGGAGACATGAGCAAAGGAGAAGAAGGAAACACCTATCTTCCCATCACCCACCAAGGAAACACAACCAAGGCAATTCTAGACTCGGGTGTAGGAGTTGTAATTGCTACCACTTCCCTATGGAAGTGTTGGGGCAAGCCAGCACTCAGGCCCACGAGAATGAAGTTGTAGATGGCTGATGGTCACATTGAGAGACCCTTAGGGTTGTTAGAAGGAATCACTCTCACTACTTGTGGTGTAGAGTTTGAGCACACATTTGCTCTCTATGACTTTAGCAAGAATCAGGCCTATGAGATGATTTTGGGAAGACTATTTATGCAACAGTTGCAGGTGGTACAGGATTGGGGGACCAATTCCTTGTATTTGCAACACTTAGGTGTCACGACCAAAGTGAATCTCAAAGATTACTCTCATAGGGATATACCATCCATTCAATGGAACCCCATCCATAGAGCTAGAGAGGATACTAAGTCAGTGCATTCCATAGGATCAGGATCCTCATGGATGCATGAAGACACTCACTTATGGATATGTAAAGTAGCAGTAGAGGAAGAGAAGAGAGAAAAGGCCAGAGAGATAGGTGTGAAGGAAATCCATAGATCAATTCAAGACCAGCCTATGCACCTGTACTATTTCCTGATGAAGAGTTTTGAACCTCATGGTTGGGCGGAGATTTTAGCGACTATGGATGTAGCCATCAATGAAGAACAATGGACATTCCACTGTGATGAGGATGGCTATGACATTTCAGTCTTCTCAATAGAACCAATCATGGGAGATTCCGTTTTAGAAGAATGCGAACCTAACCCTGATGCATTTGAACATGCAAGTGACTTCGACCTAGAGTTTATCATTATGGACCCACCTTTTGGATCAGATGAAGAATACTTCTATGAAGTAGAAGTTCACTCTCAGAGACATGAAGAGCTCAAAAATGACGTAAGGCTAACCACGCAAGTGGCCTCCAAGAGTGAGGGCAAGAAAAGCAAGAAGAGAGAAGTTACACCAAAAGAAGAAGAATCTTTGTTTGAAGTCCCTGACAATTTCAGAAAGTATGAGATAGACGATAGAAGAGTCATGATAAGAATGCCTAAATGTGAGGCACAATCAGGAGAGGCCTATGATAACAAAGAAACCACGAAGAAAATAGTTGTAGCCATAGAAGAAGGAGAGGAGAGATGCACTTACATAGGACATGACCTGACAGTAGAAGAAGAGCAAGAGTTGATCTCTCTACTAAGAGAATATAGAGCTATTTTTGCTTGGAGCTACAAGGACTTGAAGCATGTAGACCCTAACATATGCTCACACACGATTCCCATGACCTCATATGCCAAACCGTCCAAACAGAAGCCATACACACACAATGATAACTATGCTGCCAAGATTAAAGAAGAGATAGATCGCTTGGTGGAAGTTGTATTCATCTATGAAATTGAGCACACTGAGTGGGTATCCCCCATTGTAGTGGTGCCCAAGAAGAATGGAAAGCTACGTGTATGCATTAACTTGCAGAAGGTTAATGCAGCCACAATTCGAGATAACTATCTGCTTCAAATACCAAGCATCTATTAGAAAGAGTGGCAGGCAAGGAAGTGTACAACTTTCTTGAAGGATTTTTGGGCTACAATCAGGTAGCCATAGCTCCAGAAGATCAGCATAACACAGCTTTTGCCACAGAGTGGGGCATATTTGCTTTTTGATTAATGCCATTTGGGCTTACCAATGCAACCGCTACATTCCAAAGACTGATGTTTCATGTATTCAAAGAATTCTTGAGAAAGAACTTGGAAGTCTATGTTGATGATCTTTGTGCTCATTCCAACGTTAGACAAACACATATACCTGAACTCAAGCAAATCTTTGACAAATGTAGAGAATATCAAGTCTCCTTGAACCCACAAAAGTGTCTTTTCATGGTCAGGCAAGGCAAGATTCTAGGACACATAGTGTCAAAGAATGGCATATCCACGGAAGAGGAGAAAGTGAGAGCCATAGCAGAGCTACTTAAGCCAAAGAATGTCAAGGAAGTGCAAGCTTTCATGGGGCATTGTGGTTATTACCGATATTTCATACATATGTATGCCATCATCACAAAGCCTCTGTATGGCCTTTTGACCAATTTTGAGTGGACTGATGAATTTGAGAACTCTTTCAACGAGCTTAAACGGAGATTATGTTCAACAACAATCTTGACTACACCAGATTGGAATAAGCCCTTTCATGTTCATGTAGATGCATCCAATTATGTTATTGGATGTATGTTAGCACAACCTACGGGCGAACGTAATATGGATCTTCCAATTGCCTATGCTAGTAGACAGTAAAATGCAGCTGAACGAAACTATACGACCACTGAACGAGAAGGATTAGGCATGGTGTATGCGGTTAAAAAGTTTAGACACTATTTGATTGCAAATAAGTTTAAATTTTTTAATGATCATCAAGCATTGTTGTGCTTGGTAAACAAGCTATGCAATACAGGTAGATTAGTAAGATGGTTTCTCTTGCTAATGGAATATGATTTTGAGGTCATTGTTAGGAAAGGCAAAACTCATTTGAGAGCTGACCATCTCTCTAGGCTCACATCTGGAGAGGCCCCACAAGGAGTATCAGATGATCTTCTTGATGCTTACTTGTTTAATTTGGAAGTGGTACCTTAGTGGGCTAAGCCATTAGTGCGAGTATTAACATACGGGCCTAACCACCGAGTAATAAACACACGACAGGGAGATAGTGAAAGCCCAGAAGTACCATATCATGGCAACGAGTATGTACAAGCATACTGATCAAGGTGTATTAGCATGTTGTGTGGAAGAGGATAAGTATGCTAAATGGTTGCAATTAGCACATGTAGGTGCATTAGAGCAACACTACTCAAAGCAACGAACCCTACAGACACTAAGGAGACTCGGAGTGCATTGGCCGACTATGGAAGCAGTTGTCTATAGGTTGTGCAAGGAATGCCCAGTCTGTCGTATTAGACCACCTGTGGAGCACGCTACTCTTTATCAAGTGTCTCTAGTACCAGATTGGAGTGAACCATTAGTAGCCTTTTTGAGGACGAAAACGTTTGCTCAAGACATGACTTTGGCTAGGAAAAGAAGTTTAGAACAAGAAGCCCTAGATTACTCACTCATTGGTGATAATCTATACAAGTGTGGTAAAGATGGTTACCTCAGGTTATGTTTCCATGAGAGAGAATACCTCAAGATATTGGAAATTGCTCACCAAGGTGTGGCAGGAGGACATTTTGGACCAGATCAGGTGATCAAGGCCATACTATTTGCAGGTCTGTGGTGGCCAACCGTTCACATGGATGCGCATACCTACGTAAAGAGGTGTGAAGTTTGTCAACAAACTCAGTATCCTATATGCAAGGATGAGATGCCATTGAAACCTATGATGGGTGGACGCCATTCTCTAAGTGGGGAATAGAATTTGTCGGTCCTATTAATCCCCCAGCTAAGGGTTCACATGCAGAGTACATTATTGTGGCCAGTGATTATCTAATCAAGTGGGTAGAGGTAAAAGCTACGACAAAGAATGATGCTCAGACGACTGCTAAGTTCTTATTTGAGAATGTGTTCACTAGATACGGGCTACCTATAGAGCTAGTAAGTGATAGCGGCATTCACTTCTTGAATGAAGTTATTGAAAATCTTCTTCAAGAGTTCTTGGTGATACACAAGAAGTCTACCCCCTATCATCCACAAGCTAATGGGCAAGCCGAAAGCACAAATAAGATTCTATGCAATGTGCTGAAAAAATTGGTTAATAATAAATGCTCTGATTGGGACAAACAACTACACCACGCTGTTTGGGCATACAGAGTGGCCTATAAAACGGTACTCCAAGCCACACCCTTTCAGATGTTATTTGGCCAGAATGTAGTGCTCCCATTAGAATTCTTGATACCTACACTAAAGGTAGCACAGGAGCATGAATGGACAGGACATGAGCTCTCCTCTAGACTTTTAGACCTTGAACGACTAGGTGAGACAAGATTAAGAGCTGCAGCAAGAATTTATGAAGCCAAGAAAAGACAAAAAGCCTATTTCGATGCACATGTGAAAGATAAGGGCTTGAAGGCAAGAGACCTAGTACTAGTCTACACATTGAAGCAACATGCACGGAAATTAGAGAAGAGAGGCTATGGACCTATGATCATAAATAAGATCTCAACTAGTGGAGCAGTTCAATTAGCTACACTAGCAGGTGATGTTCTCCCTAGTTACATTAGTGGATGCCGTGTGAAACTATATCAGGAACCCCTCATAGAAGAGATTCTAACTCGACTCAATACTGCTAAGAAATGCAAGGAAGAAGAAAGGCAGATCCGGGAAGAAGCGCAGGCAGAAGCCTTGGAACGCATCCGACGAATGAGATTGAGAAGACAGGGTAGAGATCAACCTAGAACCGATGAATGTGCGGACCCAGGATATCATATGGAAATGTGTGAAATCTCAGGCATAAGTTCCCATAGAATAATTGATCGACGTCCTTTTGTAACCTTAGAGATAGAACAAGGAAAGAGTGCAAGGATTGTAAGGGCCTTGATTGATTCAGGTGCAACCACTAGTGCTGTTAAACTTTCTTACTGTCAGAAGTTGAAATTAAGTGTCAAGCCTATAGAAGCATATCTCATAGGATTGGGAGGTGTGTGTCACTCTAGCACAATGGAGAGTACCAACGTGAGAAGATTCACCTCATAATTGTCAATCCGTGGAGACGTGAGGACTAGTATGAAGACTATGAGCAAGTGAAGGCACAAGTGTGTGAGTGAGAAGCACACAAGCATGCACACACATACACACACACGCGCACACAAGGCAAGAACAAGGAGAGGAACGATGGAGTTCTTTGCATTAGTCAAAAAGTCTCTTACATAAGCTCAATTCACAACAATCTAACCCCCTAAAATGAGCTCTCTAGCTCTTTTTATAATTTTCTAACTAGCTTTGGTCTTGTCCAGACCTAGTGTCCGGCCTAGTTAAAAATTAGGTTCTAGAGGCTATTTGAGGGCTCAAACGGAGTCTAAAAATTATGAAAATTGATATGTAACTAATTCTAATACTCCTCAAGCTTGAGGACTCCTCGGCTTGAACAAAATTTATTCTATTCTACCAAAAACGGAATTTACAATGTTTGTGTAGTGATTAAAATCACTTGAGTTGTAAATGGTCCATGGAAAAAATGATTGGGCCTTATTGCCGTATTGTGCATGACTGCTCCGTTGTGTTAGTATGCTCTTCATCTGACTTGTATGCCAACACTCCCCCCTTCCTAGCGTCTGTCGCCCCTGACAGACCTCTGTTCTATAGGGTGGTCGATATAGTATTGTATGACATTGGTGGCTAGTTCGTGTTCTCCTATTCTTAAGCCTCGTGCTAGATCAGCTTCCAATGCGTCCCAATTTATTGCACCAGGGGCATCTGGTTGCGGTGTTGTGTAGTACTCAGAGTACATGGCTTGTTCACAAGCAAAGAGGTGGATCAGGTGTGTTGGCTTCGGTGCGAAGACCTCCGAGTGATACTCCCAGAAACCTGATCTGAACATTTCTTTGAAGGTCTGTTTGTAACATGCAGGGAGGTATTTGATGCGTGCATGCCAGGCGTAAGCCACACGAATACTAGGGGTGGTGCTCATGTCATACAGCAAATCATAATTTCCATTGGTAAACCCCGGTAGACGTACCTGTGGTGCGGCTGCATTTTTAAATGTTTTCAGGACTACCTGCACCATATCTAAAATCTTAAGCATCATTTGAGCTGCCACATCTGGCATGGGCTTCAATCGCGGCATCCAATGTCGAATTGTTCCCATCATGTATGCTACCGACGATGGTCCCTGTGGTGGCGCAATGTACGGGTAGTTTAGCCATTCCTTGCATTGCGCGTTGTTTTGCACTTTGATATTGAATGCCTTCCAAGACCTGCGGCGTGGAACTAGACCGTAGCATGGATTGTATAGGAGATGTAAAGGCGCGTTGTCGGAGAGAATTTGTTACTCTTAAAATATTACAAAAATTAAAAGATTAAATGATTGTTATTAGTTTGGTTAAATTATGAAATTTTTACTAATGTTTGACCTTAATTTTGCAGGAAAAGAAGTTTGCTGACCAAAATCTAGATGGGATGTATTCATTTAAGTTTATTTATGGGTTTAGATAAAAATTCAAGGGTTAGTTAAGGGTATGTTTATGTTTTGAAAGTAAATGTAGGGGTATTTAAGGGTTACATATAGGTTTTGGGCATGAATTATAGGGTTCTAGCTTAAATGCAAGGGTAATTATGGGTCAAATGCATGTTCTAGTTAAAATTTATGGGTAATTAGGGGTTAAAAGTATGTTTAAAGCATGAACTTTAGGGTTCTAGTTAAGTTTTAAGATTAATTATGGGTTAATTATTCATCCTAGTGGGTTATGGAAGGTTAGAAAATAGGTTTATGGGTTAATTAGAATTAATTGATGTGGTTTAAAGTTAGCCATAGGGTAAACCTAAGGATAAATGAAAAAATAAGTGGGTTGTAGTCCATAAATAAGTTATTAAATAGGTTAATTATTTCATATGGAACCTTAGAAAATTATTTAAATAGAAAAATATATTATTTAATTATTTGTTTTCATTAAGCCTAAGAAAATAATTAAAATGGGTTAAATTAAATTTTAGACTAAGGTATTGACTTTATCCTAAGGTTTAGTATTCAAATAAATAAAAAAAAAAGAAGTGAAAGGTTAAATAGAAGCTAAAGTCTATGGTCCTTTGAATAATTAAATAAAAGGTTGAAAATTGGGAAAAGATTTATGGGGAAAAATCCCACGCCTAAAAAGTTGTTGGTTGTTGTTGGAGTGAAGAGGAGTTCAATTTAGGTAAATTGGTTGAGTTATCTAAAGAGAAATGTAGGCTATGGTGGGCTACTCACATCTATATAAAGAGGGGAGTACGTGCTCACAAGTTCATATGTTTTATTTTCAGGTAATTGCTATGCTCTAGACTATAGTCAAATTTGTTCTCAGCTTTATGTCAGTCCTCTGACAGGAGGAGAGAGAGAAGTCCATCTCTCTTGTCCTTCAGTTTATGGAAAGCAAATTTTTTTTTGGAAATGCAGATATTTCTTCTTTTTTCTTCCATTCTTTTTTCCCCTCTCTGTCTTTTTCCCTCCATTAAATTGATTTTTTTATTTTATTCTCCCTCTCCCTCCCTTTCTCTGCCGGCGGCGCAGCGCTGCTACGCGCGCAACAGAGAGAGAGAGAGAGAGAGAGAGAGAGAGAGAGAGAGAGAGAGAGAGAGAGAGAGAGAGAGAGAGAGAGAGAGAGAGTGAGAGAGAGAGAGAGATTTTTTTAATGTTTTTTTTCTTTTCTTTTTTATTTTTATTTTTATTTTTGTTTTGTTTTTTTTGTCCCTCCCTCTCCCTTTCTCTGCAGCCGACGGACGCAGCCGTCGGCGCAGTAGAGAGAGAGAGAGAGAGAGAGAGAGAGAGAGAGAGAGAGAGAGAGAGAGAGAGAGAGAGAGAGAGAGAGAGAGAGAGAGAGAGAGAGAGAGAGAGAGAGAGAGAGAGAGAGAAAGAAAGAGAGTTTTATTTATTTGTTTTTTATTTTTTATTTTTTGTTATTTTATATTATGCATCTTATTTCTTTTTAATGTTTGTTTATATATGTTTTATTAGTTACTATAAATACTAGTCATTACTTATATATTAAAATATATACATGAAATAAATAGAATTTACTAATGTTTATATTTATTTGACTATATATATATTTAATGTATGTGAATGAATATTTTAAATGAAAATATATATGTTTTAATATATGTTTATGTGTTAATATATGTATAAGTATATATGTTTATGTATATGTGTATGTGTGTGTATTTAAGTTATGAGATTGATTGTTTATTTTATGATGTTATCCTAATGTTTTTTGTGTTCACAGGTTAGCAAAAAGAAGAAGTTTAGCCTTGATTCCTTCCAAAGATCTCATCATTCCTTCCACCTCTCTTTATCCATATAATTTTCCTAATCTATCTTCTTTTATCTTTTCCTTTCTTTACCTTACCCTTAACCCAAGCTTCTTCAAACCTCATCTTGATTGATACCTAAGTTCATTTACCCATGATGATGTTAGTGCATAAACCTATGTTAGTTTAGTGTTTGAACCCATGTTTGTGTGAGAACTTGAACCCATGTTTTAAGATTAGTACATGTTAAATAAGTTAGTGATAGGCATGTTAGTTTAGCTAATGCATGTTAGAAATTTATCCATGTTAGTTCATGCATGTGTATGTGCATTTATGTTCATGCATGCATGTGTATCTTAGTGTATGTTTATGTTAGTAAGTGTTCATGCATATGCATGTGCATGTATGTTCATGCATGTGTTTGTATGTTAGTGCATGCATGTGTGTGTTTATGCATGTGCATGTATATTCATATATGTTAATGTTAGTGTATGTTTATGCATGTATGTGTTATTAAGTGTTCATGCAAGTATAAGTTAGTATGTGTTATTATTTGTTCATCCATGTATAAGTTAGTAAGTGTTGGTTCATGCATGAGTATGTTAGTGTATGGTATGCATAAGTATATTAGTGAAAGTTCATTTATGCATTTGTTTGTATGCATGTCATGTATGAATGCATGTATATGAATGTCTATGCATATGTGTGTTTGTGCATGTGCATGTATGCATGTTCATCTATGGTAATGCATGTATGTTGTATATGTATGTATATTTATGTATGATTATTTATGCATGTATGTATGTAAGTTAAATACATATTTATTTATAATCAATGTATGTTGATGTATATTAAAATAATTAAGAAACTGAATTTTAAATTATAATGTATATATTTTAATAAAGAAATGTATTTATTATCTATGTGTTTTTTTTTTAGAAAGATTAATTACTTTAATAAAATGTTAAATGAGTGTTAATTTCTATAAAGATATACTAATCTCTGGCATATGTTTTATTTTCAGATGTTTTATTTTCAGTGCTATTGGAGAACAGAAGGCTGTTGCCCTCTTGAGAGCAATTAGCGAACTGGAGATTCACATGTGACCTGAAGTTTGAAAAGCAAAGATTACCCTTACTTTGAAACTTTATTAGCTTGTATAGGCTATCTTTTAGACTGTCATTTATAAACATCATCCTTGAGGTTGTATAGGACTTTGGTTATTAATTTAACATCATCTTTTATGTCTAAAGAAAGTTCTTCATATAGTCCTTTTTTACCTTCATTAGCTTTTGATTTGTTGTTTCCAAAACCTTTAGAAAGTAAAGAAAGTTCATCAGATAGTTCTTCTCTTCCTTCATCAACTTTTGAACTGTTATTCCCAAAACCATTAGAAGCGGAGGAGTTAATAAAAGAAGTAATAGTAAAAGAAACTTTTCACGATCCTAGGACAGCTATAACCATACTTTCTACTGTTCCTCCTAGTGTTAGTGAAGACCTTTTCCTCCAACTGTAGATAGAATCTTAGATACCTTCCAAGAAGAAACAAACGAAACGATAAAAGATCAAATAGTTAGTGAACAGATTATTCCACCTTCTTATTTTGACGCAGTTGAATGTTATAGGAACGCTTCACCCTACGGACCTTAGGGAAAGTTAAACTTGTACCTGTCCTGCGTAGTCACCCTGCGTGCGCCGTTAGCGAGGCGACTCAATTGATCCGCCAGTCGTCTGAAAACGCTCCCACAGCGTTGTTCCATGTGCGTAGCATTTCTGGATATGTCTCTAGAAGTTTCTGCCGCCAGGTGGGTTGACAAATTTTGCCTTTTTGCACCTCTGGAGGAAGGTCTTCGGGTTGAAATTGAGTAGCAAAGGTAGGAATCTTACCCGTGACTCTCTGTATTTCTGCATTATAATCAGCCAGGATAATATAATAAGGCCTGTATTGGAGTTCAGATGAGAGGATAAGGCGTCTCGATGACAGGTTCTTGAAGTAAGCAGATTGTAGCATAGTTTCCTCTATGACCCTCATGGCCTGATTTTGCACTACTGTGCGCTCTTCGTGAGAACTCCCGATTTCCTCCACTTGACGTAGCCATGGAGGCCGTGGTGCTTCGAATGTGTCCTGAGCTTCTTCCGTTTGTTGGCCTCCTGGGAAGGGTTGTGGGTCGTATTCTTCTTCAAATGTTTGTTCCACAGGAATTTGTACTACTTCTTCGTCGATGGGAGCCTCTGGAGGGGAAGGTGGTCTCTCATATTGTAGTAGACGTGCTTGCAATTCGGTGACCTATTTCTGGAGATCTTTTAAGGCCTCTGAGTCTGTGAGAAGTGAAGCCGCGGAGGAGGTGGCTTGAGAGGCTGCTATTGTTTCTTTTTGGTGTTTGTGCTTCAGTTGACCCAGTTCCTCTGATAGCTGGTCATGTGCTTCAAGCAGCATGGCAGAGTCTTCCAATATGATCTTGATATTGTCGGGGGTCACTGCTTGAAACTTTGATGGGCTAATGGGTGCCCCAGGTGTGCTTTCCATAGCTGCTTTTAGGTTTTCTTGATTTTGTAATTGCAGGCGTCGATTCTCTTCATGAGCGGCAGCAAGATGTCGCTTGAGTAGGGCCATATTTCGCTGAAGCTTTGAATTGCGTTCCAGCTGTGTCCGTAGATGACCTTCTACCACTTGTATTGCTTCCTGATCTGTGTTCTGTAACTGTACCTCCAATATGCTATGAGCCTCTTGGAGAGTTTGGAATTGTGTGTGGAGGCGATCATTTTCCTCCTCTAGTGCAGCAAGGCGGTGTTGTAGTGTCTCCGAGTGCTCTTGCAAGCGTTCATTCTGTTGCTGGAGCTGATTGTAATCTGTCAAGTTTGATATACAAGCTAGCATGGTGTCCAATGCATTGCCTATAGATGAGGGGGTGGTGTTTACAATGGAAGATGCATGGGAAGGGAATTGGGGAAGGGGAAGATGAATGATGTGTCTATTGAAGACGTGTGTGTGGGTGAAATTGGTGGAGGGGGAATGGGAGGAGGTGGAAGCGTGGGGGGAGGGGGAGGTGCCGTGGGTGGTGAAATCTCCATACTTTCAGGAGTGGGTGTGAGTGTGGGGTCTACCATATACATTGGAATGGTAGGTGGTGTGTGTGTGAAAGTGGTGAATAGATGAGAAGTGGGGTGGGGAGCTGAAAATAAAGGGAATGGTTGAGACCTGGGTTGAAAAGTTCTAGCAAGGAAGTTATGGAGGGATTGGAGAAGTGGAGAGATGGAGGTTGGGGGTTGAGGTCGTAGAGTTGAGGAGGGCATGAAGGGTTGCGTGGTAGCAGGGAAACCCATGAATATGGATCTAGGGTCAGGATGACCTATGGCTGAGGGCATGGGGGATGGTTGTCCTAGGGCAGGCTCTATGAGCGATTCGGTGGATTGTGTAGTGATGGGGGTTGCTTCATAGATTGGGTTATCAGAGGTGGAGAATAGGGTTGAACTAGAGATGGGAGTACGGAAGATGAAGGTTGGTTCGGTGGGTTGAGTGGTCGAGGTGATTTCCACGGTTTCTGCTCTAGGAGGCGATGGTGGGGGTGTGGGTGGTAGTGGCTCGGTGGATTCCTCATGGGTGACTGGGTGCTCTTGGCTAGCAGTTTCTATTGCTTGGGAGGTTGTCCCGATGGGTTCGGATGTAATAATTGGCCCTTCTGCCATTGTAATGGGGATCTGGATATTCTTACCTGAGCGTGGTCGTGTCTGGAATCTTCGTGGATCATATTGAACTGGAGACCTCCTAATGGCGGTCCGCACTGCTTCTACTACCCCATATGTTTCTGCCATCAATAAGAGACCTTCACTATATTCTGAGTCAACTCCTGCTTCTTCCAACAACTGAGTCATGAGTACTCTACTGCTCTGTTCAGTGAGCAGTTGTTGCGATCGCACTCGTTCCATAATTTGATACAACCTTCGGAGTTCTGCTGTATAGGCTGGGGCTTCAGTGGTCTCCTCTTCATATGCTCCTTCTTCTTCTAGGTGTCCTTGTTGTTGACCTTGTTGAGCGTCACTCCAATGTACATGGCGGCCGTCTATAGATTTTCTTCTTCTTTGTGAAGATGTGCCTTGTTCTTCTGCATCTGAATAAAACTCTACATCAGAGAGTTGTGTACTTTGTAAGAATGCTTCGAAGTCCTGGGGATCCATTCCTTCAGCATCTCCAGTTGTAGCAAATTCAAATTCAGATGGAGCAGGAGGAGCTGAAGGGGTAGCTTGTGTCGTAGTTTCAGATCCAGACCTGGGTATCCTAATGGTAAAGGGAGGTACAGTGGCCTCCCCTCGTGGCGATACTTCAGGAGTAGTCAGAACTTCCCTTGTCTGGACACAAGGGATGGCACCCCTCATGCGCTTGGATTGATGTGTGGACGTCTTGAGCTTCTTGAACATTTGTAATTGTGCCCAAGTTAAGGCACGTTCAATGGGAACATCGTATGCTAGGCACCGGTAAATAATGCGTGTGATTGCACAGCAACCGTTCACCACTAATTTCCTAGAAGACCTTGTATTTGCTTCATACAATTGATCTATAATCCATACAAGCAGCTTAATTGGTAACGCACCTGTCTCCGCTAAGTAGAGAGCGAACCAGATTCTTTTGTGTGGTTGTGTGAAGCGGTCTTGGCCGGGGAAAGCAAAATGTTGCATGCACATACGGAGAGGGATGGACACGTTTGGTGTGAGTGCTGCCATGTCTTTAAGCTTCAGTAGTTTCCTATCCTTCATGTTAGTAGGAACGAGAGCATCCTTCTCAGAAGGTACATGTGTGCCGTGCATATTCAAAGCAGAGCTCACCAACTCCAAGGTAAGTTCAAACCTCTTTAACTCGTTGTTGCCCAGCAAGGAAGGAAGAACAAATGATCCTGGTTTGTCCTTTTCTTCATTAGCTTGTAATGTGGAGACCAAATAATAGCATCGGAGGAGATCCGGTTTAGGTAGTGGTGCTTCAAAGTATTCTGCTAGCCCTGCACGTTGCCATATGGTCTGGAGATCCTCTGTGTTCTGTAGAGTCTCAAACTCCTTGGAGAAAAATTGGAATCGAACCCATGATCTGTCATACTCGCACTTAGACTCCCATATATACTTGGCCTCTCCTAATGGACCTCGCATGCCATTGAACCAATGAGAATTGGCATGGACTCTTTCGATGATCCCTGTGGGTGGATCCGGTATCGGAATCTGCTGAAGGTGTTGCAGCTCCACAGGTCGTTCAGTTGGTGGCACATCCACAGGTTGACTATCCACATCGATTCCTGCAGTAAGTATTCCTACTTGTGAACTCGGACCTGTCGCTTCTTCCATGTTACTTCTTGCCTCCTGATTCTGTGAGAATATAGAAACATGTGTTAACATTGTAAAGGATAAGATAGAACCGTTTTTGTCCCCATTACAACATTAACATGAGGTTTGGGAGAAATTAGTAGGTTAAGAAGTGCTCGGTGCTTGTGTGTGTAGTTAGGAATCGGTTGGACCTAAGAACTAAGTGGAATGATGTGGAGTGAGAGTGACATAGTTAGTAGGTGGGCATGGATTTACAACTGGGGTCCGGGGGTTTATTACAAGTTTTAGGTTGCCAAATGCAGTGGATGGGCTTTGATCTTGAATTTGTGGAGACTCTGGGGAGTTTGATAGGGGTATCTGCTTGAAGATGAGGCTCTTTAGGGACCCATTTACAAGTGATTCTACTAGTGCTCATGGAAGAATATGTGTCCGTGCGTGATGTGTAAGACTGGGCCTCATATGTTCGAGTGAGTGAAACATGTTGTACCGGTTGCGGCCTTGGTGTAGCTATTTGATCCCGCAAGCAAGCCTTAGGCACCCAGATTTGTCGTGATTGTGGGCTGGCCTTCATTGACTTCTTGGGTACCCAAATAGACTTCACTTTCGCAGAAGAATTAATGAAGGACTTCTTATTAGTGTCGTGTTATTGACTACTAATAAGAGGTTTTGGCCGTGGGGTCGGCCTGGTCTGAACAGGGTATTCGCCTTTTTGCCTCCATACTTGTTTCCATGGCTGAAACAATCCGCTTTGCTCCTTTTTTCGGCATCCAGTATCGGTAGTGTTCTGCTTCTTCTGTATTTGATATGCCGTTGGTTGTTGCAACCTTCTGGTCTTTGGAAAAGAAGGGAGTTCCGTCCTCTCCCTGGCTCCGTTGCTGAGACAAGCCTCTTTCTGCATCATACAGTTTTGGACAAAAATAGCATTGTCAACTTCATGTGCACCCCTGGAAGGACCAGGAGTTTGTGCCTTGCCTAGTTCCTTGAGTGCCTCATTTTCCAATTTAACTGTAATTCGGCTATGATCTACCCATACCTGAAGAAGTCCACTTCTTAGGTTCAGGTTGACTGCATGATCATAGATCCAGTCTTGACCCAAGACAAGAGGCTCAGTGAGGTCCTCATCTTGACACACTAGTACTTTGACTGTCATCACTTCGTCTTGAATGGAGATGGGAAGATCCACCTCGCCCATGCAAAGGGTTTCCACACCTCCCAATCCTATGAGATATGCTTCTATAGGATCGACAGTTAATTTCAATTCTTTACAGTAAGACAACTTGACAGCACTAGTGGATGCACCTGAGTCAATCAAAGCTCTTACAGTCTTTGCACCCTTTCCTTGTCCTACTCCTAGGGTTATAAAAGGCCGTCGGTTGATTATTCTATAGGAATGCCCACCTGAAGTCTCGCACATGGCCATAGGATAGCCTACAGATTCTTGAGTGTCAAGCATAGGCGGGTCTCTGCCTTGTCTCCTCAATTTCATTCGTCGGATGCGTTCTAAAGCTTCTGCATGTGCTTCTTCTCTAATTCGTTTCTCTTCTTCTTTACGTTTCTTGGCAGTGTTGAGTCGATTTAGCATCTCTTCAGTGAGGGGTTCCTGATATAACTTGACTCTGCATCCACTTATGTAACTTGGTAGAATATCGCCCTCTAAAGTGGCTAGTTGAACTGCGCCACTTGTGGAGATTCTATTGATAATCATTGGCCCGTAACCTCTTTTCTCTAATTTCCGTGCATGCTGCTTCAATGTGTAGACTAGGACTAGGTCGCCTGCCTTCAAGCCTTTATCCTTCACATGTGTATCAAAATATGCCTTTTGCCTCTTCTTCGCTGCATAGATTCCTGCTGCAGCTCTCAATCATGTTTCGCTTAGACGTTCAAGATCAAAGATTCGAGAGGAGAGTTCATGGCCTGTCCAGTCATGCTCTTGTGCTACCTTCAATGTAGGTATCAAAAAGTCCAGAGGTAGCACAACATTTTGGCCAAATACCATCTGAAAGGGGGTAGCTTGGAGTACCGTTTTATAGGCAACCCGGTATGCCCAAACAGCATGGTGTAGTTGTTTGTCCCAATCAGAGCGTTTATTGATCACTAGCTTAGTCAGCAGATTGCATAAGATCTTATTATTGCTCTCAGCCTGGCCATTAGCTTGTGGATGATAGGGGGCCGATTTCTTATGTATCACCAAGAATTCTTAGAGAAGGTTTTCTATGACTTCATTCAAGAAGTGTGTGCCTCTATCACTCACCAACTCTATTGGCAATCCGTACCTCGTGAATACATTTTCAAATAAGAACTTTGCTGTTGTTTGAGCATCATTTTTTGTAGTAGCTTTCGCTTCTACCCATTTAGAGAACGCACGTCCACCCATCATAGGCTTCAGTGGCATCTCATCCTTGCGTATAGGGTACTGAGTTCTCTGATAAACATCACACCGTTTCACATAGGTATGTGCATCCATGTGAAGGGTTGGCCACCAAAAGCCCGCAAATAGTATTGCCTTGATTACCCGATCTGGTCCAAAGTGTTCCCCTGCTACACCTTGGTGAGCAGTATCCAAGATTTTGAGATATTCACTCTCATGGACACATAGTCTCAGGTAACCATCTTTACCACGCTTGTATAGATTATCACCAATGAGTGAATAATCCTGGGCTTCTTGTTCTAAACTCCTGTGCCTAGCCAGAGTCATGTCTGGAGGGAATGTTTTCGTCCTTAAGAAGGATACTAGAGGTTCACTCCAATCTGGCACTATGGACACTTGATAAAGAGTGGCATGTTCCACAGGTGGTTTAGTGCAGCAGATTGGGCATTCCTTGCACAACTTTTGGACATCAGCCTCCATAGTCGGCCAATGCACTCCGAGTCTCCTTAGAGTCTGTAAGGTTCGTTGCTTTGAGTAGTGTTGCTCTAATGCACCTACATGTGCTAAATGCAACCATTTAGTGTACTCGTCCTCTTCTACACAACAAGCCAAGATCCCTTGATCTGTCTGTTTGTACATGCTTCCTGCCATGATATGGTACTTCTGGGCTTTTACTACCTCTCTACCTTGAGTGTTTATTACTGGGTGGTTAGGCCCGTATGTCAATACTGGCACTAATGGCTTAGCCCACTGAGGTATTACTTCCAAATTAAACAAGTAAGCATCAGGAAGATCATCTGATACTCCTTGTGCGGCTTCTCCGGATGTGAGCCTAGAGAGATGATCTGCTCTCAAATGAGTCTTGCCTTTTCTCACCACTACCTCAAAGTCATATTCCATTAGTAAGAGGAACCATCTCACCAATCTACCTGTGTTGCATGGCTTTTTTACCAAGTATAGTAGAGCTTGATGATCAGTAAAAAATTTAAACTTATTTGCAAGCAAATAATGTCTAAACTTTTTCACCACATACACCATGCCCAACCCCTCTCGTTCGGTAGTGGTATAGTTTCTCTCAGCTGCATTCAACTCTCTACTCGCATAGGCAATGGGAAGATCCATATTACCTTCACTGGTAGGTTGCGCTAGTACACACCCAATAGCATAATTGGATGCATCCACATGAACATGGAAAGGCTTATTCCAATCTGGTGTGGTCAAGATTGGTGCTGAACATAATCGCCGTTTAAGCTCATTGAAGGAATGCTCACATTCATCAGTCCACTCGAAGTTAGTCAACAGTCCATACAGAGGCTTTGCTATGATGGCATACATGTGTATAAATCGTCGGTAATAACCACAATGCCCCATGAAAGCTTGTACTTCCTTGACATTCTTTGGCCTAGGTAATTCGGCTATAGCTCTTACTTTCTCTTCATCCGTAGATATGCCATTCTTTGACACTATGTGTCCTAGAATTTTGCCTTGCCTGACCATGAAAACACACTTTTTTGGGTTCAGGCAGACTTGATACTCTCTACACTTGTCAAAGATTTGCCTGAGTTCAGGTATATGTGTTTGTCTAATGTTGGAATGAGCACATAGATCATCAACATAGACTTCCAAATTCTTTCTCAGGAACTCTTTAAACACATGGCACATCAATCTCTGGAAGGTTGCGGGAGCATTGGTAAGCCCGAATGGCATTACCCTAAAAGCGAATATGCCCCACTCTGTGGCAAAAGCCGTTTTATGCTGATCTTCTGGTGCAATGGCTACTTGATTGTAGCCAGAGAACCCATCTAGGAAGCTGTACACTTCCTTGCCGGCTACCCTTTCTAATAAATGCTCGGTGATAGGAAGCGGATAACTATCTCTGATAGTGGATGCGTTAACCTTCTTCAAGTTAATGCATACACGTAATTTACCGTTCTTCTTGGGCACCACTACAATGGGGGATACCCATTCAGTGTGCTCAATTTCATAGATAAATCCAGCTTCAACCAAGCGGTCTATCTCTTCTTTGATCTTGGCAGCATAGTTGTCATTGTATGTGTATGGCTTTTGTTTTGAGGGTCTGGCCTCTGTGGTCATGGGAATCGTATGTGAGCATATGTCCGGGTCCACTCCTTTCAAATCCTTGTAACTCCAAGCAAATACATCTCTATATTCTCTTAGCAAGACTATCAGCTCATGCTCTTCTTCCTCAGTGAGGTCATGTCCTATGTAAGTGCACCTCTCTTCTCCTTCTTCTATGGCTACCACTATTTTCTTGGTGGTTTCTTTGTTATCATAGGCCTCTCCCGATTGCGCCTCTCGTTTAGGCATTCTAATCATGACTCTCATGTCATCTATCTCATACTTCTTAAAATTTTCCGGGACCTCAAACAAAGATTCTTCCTCTTCTGGTGTGACTTCTCTCTTCTTTCTTTCCTTTCCTTCTTCCTTAGGGGTTACATGTGTGGCTAGTCTTACATCCTTTGTAAGCTCTCCGTGCTTCTGGGATTGAAATTCTACTTCATAGAAGTATTCTTCATCTGATGCAAAAGGTGAGTCCATAATGATTGACTCTAGATCGGAGTCACTCGCATCCTCAAATGCATCAGGGCTAGGTTCACATTCTTCTAAAAATGCCTCTCCCATGATCGGCTCTATGGAGAAAACTGAAATGTCATAGCCATCCTCATCACAGTGAGGTGTCCATTGTTCTTCATTGATGGCTACATCCATGGTTGCTAGAATTTCTGCCCAGCCATGAGGTTCGAATTCTTCGTCTGGAAAAACTACAGGTGCATAGGCTGGGTCTTGAATTGATCTATGGGTTTCTTTTGCACCTATCTCCCTGGCTTTTTCTCTCTTCTCTTCTTCTACTGCTACCTTACACATCCATAAGTGAGTGTCTTCATGCATCCATGAGGATCCTGATCCTAGGGAATGCACCGATTCCGTATCATCTTTGGCTCTATGGATGGGGTTCCATTGGATAGGAGGGACATCTCTATGAGAGTAATCCTTGAGATTGACTTTGGTTGTAACACCTAAGTGCTGCAAATACAAGGAATTGGTTCCCCAATCCTGTACCACTTGCAACTGCCGCATAAATGGTCTTCCCAAAATCATCTCATAGGCTTGATTTTTGCTAAAGTCACAGATAGCAAATGTGTGCTCAAACTCTACACCACAAGTAGTGAGAGTTATCCCCTCTAGTAGTCCTAAGGGTCTTTCTATGTGCCCGTCAGCCATCTGCAATTTCATTCTCGTTGGCCTGAGAGCTGGCTTGCCCCATCGTTTCCATAAGGAAGTGGTAACAATTGCAACTCCTACACCTGAGTCGAAGATGGCCTTGGTTGTGTATCCCTGATGAGTGATGGGGAGATATGTGTTTCCCTCTTCGCCCTCACTCATGTCTCCTATCTTGTCTAAGGGTATTTCTCGCACTGTTCTCTGGGATCCTACCTGGGAACGAGGTTTTGCTATCTCGGGCACTTGATTGGCTACATGTTTCCACACTTCTGGTCTAACCTTAAGCAGCTCTTCTAAGGTGAGGTTGCACTGCACTTTAGTGTTTTTCACTACCTCTGTGTTCCTAGGTATGACTGAATCTTCATTTCGTACCATGACCGTGGGTGCTCTCATACAAGTGGACTTTGCTTCCCATGGGCCTGTGAAATGGGGTAGTTCCTGTAAAGAATTAGACTCGAAGTCTAATCTTTCTTGAGATTGGGCACTCTCCTGCTCTCCATAAATGGAAGGAAGGTCTTGTGGGAATTGATCGTGTTTGTCATCCACCAGTTCAATGGGAGGAGGAACTTCACTCTCTTTAGCCCATTTCTCTTCTTGAATCTCTCGCAAGAATTCTGGTGTGTATTGATTCATAGAAGAAGAGGTGTCTGGTTCAGTGGAGTTAGGCACATAAGCTTCCTTGGGAGGAATGCTTATTCTATCACTTGCCCTCTCCTTAGCCTGGGAGGTGGCTCCTTTTCCAGACTTTGCAAGTAACCCCTCCAATCTATCCAATAGACCATCAAAGTGCAATGGTGTTATGATGGGGTTAGAGCCATTGAACAAACAACTGGCTTCAAACATGGCTTGCGCCAATTCGACCATTTTAGCACAAAGCTTTGTTCGCTCTATCTCTAGATCGGCTCTAGGGTAACATTTCTCAAGATTTGTTACATTGGGCCCTTCTTGAATTCTGGCTTGATATGCTTTAAGCATCATGTCTAGATATTCAGGAGTGGGATCGGCTAAGACTGATCCTACTCGGGGTGGTGGTTGGGTTACGTGTGGTGGATTGGTGGGTGGAGGAATGGAGGGTGAAGGGGATGGTAGTGGCGGGGATGTGTGAGAGTGCGTTTGAGATGTGATTTCTATGATTTTGGCTTTGGTTTCTCGTAGGCTTTGCTCAAGTTCGCTCATCTTTCTTGCCCATTGCCTTTTCATATGTTCACGGCTATCTCTCCAAGCTCTTGTCCTCTTCTTATTCTGGCTCTCAGTCTCACTAACCTCCGCATTCTTTTCCTGGCCTGAGTCTTGGTTTTGCTTAAGTGTCTGGGCTCTCGTGATGACTTGTACTAGGGCTGTGGAAGTCACACTTCCTGTGGAGTCTACCACTAAGCCAATCACATTGATAGGAGTGATTTTTGGCATATTATTAGGATTTTTTGGGCAGTCTCGTAAGAGATGCTCCTTTCCACACTCCTGGCAATAGCCCTAGATTGTCACTGACTGGGGTTGTGTCGGTGGAGGCAAGGGACAATCATGAATGAGATGATCTCCCTGACATCTATAGCATGGCCCTCTAGGAAATGGAGGTCTTACCTGCCTAGGTTGAGGTCTAGGGTTGGGGTTCGTGTACATGACATTCGCATACTCTGTCTCCCAAATAGGTTCACTCGGTTCCTCACTGTAGTAAGACTCACCATGTTCAGGAGACTGCATGTAGTAAGCCTAGGGACTATCAACATGTGTAGAATCAAAGCTATGGTCACTGGGATCACTTTTTGAGATTAATGGTGTGACTGGGACTATCGCTCTATTCAGGTTTTCTTCTGCAGCAGCATACTTGACCGGAATCACATTAGTAGGAGCAGGTGGTTGCTGTGCTAGCACTGGCTGGGGTCTCAGTTGGGCCTGATATTGCGGTTGGTAATTTTGCTGAGGCCTAATATACTGTTGTGGTGAATATTGACTCTGGTATCTGCCTTGTTGAGGGTATGGCTGAGGGTAGGTTTGCCTAATCGCTTGCTTATTGTATGGGCAGTCCTGTGCTGAGTGATTTGTGTACCTTCGCTCTATGGTGCAATATTGGCTGCTAGGATTCACTTGGGGTTGAGCCGTGATGGGACATGCGTTTGCCATATGGTCACCACCGCAAGTATAACACCTCTTTACTGGGGCAAATCTAGGAGTTTGTTTACTAGAGACACCTAGTTTTTGAGCTACTTTTTCCGCAAGTTCCTCAATTGATGTGGATTGTGAGGAAGAGAGGCTAGAGGTACTATCTGAATCTTTGTAGATTTTGGATAGCTCTAACTCCTCCCCTAGGTTATCCTCAATATCGATGCACATGCGTACACATTCTTCTATAGTCCGGGGGTCCTTCAAGTACACATATGATCTCAATTTTGGTACTTAGCAATCCATCCAAGAATAAAGCCACTTGCTTAGCGGCTGTGGGTAACTCAAGACCAGGACATCGCTCAAGATATTGCCTAAATCTTCTTCCTGCAAGTCTCACAATCTCTTGCGGGGTCTGCTTGAAGCTGTATATCAATGAGGAAGTATTATGCCTTATGCCACTTTTAGAGAATTCGATAATGAATGCCTCTAAAAGTTGATCTATGCTTCTAAACTGCCTCTCGTTTAGTGGCTGAAACCATGTCAGGGCGGTGTTCCTAAGGGTTAAACCAAAGGCATTGTACTGCGTGAATAGGTCTTCAACTTGTTCATCTCTCAAGACTTGCTTAAACTCAGCTACATGATCGTAGGGGTCTCCAGTGCCATCGAAGTAGTTTTTCATGGACTTAACTAGCTGGGTCTGTCTCAAGGTCCTCGTGTGCTCTCTCGGTCTTGGCAAAGGGAAATCATCGGCATTTCTTCGGTTCCCTGGGGCTCTATGTCCCTCAGGTTCCCCTCTATTCGTTTCCATTCTCGTTCTTTCTCTTCCCCAAGAGTTGGCAAAGCTTACCTCAAGTCTCTCTCGACTCCTTTGTCTTTGAGTCCCCTGAGCTTGAGATGTTCCAGCTCCTTGGCGACCAAAGGACACATTCGATCTTGGTTGGGGGAAAATAAATTCTCCTTTCCAAGTGTAAGCATTCCTATCATTTTCTGTAACCCCAAAGATCCTCTCTGAAGAGTGATCTAAGTAGGTCACTCTTCCTGGAATATCAGGATCTTTGAACTCATATATCATGATTGTTCCTACCTCACTCGGCTGACTAGGTCTATATCTCCAAAAGGCTTCATCCGTCTCTCGGTTCAAGAGGAGATCTATGCCTTTATTATCTTGGGGAATCCACTCTGGTGTGATAATCCTCGTGAGAACAGATTTGCCTCGAGGGGTTCTAGGTTCTTCGCCCATGTTTCCTTGCTCTAGGTCACCTAAGTCCGTTTCCTGGACCACATTTCCAAATTCATCTGTCCTATCGGGATGACTGGTGACTACATATATTGTCCCTTCCTTGTCCAAGTATGCTCCATTTTCAAACTTGACAGCTAGGCGCTCTAGTCCAATGGATTGGTCAGGGTTTTTAATCTGGACCACCGCTCTTCCTAGGCCATCCTCATAGATGCTAGCACCTAATCGGTTGGTCCTAAGGTACTCGAGTTGCATCTTGTAAGGGCCTTCCACCCTATGTAAATATGGTACCCCAGAACTTCTTGTAGGTCTCTCCATACCGTGGGACATCTCAGACTTGCTAGTCTCAGAACTAGGGTAATACAAATGATGGCTCAACTGCTGGGCCCAAGACCTCGCAGTATGATTGACACTTGCCTCTGAAGATCTAAGACTTTGTCTGTCTCTCCCTAGGTGTCTTCCTGACCTAAGGTTCATATGCCCTTTGTACGTTGCTGATTCTTTGGTACCAGTCACTTGTTCCTTTTAAGTTCCTTTGGATGTGTTTTCTTGTTTTTAATTAAGCGTCATCAGGAGCACTTTTGTGGGTCGTACTTGATGTTCTGCGTCCGCTTAGTTTAAGTTCTTTTCCTTTAAGTTATCCCTTGACTACAATTTAGCCTACTCTTGCACTTGAGAAATTAAGGGCTCTGTTGGAACTGAAGGAGTAGCAAGACAAGGAAGCACAAGAAGAGAGTCCGAGAGAAGAGAAAGCACAAGCAGACAAGGCAGTCAACGACGATCCGGCAAGTAGGCCAATATTTTTTCAAGACACTAATGCATATCAAAGAGATGGACATGCAGGGAGGAAGAGCAAGTAGGGAGCTCGAAGATATGTATGGCAAATCATTAGAAGAAATCCCTACAACAACAGTGATTGTTATCACTAATAATCATTGTAAATATCATTCCACCTTTTTGTAGCTCCATTTTGTGCAAGCCGAGGAGTCCTCGAGCTTGAGGAGCCTTAGAAGTAGTTGCGTACCAATTTTCGTAATTTTTAGATCTCGTTTGAGCCCTCAAATAAGCCCTGGAACCTAATTTTTAACTAGGCCGGACACTAGGTCTGGACAGGGCCAAAGCTAGTCAAAAACTATAAAAAGAGCTAGAGAGCTCATTTTTGAGGTTAGATTGTAATTGAAACGAACTTGTAAGAGCTTTTGAAAGTAATCTAAAGCACTCCATTGATTCTCTCTCTTTGTCTTGCCGTGTGTGCGCGTGTGTGTGTATGTGTGTGCATGCTTGTGTGCTTCTCACTCACGCACTTGTGCCGCCACTTGCTCGAGGTCTTCATACCATCCTCACGTCTTCCCGGATTGACATTAAAGGAGGTGCTACTCATCATTGAGCTACACCAAATTTTGGCGCCGTTGCCGGGGATCGAGCTTTGAGGACGAGCGTGTGATGGTAAGACGTAGAGTTGACGCGTTGGAGTTGTAGGTATTTTCTTCACTCTCATCGATTTTCTTTTACTTTCTTCACCATCTTCATCACCATCTCCCACATCCATCTCCATCATCGCGAAAATTTCAGTTTTTTGACCATATCCCCATCTCCACCTCATTTCCCTCAATTCACTTGTGAGAGAGAGCGAATTTGCATGTGCTGTTTTTTGCATGTTTTGTGAGCATTCTGCAGGTACAGGCTGCATCATCATCCCCAGCACTCTGCGCAGGTACGGAATTCTGAGTAACTGTCTGTGTGTCGCCGAGCTCTGTCAATCGCGACCGACAGAAAAATTGCTCTAATTGCTAAACAAAGTGCATATCCATGACCTACAGGCCTAGAGCTTCCCAAAAATGTGTTTAGTTTTTTGAAATTCCACAGATTTCTGTCAATCGCGATCGCTCTGTCAATCGCGATCGACAAACCACGACGGACAGATCTGTCAATCGCGACCGACACGTCAATCGCGACCGACAGAGTCAACGACCGATTGACCGCGACCGACAGCCCACGACGGCTCTGTCAATCGCGACCGACACAGTCAACGACTGTTTGACCACGATCGACAGACCCTCGCGACCGGCCTGTCAATCGCGATCGACTCATCAATCGCGACCGACAGAGTCAACGACCGATTGACCACGACCGACTGACCATACGCGTGACACGTGTCAATCGCGATCGAGTCATCAATCGCGATCGACTCATCAATCGCGACCGACACAGTCAACGACTGTTTGACCACGATCGACAGACCCTCGCGACCGACCTGTCAATCGCGATCGACTCATCAATCGCGACCAACAGAGTCAACGACGCTTTGACCACGATTGATTGACTTTTCGGCCACGTGTCAATCGCGACTGACCAGTCAATCGCGACTGACAGCCACGACGGACCTGTCAATCGCGATCGACACGTCGATCGCGACTGACCTGTCAATCGCGACCGACAGACTTTGCGAACGCGTTAGAAGGGCAAATTAGGTCAAATTTTCAAGGCAAAGTGATTGGTCTAAATTGTGATTAAGTGGGGGACAAACTCTAGGGTGTAGTATTGCATCGTTAGGCCGTGCCACAAGCTACTCGAGTATTCCTGTTTGACTGTTAGCTTGTATTGAATCCTGATTTAACTCCCTAAACCCTGAACAGTCCTAACTTTTTCATACGAAATCCAATTTTTGAGCTCTTGGGCTTGTTGGGAAGCTCGTGGCATATACTACACGCCCTCAACTGTTTTTTATAAAGATAATGCGTTAATTTTCAGAGAGGGTATTTTGAAGTTGACCATACCCAGGGGGCTCAAAGTCAGGGGTCTGTAGAATTATTTTCCTAAAAGTCACAATGCAAATATGTGTTTATGTTACATGAATGAAAGTGGTTGGTTGTGTCCTTTGAACCTAAGCATTGAGCTAACCGTGGGACTTTTATAGGTCCATTGAGAGCAACTTGGAGCATACAACGCAAGATTTCTTTGCAAGCTTGAGAACCGGGTTCTTGAGCACCTCAAAGCAAGGGATCAACAAGTAAGGTTGGAATATTCTCAACTCCCTCTGTCATTTCCTAGCTCAAGCTAAGAACGTGTAGAGGTAGGAGTAAGTCAGGTTGACGATAGGCAGTTATCAAGTTGAAGACTACCTAAAAACTCAAGTTCAAGTTAAAAACATAATCTCTGTACTATCGATAACCTAAAGGAAAAGAACCTAACGTGGAACGATCAACCTAAAGTACGAAGAACATTCAAGTGTTCCTGACAACGTGATATCCGACAAGACCATAAACACAATAATTTACTAAAAAGAATCAAGTGACTGGCACCAATTGATCGGCAACGAGGTTGTACTCTGAAAAAAAATTGGGCTAATCAGTTAGGCCTATGAACCTTAGATCAGGTCGACACCTAGCACGAGAGAGACAAAGCCTTAGGTCTTCAGAGGCTAGTGTCAATCACACTGCAAGGTCTTGGGCCCAGCAGTTGAGCCACCGCTCAAACCACCCTAGCTCTGAGACCAGTGAGTCAGAAATGTCCCAAGGCATGGACAGACCTACGGGAAGTTCAGGAGTGCCTTACCTATACAGGGTAGAAGGCCCTTACAAAACGCAGCTGGAGTACCTTAGGACCAACCGATTAGGTGCTAGCATCTATGAGGACGGCTTAGGAAGATCTGTGGTCCAGATTAAAAACCCTGATCAATCCATTGGACTAGAGCATCCAGCTGTCAAGTTTGAAAATGGTGCATACCTGGACAAAGAAGGAACTATATATGTAGTCACTAGTCACCCGGATAGGACCGATGACTTTGGGAATGTAATCTCAGAGGCGGACTTAGGGGACCTGGAACAAGGGAACATGGGTGCGGAACCTAGTACCCCTCGAGGTAAATCTGTTCTCACTAGGATTATCACACCTGAGTGGGTCCCCCAAGACAACAAGAGCATAGAGTTGCTCCTCAATCGAGAAACTGATGAAGCCTTTTGGAGGTATAAGTCTAATCAGCCAACAAACATAGGAAATATCATGATCTATGAGTTTAAGGATCCGGATAGCCCGGGCAGAGTGACCTACTTAGATCATGCTTCAGAACGGATCTTCGTGGTGACAGAAAATGATAGGCATGCCTACACTTGGAAGGGTGAATTTATTTTTCCCCAACCAAGATCAAATGTATCCTATGGTCACCCTGGAGCTGGAACTTCCCAAGCTCATGGTACGCAAAGGGACAGAAGTAGAGATAGACCAGAAGTAAGTTTTGCCAACCCAGTGGGCAGAGAAAGAACGAGAACGGAGATGAATAGGGTAGAACCTGAGATGCTTAGAGCCCACAGGAACCAAAGAAATGTAGATGGATTCCCTCTGCCGAGGCCTAGAGAGCACACAAGAACTTTGAGACCCACCCAACTAGTTAAGTCCATGAAGAATTACTTTGACGGCACAGGAGATCCCTATGACCATGTGGCGGAGTTCAAACAAGTCTTGAGAGCTGAACAAGTTGAGGATCTATTCACACAGTACAATGCCTTCGGTCTGACCCTAAGGAATACGGCACTTACATGGTTTCAGCCATTGGATGAGCGCCAGTTCAGGAGCATAGACCAACTCCTAGAAGCATTTATTATTGAGTTCTCCAAGAGTGGCATAAGACACAACACCTCCTCACTGATTCACAGCTTCAAGCAAACCCCTCAAGAGACTGTGAGACTTGCCGGAAGAAGATTTAGGCAATACCTTGAAAGATGTCCTGTTTCGGAGCTACCCACATCTGCCAAACAAGTAGCCTTATTCCTTGATGGATTGCTGAGTACGAAATTGAGATCCTATGTGTATCTGAAGGACCCAAGGACTATAGAAGAGTGTGTACGCATGTGCATTGACATTGAAGATAACCTAGGAGAAGAGCTAGAGCTTTCCAAAATCTACAAAGATTCAGATAGTGCATCGAGCCACTCTTCCACGCAATCCACATCAATTGAGGAACTTGCCGAAAAGGTAGCCCAGAAATTAGGTGTATCGAGCAAAAAAATCCCAAGGTTTGCCCCTGTGAAAAGATGCTATACATGCGGTGGTGACCATATGGCGAATGTCTGCCCTATTATGGCTCAACCCCAAGTAAACCCTAGTAGCCAGTACTGCACCATAGAACGGAGATACACCAATCACACCGCACAAGATTGCCCATACAACAAGCAGGCAGTTAGGCAACCCTATCCGCAGCCCTACCAACAAGGCCGATACCAGAACCAAAATCCACCACCACAATATGCTAGACCCCAACAAACCTACCAACCACAATATCAGGCCCAACAGAGACCCCAACCGGTACTAGCTCAACAGCCCCCAAACCCCGCTAACGTGATTCCAGTAAAGTATGCTGTTGCAGAAGAAAACCTGAATAGGGCCATAGTACCAGTAACCCCATTGATCTCGGAAAGTGACCCAAGTGACCATAGCTTTGATTCTACACATGTCGATAGTCCCCAGGCTTACTACATGCAGTCTCCAGAACATGGTGAGTCTTACTATAGTGAAGAACCAAGTGAACCTAGTTGGGAGTCAGATTACACGAACGTCATGTATGCAAACCCCAACCCCAGGCCTCAACCTAGGCAAGTAAGACCTCCATTCCCAAGAGGACCGTGCTACAGATGCCAAGGAGATCATCTCATTCGTGATTGTCCCTTGCCTCCACCTACACAACCCCAGTCAGTGACTATCCAAGGTTTCTGCCAAGATTGTGGAAAAGAACATCTCTTACGAGATTGCCCTAAGAACCCCAATAATATGCCAAAAATCACTCCTATCAATGTGATTGGTTTGGTTGTAGATTCCTCAGGAAGCGTCACTTCCACTGCACCAGTGCAGGTAGTCACTAGAGCTCAGGCATTGCAGCAAAACCAAGAGACAAACCAGGATAAGAACTCAGAGGCTAGTGAAACTGAGAGCATAACTAAGAAAAGGACTAGAGCATGGAAAGATAGTAGGGAAAGAATGAAAAGACAATGGGCTAAAAAGATGAGTGAACTTGAGGAAAGCATAAGAGAATCCAAAGCTAGGATAACTGAAATCACCTCTCAAATCCCCTCTCACAATACCCCGCCGCCACCCCTACCATCTCCATCTGACCCACCACCTTCCCCACCACGTCATACGATTCCACCACCTCCTAGGGTAGGATCAGTGTTAGCTGATCCCACTCCTGAAGACATAGACATGATGCTCAAAGCATATCAGGCCAGAATCCAAGAAGGGCCAAACGTCACGGATCATGCCAAGTGCTATCCTAGAGCTGACCTAGAGATAGAAAGAACCAAACTGTGCGCGAAAATGGTCGCATTGGCTCAGACTATGTTCGAAGCCAGTCGCCTTTTCAATTACTCGGGCTCAGCCAAAACGCAATTACACTTGGATGGATTCATAGAGAAGTTAGAGGAAATAATTGCAAGATCTGCCAAGGAAGAAAAAAATCAAGGAAAAGATAAAGCAAGCGGAAACATGAAGCATTCCCAGTCAGAAGTGTATGTGGCCAATTCCACTAAACCAGACTCCTTTCCCTCCTTAGAAAGATTAGAGAGGCTAGTTGCACAGCCAGAAAAGGAGCCTACCCCTCAAAGAAAGGAAAGGGTAAGAGAACGGAAAAGCCAGCCTCTTCAGGAAGCCCACATGCCTTTTCAACGAGCCTATCTTCCTCCCCAAAGGTCACAGGAGCCTCCCTCGAAAGCTTATGTACCCCCACAGGTAACCCACATCCCTTCCCAGAGAGCGTATGAGCCTGTTCGGAAAAGTAATAGCATAAGTAATCCTCCCCAAGAAGCTTGTGCCTCAGCTATCTATGACACCGAGGAAAGAGCCAACGATAGAATAAGCCCTCCTTCCCAGATAGTAGATGTACCTAATTCTACGGAGCCAGATACTTCTTCTTCGATGAATCGATTTGCACCAGACTTCCTACGAGAGATTCAAGAAGACAAATGGGATAACGAAAGTGAAGTTGCCCCTCCTTTTGAACTTGTGGACGATGCACACGACCAATTCCCACAAGACATCCCATCAATTTACGGGGAACATGAGAATACTCAATCTCACGAGAGATTGGACTTTGAATCTAATTCCATACAAGAGTTACCCCACTTCACAGGCCCATGGGAAGCAAAGTCCACATGTATGAGAGCACCCACAGTCATGGTAAGGAACGACGACTCAGTCATACCGAGGAACACGGAGGTAGTAACGGACACCAAGGTGCAACGCGATCTCACTTTGGAAGAGCTGCCTGAGGATAGACCAAACGCGCGGAAATATGTAGCTAGTCAAGTAACTGAAACTGCAAAACCTCGTTCCCGGGTAGGATCCCATAGGACAGTACCGGAAATTCCCTTGGATAAGATAGGAGATATGTGTGAAGGTGAAGAAGGGAACACCTACCTTCCCATCACCTACCTGGACTACACCACGAAGGCAATTTTGGACTCAGGTGCAGGAGTTGCAATTGCCACTACCTCCTTATGGAAGCGTTGGGGCAAGCCGGCACTCAGACCAACGAGAATGAAATTGCAAATGGCCGATGGTCACATAGAGAGACCCCTAGGATTGCTAGAAGGAATAACTCTCACCACTTGTGGTGTCGAGTTTGAGCATAGTTTTGCTATATGTAACTTCAGCAAAAATCATGCCTATGAGATGATTTTGGGAAGACCATTTATGCGACAGTTGCAAGTGGTACAGGATTGGGGAACCAATTCTTTGTACCTGCAGCACTTAGGTGTTACGACCAAAGTCAATCTCAAAGATTACTCTCATAGAGATGTACCTCCTATCCAGTGGAATCCCATCCATAGAGCCAAAGATGATACAGAATCCGTGCATTCCATAGGGTCTGGATCCTCATGGATGCATGAAGATACTCACTTATGGATGTGCAAAGTAGCAGTAGAGGAAGAGAAGAGAGAGAAAGCCAGAGAGGTAGGTGCGAACGAAACTCATAGACCCATTCAAGACCCAGCCTATGCACCTATAGTCTTTCCAGATGAGGAGTTTGAACCCCATGGCTGGGCGGAAATTTTAGCAACAATGGACGTAGCCATCAATGAAGAACAATGGACACCTCACTGTGATGAGGATGGCTATGACATTTCAGTCTTCTCCATAGAGCCAATCATGGGAGAGGCAGTTTTAGAAGAATGCGAACCTAGCCCTGATGCATTTGAGGATGCAAGTGACTCCGATCTAGAGTCAATCATTATGGACCCACCATTTGCATCAGATGAAGAATACTTCCATGAAATAGAATTTCAACCCCAAAGGCATGGAGAGGTTACAAATGATGTAAGATTAGCAACGCATATGACCCCTAAGGAAGAAGTAAAGAAACGAAAGAAGAGAGAAGCCTTACCAGAAGAGGAAGAATCTTTGTTTGAGGTCCCAGAAAATTTTAAGAAGTATGAGATAGATGACAGGAGAGTCATGATAAGAATGCCTAAACGAGAGGCACAATCAGGAGAGGCCTATGATAACAAAGAAACCACCAAGAAAATAGTAGTGGCCATAGAAGAAGGAGAGGAGAGATGCACGTATATAGGCCATGACCTGACAGAAGAAGAAGAGTACGAATTGATTACCTTGCTAAGCGAATACAGAGATGTATTCGCTTGGAGTTACAAGGATTTGAAAGGTGTTGACCCTGATATATGCTCACACACCATCCCCATGACCTTAGATGCCAAACCCTCTAAGCAAAAGCCTTATACATATAACGATAACTATGCTGCTAAGATCAAGGAAGAGATAGATAGACTGGTTGAAGCTGGATTTATCTATGAAATTGAGCACACTGAATGGGTATCCCCCATAGTGGTGGTGCCCAAGAAGAATGGCAAGCTGCGTGTGTGCATTAACTTGAAAAAGGTTAATGCCGCCACGATTCGAGATAACTATCCGCTTCCCATCACAGAACATCTCTTAGAAAGAGTGGCAGGCAAGGAAGTGTACAGCTTCCTTGATGGATTTTCTGGCTACAATCAAGTAGCCATAGCTCCAGAGGATCAGCACAAGACAGCCTTTGCCACAGAATGGGGAATTTTTGCTTTTAGAGTAATGCCATTTGGGCTTACCAATGCACCAGCTACCTTCCAGAGGCTGATGTGCCATGTGTTTAAGGAGTTCCTAAGGAAGAGTTTAGAAGTCTATGTTGATGATCTTTGCGCTCATTCCAACGTTAGACAAACCCATATTCCTGAACTCAGACAAATCTTTGACAAATGTAGAGAATACCAAGTCTGCCTGAACCCAG
Organism: Ceratopteris richardii; assembly: GCA_020310875.1. Taxonomy (NCBI): domain Eukaryota; kingdom Viridiplantae; phylum Streptophyta; class Polypodiopsida; order Polypodiales; family Pteridaceae; genus Ceratopteris; species Ceratopteris richardii. The sequence goes on from CM035411.1 coordinate 68,147,951, forward strand.
AAAAGTGCGTTTTTATGGTCAGGCAAGGCAAGATTCTAGGACACATAGTGTCAAAGAATGGCATATCTACTGACGAAGAGAAAGTGAGAGCCATAGCAGAGCTACCTAGGCCAAGGAATGTCAAGGAAGTACAAGCTTTCATGGGGCACTGTGGTTATTACCGACGATTTATACACATGTATGCTGTCATTGCAAAACCCATGTACGGACTTCTGACTAACTTTGAGTGGACGGATGAGTGTGAGAATTCCTTCCAAGAGCTTAAACGAAGATTATGTTCAGCACCAATCTTGACCACACCAGATTGGAATAAGCCATTCCATGTTCACGTGGATGCATCCAATTATGCTATTGGATGTGTACTTGCACAACCTACTGGTGAAGGTAATATGGATCTTCCAATTGCCTATGCCAGTAGACAATTGAATGCGGCTGAACGGAATTACACCACTACAGAGCGCGAAGGATTAGGCATGGTATATGCAGTTAAGAAATTTAGACACTATTTGCTTGCAAATAAGTTTAAATTTTTTACTGATCATCAGGCATTGCTATATCTTGTAAACAAGCCATGCAATACAGGAAGATTAGTGAGATGGTTTCTCTTGCTAATGGAATATGATTTTGAGGTTGTGGTAAGAAAAGGTAGGACTCACTTACGAGCAGATCACCTCTCTAGGCTCACATCGGGAGAAGCCCCACAAGGAGTGTCAGATGACCTTCCTGATGCTTACTTGTTTAATTTGGAAGTGGTGCCGCAGTGGGCCAAGCCAATAGTACCAGTATTGACATACGGGCCTAACCATCCAATGGTAAACACACGGAATAGAGAGGTTGTAAAAGCCCAAAAGTACCACATCATGGCAGGAAGCATGTACAAACACACAGATCAAGGGATCTTGGCTTGTTGCGTAGAAGAGGATGAGTACGCTAAATGGTTGCAATTAGCACATGTAGGTGCGTTAGAGCAACACCATTCAAAACAACGAACTTTACAGACTCTAAAGAGATTCGGAGTGCACTGGCCAACCATGGACGCGGATGTCCAAAAGTTGTGCAAGGAATGCCCAATCTGTTGCACTAAACCACCTGTGGAACATGCCACTCTCTATCAAGTATCCATTGTGCCAGATTGGAGTGAACCACTAGTATCATTCCTGAGGACAAACACATTCCCTCCAGACATGACTCTAGCTAGAAAAAGGAGTTTGGAACAAGAAGCCCAGGATTATTCACTCATAGGTGATAATCTATATAAGCGCGGTAAAGATGGTTACCTGAGATTATGTGTCCATGAGAGTGAATATCTTAAGATCTTAGAAACTGCTCACCAAGGTGTAGCAGGAGGACACTTTGGACCAGATCGGGTGATCAAGGCAATATTGTTTGCGGGCTTCTGGTGGCCCACCCTTCACATGGATGCACATACCTATGTGAAACGGTGTGATATCTGTCAGAGGACTCAGTATCCTATACGCAAAGATGAGATGCCACTTAAACCTATGATGGGTGGACGTGCATTCTCTAAGTGGGGAATAGACTTCGTAGGTCCTATTAATCCCCCAGCAAAGGGTTCTCATGCGGAATACATCATTGTTGCGACAGATTATCTCACCAAGTGGGTAGAGGTAAAGGCTACGACAAAGAACGATGCTCAAACAACTGCCAAATTCTTGTTTGAGAATGTATTCACGAGATATGGGCTACCTATAGAGCTTGTAAGCGATAGAGGCACTCATTTCTTGAACGAAGTGATTGAAAATCTGCTCCAAGAATTCTTGGTAATACACAAGAAGTCTGCCCCTTATCACCCTCAAGCTAATGGACAAGCTGAGAGCACTAATAAGATTTTATGCAATGTACTGACAAAATTGGTGAACACAAAACGCTCTGATTGGGACAAACAGCTGCACCATGCTATTTGGGCATACCGAGTTGCCTACAAAACGGTCCTCCAAGCCACTCCCTTTCAGATGGTATTTGGCCAGAATGCTGTGCTACCCTTGGACTTCCTAATCCCTACATTGAGAGTAGCACAAGAGCACGAATGGACAGGTCATGAGCTCTCCTCTAGGATCTTTGACCTTGAACGATTAGGAGAAACAAGACTAAGAGCCGCTGCAGGAATATATGCCGCCAAGAAGAGACAGAAGGCATATTTCGATGCCCACGTGAAGGATAAAGGCTTGAAAGCAGGAGATCTAGTCCTAGTCTATACACTCAAACAACACGCGAGGAAGCTAGAAAAGAGAGGCTATGGACCTATGATCATCAATAGGATCTCCACAAGCGGAGCGGTACAATTGGCCACATTAGAGGGTGATGTTCTCCCAAATTATATTAGCGGTTGCAGAGTCAAGTTGTATCAGGAACCCCTCACGGAGGAAATGCTTAGCCGACTCAACACTGCTAAGAAACGCAAAGAGGAAGAAAAGCGAGTGCGAGAAGAAGCTCAAGCAGAAGCTTTAGAACGCATTAGAAGGATGAAATTACGTAGGCAAGGTAGAGAGCAGCCTAGGACAAATGACTATGCAGATCAAGGATATCATATGGCAATGTGTGAAGTCGCAGGAACCAGCTCACCTAGGATAACTGATCGACGTCCTTTCGTAACCCTAGATATAGGACAAGGAAAAAGTGCAAGGACTGTAAGAGCCTTGATTGACTCAGGTGCAGCCACTAGTGCTGTTAGAATGTCTTACTGTCAAGAGTTACAGTTAACTGTCAATCCTGTGGAGGCATATCTTATAGGACTGGGAGGCGTGGAAACCCCTTGTATGGGCGAGGTGGAACTTCCCCTCTACATTCATGATGAAGCAATGACAGTTAAGGTACTAGTGTGTCAGGATGAGGATCTCACTGAACCTCTTGTCTTGGGTCAAGATTGGATCTATGACCAAGCAGTCAATTTAAACCTAAGAAGTGGACTTCTCCAGGTTTGGATCAATCATAGTCGAGTTACAGTAGAATTAGACAATGGAGCACTCAAGGAACTAGGAAAGGCACAGACTCCTGGTCCTTCCAGGGGTACACATGAAGATGACCATGCTGTTCTTGTCCAAAACTATGTGTTGCAGAGGAATGATATTCGCAAAAAAGGAGTCAGGAATGCAACGGAACTCCCTTCCTTTCCAAAGGCTAGAAGGAAGCAGCAACCCAAGGTAGATCACAGGCAGAAGAAGCAGAGTACTACCTATGTCCGAGAACAAAAGTACCGGCGCAGCAGAATGGCCCAGAAAATAAACCAGGTGTGGGTGCGGAAAGGCGAACAACCGGTTGCACTACCATCAACTACAGGGGCAAAGCCTCTTATTAGTGACCGACAACGCAACGCTAATAAGAAGTCTTTCAAAAATTCTTCTGCTAAAGTAAAATCTATTTGGGTGCCCAAGAAGTCGATGAAGGCAAGCCCACAATCAAGACAAATTTGGGTGCCTAAGGCTTGCTTGATGGCACAAGTAGCTACGCTGAGGCCACAACTTAAACAGCATAACGCAGCGACGCATACTGCTAGATTTCACTCGTTCTCGACACTCATGTACACACCAAAACCCAAGAGCGTACATGTAATCAATTGTAAATGGGTCCCAAAAAGGCCTCATTTTCAAACCACGACACCGAGAAGGCTCTGTAGAGACTCTCCGAAACCGAAGGCAAAGCCCACTCACTGCATTTGGCAGCCTAGGGCCTGTAATAAACCCCCCGACCCCAATTTGTAAATCCACACCCACTTACTAACTGCAGTAGTCTCCTAGGACAACACAAGCACTAAATACACACACTGTCTTCATGCACTTACTAACCACTAACTCATCATCCACCTCATGTTAATGTGGTAACGGGGACAACAACGGATTTATTCTGTCCATTACGATGTTAACACTTGGTTCTATATTCTCACAGAACCAACCAGCGAACAGGGCCATGGCAGAAGCAGGTACTAGTTCTCAAGCCGGATCTGGTGCCCAGATTGTGGACATAGAAACACTTCTCCTTGAGCCACGACTCACCGCAAGACCGCAAGAGCTTCAAGCAGTGCATGTACTCCCCATTCAGGATCCTCCTCAAGGGCACACTTCTCAAGTAGGTAAGCATGCACATTGGTTCAGTGATGTTGCTGGACCACTGGGCGATGGGACCTATTTCTGGGAAGCAGAATTGGAGTTCAATGGCAAATGGGGTCGATACCACTTTTTCGCACGAGAGTTTGAAAGCTATCAAAATGCCGAAGTCATGAGATCAGTTTGGGTCAAAGCAGGTGTGGAAAGTTATTTCAGGATCCACTTACCAAAGCCGGATTTTTTACGATGTTCTTATCTGATCAGTACCATCACGCCAAGCAGAGCCAAGGGCGGCGACAGCACCTTTGTGTTGCCATCACTGCTGCCCGGTAATGAGCTTAAAAGATTCAAGTTGACCCTCAATCTGGTAAGAGAAGCATTGGGTATGTATGGCATGCACATCCCAACAGAAAAGGAAACCATGGTTCCAGGTCGAATGAAGCACAAAGATCTTAATAAGCTGAAGGACATGGTGGCGATGACACCTACCATTGCGCTTCACCTGCGAACCATCATGCAACATTTTGCTTTTCCCGCCCAAGAACGCTTCACAATGCCCCCGAAAAAAATATGGTTCAGTTTATATCTAGCAGAAACCGAAAGCCTGCCCATCAATGTGCCACACTGGATCATAGATCAGATCCACCTAGCGCATCAAAGGTGGAATAAAAAACAGAAGAATGTGCTCCACGGGTGTTGTGCTTTGACCAGAATAATCTATAGATGCTTGGCTTATGACGTGCCTGTTCAGCGGGCACTCGTATGGTCCCGAGTCCAAGAATTCCAGAGAAGACTATCAGCAGCAGGTCCCCCATCAAAGAAGATGAGGGGGGGAGTCCAACTACCCTGTGCTCAACCAAGGGGAGCTACCGCTACACCAGAAATCACTCCTCCCCAGACACGACGAGTTAGGCCATTCACAATCCGGTTACCAAGACCAAGCACCGAGGGGCCTAATCTGGTGTTTCCACCCATTCCATCCGATTTGGAATTTCCGCAGGGATTTACTCTTGAGGACCTCACAGATGAAGAAATTGCCAGATTAATCTATGACTCTAACCTCGAAGCTGAAGCAGCGCGAGCTCAGGAACCACAACCCCAAACAACATCGGCCCCCACCCAACCACAAGTTGTAGAAGTCGATGTAGACGAACAAGAGGCAAGAGGAGACGAAGAAGAAGCCGACGAAGAACAACATCAAGAATATGACGAACTCTCCGAGTTAGCAAGTGCCCCAGCATATTCGGCACAAATCAAGAGACTATATCGAACCATGCGACTGGTTCAGGAACAGCATCAGATGTCTCTAGAACAGGGCAAAAGACTCATGAACGACTTGCTAGCTGAGGAAGGTGTGGACGAGTTGTTCATTGAGTCCATGAACCTTCACGCCGACGCCGTAGGACTGGATGAGGCCATTCACGAGGCAGTGGCCTACATTCACAGGTTTGAGAAACGGGTTCCCGTTCGTCCCAGGAGGTCCGGGAAGCAAATTCACATCAATACATCAGCACCAGGCGAGTCAGCGCAAGCAGAAGAATATCACGAAGCACCGTTGTCACCACCATCCCCACCTCACACTACACAATTCACTCCACCACAGGACACTAGCACTACCACATCCACTACCACTACCATTGTCATGGGCATCCCACTCTCCCCGGGAATCCAATACGGGGGAGTCACCATGCCCACCTTCACCACCCTGTTCACCGAGGTCACATCCACTCCACCAACGATTCCCATCTACACCGTCACTCAAACAGTTGACACGATGGAAACATCACCTGCCACAGCACCGCTCCCTCCCCCTATGCCACCTTCATCACCCATACCCCCTCCACCCACATCTCCACGTACATCCACATCATTCACCTCTCCCATTCCCGCCCCCATTCCCCCTGCATCTTCACCCCTCCCAGCATTATTTAATGTAAATAACATATTTTTAGCATTAAACCAATGTGTATACCAGCTCCAGCATGAATACAAAGCTCTGGACAACCGGTATCAGAATCTGGAAACGCACCATCAAAACTTACAAAGACAATTTCTCACTCTACAAACAGAAAATGCAGAACTGAATCAACGCTACACGACGCTTGAGCAGGCTCACCAAACCTTATTGGCGGCACCCCAACCATCGACAGAATCAGGTGCCAAACAACTAGAAGCTTTGCTCGAGGTATACCAAGCCGATAATCTCAAAGTCCGGCGTAACCTGGCACTTCTCAGAAAACACATGGCGGCTGCCCTTGAGGAAAACAAGAGACTGCAGCAGCAGAATGAAGCAAATCTAGAAGCAGCAATGGAAGGCTCTCCACACGAAATTGATCCAGAGCAGTTTAAAGCTGTGCCCTCAGAGACAATGAAGACCATCTTGGACAGCTATGCGGATCTATTAGAAGCTCATGATGACTTGGAAAGGGAACGTGATGCGCTGCGCAATCAACTCCAAGAGCAACAGACAGCACCCAAAGTCACAGAAACGACCACGACTTCAGAGGAAGTCAAGGCATTGAAAGAGCAGGTGGCCGAATTACAGGCAAGATTACTCACACATGAAAGGCAACCCTCTCCAGTTGTCGAACCTGAACCCGAGGATTTGGTACCAATCGAGGTAGATGAGACGTATGAGGAACCTTACGTTCCTATGCCAATGCCAGGTGGTGAGCAAACCGCAGAAGGAATGGATACGTTAGAAATCGAAGTACCTGAGTGGCTCCAAACACTAGAGAAAACGGCATCAACTCATGAAGATCGAGTGGCAGTTCAAATCCAATCTATGGCAAAGATAGAGGACACTATTATTAAATCAGAATACTTCCGCAGCATGTCCCACCATAGATGGATAGGAACCAATGATGATCAATACGTGCCATATTGTATACTCCTGGCGGACTATAATGCAGAAATCCAACAAAGATGTGGCAAACCTCCAACGTTTGCTACTCAATTTGGGCCAGATGACATCCCAGCGAGCGCTCAAAAAGGATCCATTCATCAACCCACTTGGAGGATCCGACTCCTCGAAACCTACCCGGAGATGGTTCGCACCTGGACGAATATGCCTCTTTTTATTAAATATAACCCTTGTTATGTTCCTGTACTCCGCAGACGCACATGGCCAGAGTTTACCATTGCAGTCAAGAATGTCAAGGGATGCGCCAAATGGTTAAACTACGTCTATCTAGCACCCCCTCAAGGGCCTCCCACCGTCAATTACATGATTTCCACTATACGGCACTGGAGCACCCGATTAAGGAATACCCCTGATGTAATGGCCCAGATGTGCATGAAAATTTTTGAGTTAATGCTTATTACATTCAGGACATTCAAGAATATCAAGGACCCACACTTCTTAGGCGTCGGATTCCTTACAGGAAACCAAGATTTAGTTTATGACATGAGCACCACTCCTTCCATAGAGGTGATATATGCTTGGCACGCCAGAATAAAATACCTCCCAGCCTGCTTTAAACAAACATTCGAAGAGATGTTCATAACAGGGTTCTGGGAATACCACTCAGAGATATTTGTACCCAGACCCTCACATCTCCTCCATTTATTTGCTGTGGAGCGAACCATTCACTCAGAGCAGTTACGGGTGCCACATCCAGATGTCCCAGGGCCAGTCAATTGGGATGCATTGCTGACAGATCTAGCAAGGGGACTCCGGTTAGAAGAACACCACCTCGCCGCCGATGTTGTACAATACTACGTCCAAAAGACAGCTAGACAAGGGTCTGTCAGGGGCGACAGACGCGAGAGAGGGGGGGGTGTTGGAACTGAAGGAGTAGCAAGACAAGGAAGCACAAGAAGAGAGTCCGAGAGAAGAGAAAGCACAAGCAGACAAGGCAGTCAACGACGATCCGGCAAGTAGGCCAATATTTTTTCAAGACACTAATGCATATCAAAGAGATGGACATGCAGGGAGGAAGAGCAAGTAGGGAGCTCGAAGATATGTATGGCAAATCATTAGAAGAAATCCCTACAACAACAGTGATTGTTATCACTAATAATCATTGTAAATATCATTCCACCTTTTTGTAGCTCCATTTTGTGCAAGCCGAGGAGTCCTCGAGCTTGAGGAGCCTTAGAAGTAGTTGCGTACCAATTTTCGTAATTTTTAGATCTCGTTTGAGCCCTCAAATAAGCCCTGGAACCTAATTTTTAACTAGGCCGGACACTAGGTCTGGACAGGGCCAAAGCTAGTCAAAAACTATAAAAAGAGCTAGAGAGCTCATTTTTGAGGTTAGATTGTAATTGAAACGAACTTGTAAGAGCTTTTGAAAGTAATCTAAAGCACTCCATTGATTCTCTCTCTTTGTCTTGCCGTGTGTGCGCGTGTGTGTGTATGTGTGTGCATGCTTGTGTGCTTCTCACTCACGCACTTGTGCCGCCACTTGCTCGAGGTCTTCATACCATCCTCATGTCTTCCCGGATTGACATTAAAGGAGGTGCTACTCATCATTGAGCTACAGGCTCTTCAAACTTGAGTGTTCCTATCGTACCCCTAGTCAATCAGAACAACTACTCGCACTTAGCCTATGCTAAGAATAGACTGAGGGGGTTAAGTGATGTTCCAACCTCAAGTCGCTCCTTCGGGCGATGCTGGTCTACCCAGGAATCACGTTCCTAAGCTTGTTCGCCCTGGCACTTACTTTGCTTTCTCTAAGAGCTCTCGATGATCCTCCAAGAATCCCAAGTTTAGCTTCAATTTGATCCTTCAATTGACAGACAATTTATTTCAGACACTTTTTTAATGACCCTTGTTCCCCCTTTTGTATTGCTAACAATTTCCTCTAGAGCTCCCTTGGTGTTCCTACCCCTCAGTGTGTCAACTTCCAGATATCCTATCTGAAAATCAACGCATTATTCTTATAAAAAACAGTTGAGGGCGTGTAGTATATGCCAGGAGCTTTCCGACAAGCCCTAGAGCTCAAAAAATGGATTTCGTATGAAAAAGTTATGACCGTTCAAGGTTTAGGGGGTTAAACAGACAAACAAAACTTTTCAGGAGTTTTAATGCATTTTTCTAAGGCCTTTGCAAGTGTGTGAGTATTTGAGAGTGCAAATATGCCCAAAATTTAGCCTAAATTTCCAAAACATTTACCCCTTAATTTTTGCCGAAAATGTCTGTCTATCGCGATAGACGGTGTCTGTCGCGATAGACGGTGTCTGTCGCGATAGACGGGTCTGTCGCGATAGACGGTGTCTGTCGCGATAGACGGGTCTGTCGCGATAGACAGTGTCTGTCGCGATAGAGTGGTCTGTCGCGATAGACGGTGTCTGTCGCGATAGAGTGGTCTGTCGCGATAGACGGTGTCTGTCGCGATAGACGGTGTCTATCGCGATAGAGTGGTCTGTCGCGATAGATGGTGTCTATCGCGATAGAGTGGTCTGTCGCGATAGATGGTGTCCATCGTCTGTCGTGGTTTTAGTCTGTCGCGATAGACTGGATCTATCGTGGAATTTGGTCTGTCGCGATAGACAGGTGTTTGTCGTTTGTCGTGATTTGGTCTGTCGCGATAGACGGTGTCTGTCGCGATAGATGGTGTCTGTCGCGATAGACGGTGTCTGTCGTCTGTCGTGATTTGGTCTGTCACGATAGACGGTGTCTGTTGCGTTAGATGGTGTCTGTCGTCTGTCGTGATTTGGTCTGTCGCGATAGACGGTGTCTGTCGTGATAGACGGTGTCTGTCGCGATAGATGGTGTCTGTCACGATAGACTGAAAAAACGCAAATTTTTGAGAAACTTCTAGTGATTTGGAGTGCTCTAATGGTGTAGGTTACCGTGCCAAACACACATTCACAAAATATTAAGTTTTTCTATCTATCGCGACAGACAGAGGTCGTCGTCCCGGGACCTGTGCAGAGTCTGTCGTACTTGCGCACACTGCTGGAGAAGGTGGTACAGCTAGTTCCTGCAACAAAAGCTCAAAAACACACCAAAAACAGATAGCATGCAAGCTCTCTCTCGCTCTCTCTCACAATGAAATGAGGGAAATGAGGTGGGGAGTGTGATATGAACAAAAAACTGAAATTTTTTGTGGAGATGGAGATGGAGGTGGGAGATGGTGGGGATGTGATGGTGATGCGAAAGTAAGGAAAAAATGATGAAAAATAAAGAAAAGGAAGGATATTACCTATAACTCCAATGTCTCAACTCGACGTCTTACCATCACACGCTCGTCCTCGAAGCTCTCTCCCCGGCAACGACGCCAAATTTGGTGTCACTCTAGCACAATGGAGAGTACCAACGTGAGAAGATTCACCTCATAATTGTCAATCCGTGGAGACGTGAGGACTAGTATGAAGACTATGAGCAAGTGAAGGCACAAGTGTGTGAGTGAGAACCACACAAGCATGCACACACATACACACACACGCGCACACAAGGCAAGAACAAGGAGAGGAACGATGGAGTTCTTTGCATTAGTCAAAAAGTCTCTTACATAAGCTCAATTCACAACAATCTAACCCCCTAAAATGAGCTCTCTAGCTCTTTTTATAGTTTTCTAACTAGCTTTGGTCTTGTCCAGATCTAGTGTCCGGCCTAGTTAAAAATTAGGTTCTAGAGGCTATTTGAGGGCTCAAACGGAGTCTAAAAATTATGAAAATTGATATGTAACTAATTCTAATACTCCTCAAGCTCGAGGACTCCTTGGCTTGAACAAAATGGAGTCTGTTCTACCAAAAACGGAATTTACAATGTTTGTGTAGTGATTAAAATCACTTGAGTTGTAAATGGTCCATGGAAAAAATGATTGGGCCTTATTGCCGTATTGTGCATGACTGCTCCGTTGTGTTAGTATGCTCTTCATCTGACTTGTATGCCAACAGTGTGGAAACCCCTTGCATGGATGAGGTGGAACTTCCCCTCTACATTCAAGATATTTTAATGACAGTTAAAGTACTAGTGTGTCAAGATGAGGATCTCACTGAACTCTTGTCTTGGGTCAAGACTGGATCTATGATCATGCAATCAACCTAAACCTAAGAAGTGGACTTCTACAGGTCTGGGTAAGTCAGAATTGCATTCTAATCGAGCTAGAAAATAAAGCACTCAAGGAACTAGGAAAGGCACCAACTCCTGGTCCTTCCAAGAGTACACATGAAGATGACCATGCTATTCTTGTCCAAAACTATGTGATGGAGAGGGATGATTATCTCAACAAATAAGTCAAGGGTACGATGGAACTCCCTTCTTTTCCAAAGGCCATCGGGATACAGCAACCAGAGGTAAATAAAATGCAGAAGAAACAGACTACCTATGCTCGAAGCCAAGGGAAAGTGCAAAGCAAGGTGTCACAACCACCAAAACAAATGTGAGAGCATCCTATTGCGGTCAAGCCACAACAACTGGCTCAATTTACTATTAGTGATCAACTACACGACACTAATAAGAAGTCTTCCAAAAATTCTTCTGTGAAAGTGAAGTCTATTTGGGTACCCAAGAAGTCGATGAAGGAAAGCCCACAATCAAGACAAATTTGGGTGCCTAAGGCTTGCTTGCGCGCTCAAATAGCTACACAGAGACCACAACCTATACAACATGGTTCACTCACTTGAACAACTGATACCCACTCTTATACATCACACACAAACACATATTCACCCATGAGCATGAATAGAATCACTTGTAAATGGGTCCTTAAAAAGCCTCATTTCCAAGCAGACACTCTCACAAAACCCTCGAGAGTCTCCACATAACCAAAACTGAAAGCCATCCAGTGTCTTTGGCTGCCCAAAGCTTGTAATAAACCCCCCGACCCCCACTTGTAAATTCACCCCCACCTACTAACTGCATCATTCTCACACTGCATCTTTCCATTTAGCTCTTAGGACAATTCATCCACTAACTACACCCACAATCATCGAGCACTCACTGACTAACTAAATTATCACTAAAAACTCATGTTAATGTTGTAATGGGGACACATGACCACTTGGTGTCCATTTGCAATGTTAACATTCATTTGTATATTCTCATAGAACCGGTGACCAGTCCCTTCAATATGGCCAAGGCTGCAGGAACTAGCTCCCAGGCAGGCACCAGCCCTTAGATCGTGGACATTGGAAGTCTCCCCATTGAGGAGGAGTTGAAGGAAAGACCACTGGCATTGAAAGCATTACATGCCATACCTACTCAGAATCCTCCCAAGGGGCACACATCCCCAGTCAGCAAAAACTCGCATTGGTTCAGTGATGTGGCAGGACCTCTTGGAGAAGGCTCTTATTTGTGGGAGGCAAAAATAGAGTTGAACGAACGCTGGGGCCGGTATCACTTCTTTACAAGAGAGTTTGAGAGGCTTCAAAACAATGAAGGGTTGAAAGTGATATGGAAGAAGGCGGGACTATATGATTACTTCAAAGCCTAGTTACCAAAGCCAGACTTTCTAAGGTGTTCATACTTGATTAGCACCCTCACTCCCAGTAAAGAGGAAAAGGGGTATAGCACCTTTGTCTTACCATCTCTTACAAGAGGTAATGAAATGAAGCGCTTCAAATTGATGAACAATTTGGTAAGGGAAGCTCTTGATATGAAAGGTATGCATATCCCCACAGAGAAAGAGACAATGGTCCCAGACAACATGAAGAACAGGAACCTGACTAAACTAAAGGACATGGTGGCAATGACACCAACTATTGCTATTCACCTTCGAATGTGCATGCAACATTTCGTGTTCCCTGCTCAAGAGAGATTCACGATGCCACCCAAGAGGATATGGTTCAGTCTATATTTAGCAGAAGCCTTCAATTTGACAATCAACATGCCTCATTGGATTATTGACCAAATACACTTGGCACATCAACGGTGGTATAAGAAGCAAAAGTCAGTACTTTATGGATGCTGTGCTCTTACAAGGATTGTTTACCGATGCTTCGCATATGATGTGCCAATTCAAAGGGCACTTGTTTGGAATAGGGTGCAAGAATTTCAACAAAGACTATCTGTCGCAGGGCCTCCATCCAAGAAAATGAGGGGAGTAGTTCAGATGCCCTTTGCACAGGCCCGAGGTGCTACACTGACACCGGACACAACTCCATGACTTCTAAGAAGCGTGCAACCCTTTATCATTAGACTACCAAGGAAGAGTGTAGAACGGTCCAATCCGGTATTTCCACCTATACCCATTGACTTAGAGTTCCCTCATGGCTTTACACTGGAAGATCTAACTGATGAGGAGGTAGCCAGAATAATTAATGCTACTAATTTGGAGGTTGAGGCAGAGCAAGAAAGTGGGCAAGAGACCATCACGGACCAACAACATCCAATCCAACCAGAAGTCATTGAAGTAGGTGAAGATGAAGAGGAGACTGTAGAAGAGGAGCAAGAAGATGAACAAGGACTATCTGACGAAGAAGAGCATGAATATGAGCAAGAAGTTGTACCGGAACTTGAAGGTGCCCCTACTTATATGAAGCAATTGAAAAGACTATATGATACCATCAACCGAGTTCAAGAACAACACAAACTATCCTTGGCACCAGGAAAGGCCCTAATGAACTAGAACTTGGAAGATGAAGGTGTGGACGAGAAATACAGGGCAACCCTTGACATGATTGCTGATGCATTGGGGGTACCTGAGATAGTGCATACCGCTCTCGCACACTCGCGAAGATTGGAGCGAAGATATGGCAGACGTCCCCCTAGACCAGGGAAACAAATGAATATCTTAGTATTAGAACCACAGGGCACCACAACCACCACCACCACGGGCACAACCCATACCATTCATCACACTAATGAAGCCCATACCTCAAGTGCACCCCCGTCACCCCCTTTACCACCCTCCCCTCCAACTCCACCACCTTCACCTCCTACCACCACTGCCACCACCACTGTAATTGCCACAGAGTCCACTTCCCACACCAAAGCACAGATTGTGAGCCAACCCTCACAATCCGCACAACCTATCACCACCCCTCTTGTAAATGCCACCACTAACACTGTAATTCTAACTGTCGCCACTAAAAACCCCAGTCCCCCTATCACACTTCTTGGTGGTTCATTTTCACAACTGCACACACCACTTTACACCTTCACAACCATCACCACACTGACATTCCCATGTTCACAATCACTTCCACGACCGCATCCACATATGATCTCATGGACATATCACCCACTTCCGCACCTCTCCCTCCCCCCATATTCCCACAATCTCCCATTCCCCCACCACCCACTCCACCCTTCTCAAGCACAACATCCACACTCCCTTTCCCTTTCCCCTACCCTCCTGCATTCAACACCTTCCTAGCATCCACTCCTGTTAATAATGTATTTAATACGTTCTACCAGTGTATGTCTCAATTACAACAACATTACCAGCACCTAGATGCTCAGCATACGAGCCTATTCTGAAACCATGAAACACTACAAGAAAGATTCATTAATTTAGAGAAGGAGAAGAGGCTATTACAACAGCAGTTTAATACTTTACAGGCACAACATGATCAGTTAGTAGCCAATCCACCCCAGCCAGATACCGAAGAAAAACAATAACTCGATGATATGTTACACGCCCAGATAACCTACAATCTCAAGCTTCACCGTAACCTCGCTTTACTACAAAAACACATGTCTGCTGCACTCGAAGAAAATAAACGAGTACAGAAATAGAATGAAGAAAACGTGGAAGCAGTAATGGAGAGTTCACCGGAGGAAATCAACCTAGAGCAGTTCAAGGCCATACCATATGAAAATATGCAAATCATGTTGGAAACACATGCTGATCTCCTGGAAGCACACGTAGCCTTAAAAAAAGGACAGAGATGACCTACTAAAGCAGCTTGCAGCTCAGTAAGAGTCACCAAAAGAATTCACAGCCACAACATACACCTCTGAAGAATTCGCAGAACTCAGAGCACAACTGGACGAACTACAAAACAAAGTTCTTCAATATGAGCGTCAATCCTCTCCCCTTGTGGAGCCGGAACCTGAGGACTTAGTTCCAATTGAAGTTGATGAGACTTTTGAAGACCCATACGTACCCATGCTTGCACCAGGGGGTAAGCAAACAGAGGAAGGAATGGACACAATTGAGATCGAAGCTCTTGAATGGATGCAAACATTAGAGAAGGTTGGTGCAACCCATGATGAGAGAGTTGTAGTACAGCTACAGTTTATGTCTCGATTGGAAGAAGTCGTCATTAAATCGGATTACTTCAGAAACCTCTCCCATCATTGGTGGATTGACACATCCGATTATTTGTATGTTCCATTCTGCGTATTAATGGTAGATTATAATGTTGAAATAAAGCAGCGCACAACAAAAGAACCAACCTCAGCAACACAATTTGCACCAAATGACATTCCTGCAAGCGCCACACATGGGAATATATTTCAACCTACCTGGAGGATATGTCTGCTTGAAACATACCCTGAGATGGTACACACTTGGAATAACATGCCTTTATACATCAAATATAACCCATGCTACTGCCCTGTCTTTAGGAGAAGGTCTTGGCCAGAGTACACCAAAACTGTTTTGACAGTTAAAGGATGTGAAAAGTGGCTAAACTATGTGTATTTAGCACCCACTCATGGCCAACCCATGGTCAGCTACATGATTTCAACCATCCGACACTAGGAAGTCAGATTCAAAAATGTACCAGATATCATGGCACACATGTGCCTCAAAATATTTGAGTTAATGCTGATCACATTCAGAACCTTTCGAAATATCAAAGAACCTCACCTCTCGGCTCTCGGATTCAATGAAGGCAACCAGGATCTCACCTATGATATGAGCACAACACCACCTATCAACGTTGTCTATGCGTGGCATGCTCCTATCAAGTATCTACCAGCCTTCTTCAAACAAACGTTTGAAGAAATGTTTATCACAGGGTTCTAGGAATACCATTCAGAGATATTCATTCCTAGCCCATCTCTTCTATTACAGTTATTTGCAGTGGAATAGGCACTCCACTCAGAAAAGCT
>CM035411.1:68168964-68183964 GCA_020310875.1 Ceratopteris richardii
CCCTGCTCAACAGATTTCTATTCCCATCAGAGGTTTTAACATTTCCTACCTTGAACACTGAATGCTTGGTGTCATCACCTTTTTGTATTTGGTGCTTCCCCTTGGGTCCCTCAAGGTCAGAGAGAAGAGCTACATTGCCTGCCACATGGTTTGAACAACCCGAGTCAATATAGAAGAGGTGTTCATCATTGATACCTTGCTTTGAGGTCATGTTCATAATCAGAAGGGAATCATCTTGATCCTCTATGTAATTGTTGAAGTCTTTCCTTGATTTGTAGCCTTCTTGGTATTTGTTGTTGTAATTGTTTTTGTAGTTGTTGTTGTAGCCTTGAGTATGATTGAATCTTCCTCTTGATTGTGAGTAGCCACCTCTTTGATATCCTCTTCCTCTCTGATTCTTGTAGTTCCTATAGCACTCATCTGTAGTGTGATTAGACAATCCACATATGTTGCATGGGGAAGAGTTTAAAGGTCTCCCCCTACCTTGTTTACCTCCTCTGCCCCTACCTCTTGAGTTCCTACCTCTTCCTGCATAGTTAACTTGAGAGGTGGTACATTCATCTTCAACCTTTTTGATTTTCCCTTTATCTTTAGAATTCCCTTTATCTTTGTATAGGGCAAAAGAGTTATTACCTCCTGATGGTTCTCCAATTTTGTTGAGCTTGGCTTCATGGGTAAAGAGTTGTCTCATGAGTGTGGTAAGATCTCGAATCTGCATGTCCATGTACAAGTCCATGGTAGTTATGAAGGCTTCCCATTTGTCATGTGCCTTGATGCGATTGATTACTTGCCTCACTATTTGCTGCTCTTCAATCTCCTCTCCTATGCTTGCCAATTGGTTAGCTAAAACTTTGATTTTGGTCACATACTCTGACGCACTTTGCTTGGGTTGCTTCCTTAGAGTGGTTAATTCAATCCACAATTGATTCTTTCTTGTTCTTGTATTAGAATTAAAGTATGAAGAAAATGTATCCCAAGTCTCTTGGGATGTTTTAAAGGAAGTCAGAGATAGAGTTTAGTAAGTATGACCTTGCTAATGCATCTTTGGCACACCATGAGTTGAGTCTTTCAAGCTCCTCTCTTGTAGGTTGTCCTTTGCTTCTAAAAATGGGCATCTCCTCATCTCCTGATATGTATCCATAGAGAATCCTTCCTTGTAAGTATGTCTTCATCCTCAAGGACCACGCTTGGTAGTTGTTCCTGTCCAATTTATCAATAAAAGAAGGGAAACCATCTCCCATTTTACCTCAATTTGCTCTGATACCACTGTTGGGAAAGATGGATGGACACCTCAATAAATGAGTTGGTACTAATAATCCCTAATTTGTACCTACCCTCTTTTCATTCAGAATTGTGTTGTAGTCCCCTTAATCTTTCCAATGACACTAAATAAGTTCCTATGTGCTTTGGAGATAATGCTTCAAACAATTGAATCAAAACAGATAAGTTTGTAACTAGCTTGTGATTAAAAACTTGCTATTTTGGTCTTGATACATGTTGGATGTTTTGCTCAGTACTCATAGTGAAGCAGCAATTAGAAAAATTCCTTCTGAGGGTATCTAATTAGCTTAGAGAGCTAATGCTTACAAGTAGAATCACTTAAAAGGATAAGGCACACACAGAGCAATGTCTTTAGCAAGTAGAAGCTTACCCCCGACTTTTTAGGGAATGTGTTATCACAAAAAAATTGATGAGTGTTGGAAAGATAGTGGAAAAGGGCTTGTAGGTTAGGTTCATTAAATTTCAAGCCTTTGTGGAGGACCCCAACATGGATTTAGGAGAATTGCAAAAGGATACAAAAGAGGTAGACTATTTACATTTGAGCTTGAGGACACTAGAAACATTGCACTTTATAATTATAAGTATCAAACCTTGTCTGAGTTAGAGCTATGGCACAAAAGACAAGGACACATTGGTGAGAGAAAATTGAAGCACATATGTAGAGATCAATGAGTACTTGGGATACCTAATATATCCAAGTAACATATGATCTATAAATGTGGTGCATGTGAGTTTGGTAAATCACACAGGTTACCCTTTACAAAGAAAGGCTATATGCATGAGGATTACTTGGAACTGGTCTACACAGATGTGTGGGGACCAAGTAAGGACCCTTCAATTTCAGTCTCAAGGTACCATGTCTCATATATTGATGATTTGAGTAGGCGCACTATCTTGTATTTCATGAAACATAAGGATGAAGTGTTGAGTTGTTTGAAAAAGTATCTTGCACTTCTCGAAAATCAAACATGAGAGAATTTAAAGAGCATAAGATCAGATGGAGCAAGTGAGTACTTCTCCAATGAGTTTGATGCATTTTTGCAGGATAGAGGTATCAAGAGAGAGATCACAACTAAATATACTCCTGAGCAAAATGGAGTAGCAGAGAGGAGGAAAAGGATTGATTGTGGAAGCACCTAGATCTATGCTATATGAAAAGAAGTTGCATAATTACTTGTGGGTAGAGGCTGTGTCTATTACCACTTATCTTATGAATAGGTTATCTTCTAAGTCCCTTGATGGGATGACTCCCTATGAGGCATGGAATGGTAGGAGGCCATCACTTGAACCTTGCAAAATATTTGGTTGTATTGCTTATGTGCATGTTCCATCTCAAATCAGAGGTAAGTTAGACCCTAAGCAGAGAAGTGCATCTTAATAGGGTATGATATGAATCAAAAAGGGTCCAGGTTTTAAAATCCATCCAACAAAGGATTTATGGTCACTAGAGATGTTGTGTTTGATGAGAATGAATCTTGATTTGAAAGTAAATGCGGGAAGGTCAAATTGACATATGACTTGGAAGAATAATTTCCAAGCCTCACCAAGGAGGAGCCAAGCACAATTGAAGACATCAAATCAGATGATGTGGACACCATCAGCTTGAAAGAGTTTAGAGAATGGAAATCAAAAGGCAAATCAAGATGAAGAGGTTGGAGGACATACCTGAGTCATCCAACCAAGCCTTAAGAAGATCACAAAGAGAGAGTAAGAAGACAATTAGATATGGGTATGATACTTCGTTAGTCACTAAGCATTTTATTTATCTTGCTAAGGATTCATCACTTGAAGAACCTTCTTCATATGAAGAAGCAAGTACCAAAGCCGAATGGAAGGAGGCTATGGATGAAGAAATAGAAGGACTCCAAGAGAATGATACTTGGGAGCTAGTACCCAAGAAAGCATCAATGAAGGTAATTGGCTCTAGGTAGATTTACAAAATCAAAAGGAACTTAGACGGATCCATAAAGAGGTACAAAGCTAGGCTTGTGGCTAAGGGTTTTCCACAAACGGATGGAGTAAACTATGAATAAACCTTTTCACCAGTGGCTAAGATGCCGACCATCAGAGTATTGGTGAGTGTAGCTGCATCTAGAAATTGGAATATATATCAACTAGATGTGAAAAATGCTTCTCTAAATGGGTGGATTTCAGAAGAGGTTTACATGGCTCAACCTCTTGGCTATGAAGATGCAAGCAAGGTAAATCATGTATGAAAATTAAAGAAAGTTGTTTATGGTTTGAAGCAGGCACCTAGGGCATGGAACCATAGAGTATCAACCTATCTTCAAGACCAAGGATTCATGATGAGCAAGGCATATTCTTCTCTCTTTATCAAGAAGAGTGATTTAGAAATGATATAGTTATGTGTATATGTGGATGACATCATTCTTATTTCTAGTGATGCCAATTGCATCAAACAAGTAAAAAAAATAGCTGATGTAAGAGTTTAAGATCAGTACTCCAGGGTTTCTGAAATACTTTCTTGGACTTGTGTAGCATACACTAACTCTCGAATCTACATTACTCAAAGGAAATATATGCTGGACATGTTGAAGAAGTTTCACTTGGACGATGCAAAAAGTAGCTAGCACCCCTATGGAGGTAAATCATAAATTGAGTGCTCATAAAGGTGATTTGCTTGAAGACATTGTAGGTTATCAAAGCATAGTTGGGAGTCTAAACTATGCAACATTAACAATGATTGACATATGTTATGGAGTACGTGTTATGAGACAATTCATGCATAAATCTAGAGCATCTCACTTGGAAGCTGCTAAAAGAATTTTGAAGTACGTCAAAGGTACTCAAAATCAAGGTCTTTACTTCCCATACACACTAAATTTGGACATAAAGTTGTACTCAGATGCAGATTGGGTAGGATGTAAGGATGATAGAAGAATTACTTCTGGCTATTTATCTTTCGTAGGTGATAAACCCATCTCATGGTCTTCTAAGAAGCAACCAACTATTGCTCTATCTTCAACAGATGCTGAATACAGGGGATTAGCAAATGCTACACAAGAAGCTATTTGGACTAGATTGCTCTAGTCAGATTTGGGACTTCACACTCATTCACCAGTGATCTTTAGTGATAACACTAGTTTTTTGCACCTTGCAGCCAACCCCATTTATCATGCAAGAACTAAGCATATAGAAGTGCACTATCACTATGTTAGAGAGAAACATTTGAGCAAAGAGATTCAACTAGCATATGTATCTACAAATATGGAGTGTGTTGATTTGCAAACCAAAGCACTTGATGGTACTAAATTTTGCACTTGATGGTATTAAACTTTGTAGGTTTACAACCATGATTGGATTACAGGATATTCAAGAATATTGATGAAGCAATGCAAGACAAAATGTTTGGCTTGAGGGGGTGCTATTGGTGCAAATGATCAAGCCTACACATTTGGCTTAGCATGTAAGACAATGTGTGGAACTAGCACTTAATGATTCATGTGACCTATAGCTTGTAACTACTTGATCATCTACCATTGTAAAAGATTAATTCCTTGGAGAATCTTGTAAAAGCTTATATGTCGTTGAGTTAGGAAGAATATTAGCTATGACTCCAAATTGAAGGAATATCTCCTAAATTAGTGGAATTACTTTTTGATTGGAGCCAAGTTTGAATTCAAAATTCAAACTTAGAAGAGATACTTATAAAAGGGCCCTGTAAAATCTCTCATTTCACAGCTCATTCCTTGATCATTTGTAGGACTTGAGTAGCTCACACCATAGCTATCTCAGCTCATGAACATTGAGCATATGCCATTGACTTTGTACAATCATGTTCTATAATACATATAGCTCATTGAACATCTCTGTCTACTTCTCTGCTATGACCATTCATAACAATCAACTTCTTCTGGTCATATCTCAATGAATATGCAACCATTTTACATAATCTTGGCTTGTTGGAACCAGCTTGAAGTTCACTTTAGATTACAAAAATTTCAAGTCATTTAATTTAGGAATCTGAGAGAAACCATCTTCGAAGTGCTCACTAGTCATCTACTGTTTGTTCCCTAAAAAGTCAAGAGTAAGATCTAATTTGCAAAAGTTATTTCTCATAGCATAATTCATCATTTTAAATGATTCCAAATGGTGCATGTCAATTTGGTAAATCACACAGGTTACCCTTTACAATGAAAGGCTATATGCATGAGGATTACTTGGAACTGGTCCGCACAGGTGTGTGGAGTCCGAGCAAGGACCCTTCAATTTCAGGCTCAAGGTACTATGTGTCATTTATTGATGATTTCCGTAGGTTGACTATCTTGTATTTCATGACACATAAGGATGAAGTGTTCAGTTGTTTCAAAAAGTATCTTGGACTTGTGGAAAATAAAACAAGAAATAATTTAAGGAGGATAAGGTCAGATAGAGGAGGTGAGTACTTCTCCAATGTGTTTGATGCATTCTTGTAGGATAGAGGTATCAAGAGAGAGATCACAACTAGATATAATCCTAAGCAAAATGGAGTAGCACATAGGAGGAGCAGTTTGATTGTGAAAGTAGTTAGAGCTATGCTAAATGAAAAGAAGTTTCCTAATTACTTGTGGGCAGAGGCTATGTATACTGCCACTTAACTTATTAACAGGTTACCTTCTAAGTCCCTTGATGAGATGACTCCCTTTGACACATGGAATGGTAGGAGAGCATCACTTGAACATTGCAGAATATTTGGTTGTGTTGCTTATGTGCATGTTCCATCTCAAATCAGAGGTAAGCTAGACCCTAAGGCAGAGAAGTGCATCTTCACAGGGTATGATATAAATAAAAAAGGGTATAGGTTTTATAATCCATCCAAGAAAGGGTTTATGGTTAGTAGAGATGTTGTGTTTGATGAGAATGACTCTTGCTTTGAAAGTGAATGCAGGAAGGTCAAATTACCATATGACTTGGAATAATAATTTCCAAGCCTCACCAAGGAGGAGCCAAGCATAATTGAAGACAACAGTCAGAATGACATTTTCAAACTGTTGAAGTTGAATGAAAATGTTTGCTTGAAATATTTTATTTTTTAAGAACTCATGAAAGAAATGAATTTGTTGCTAGAACCATCTCAAATTTAAGAGGTTTGTCATGGAGTTGGAGTGAGTAGAAGACGTTATAAAACAATTTCAAAAGTTTGGTGTGAATTTCTTAAATTTAATAAAGTAAAAGGCTTTGGATTGCGTATACCTCATCATGTAGGAAAGTATCAACTCTGCTTGAGTAAGAGTGTCACATCTATATTTGTTGACCATAAACACATTCACGGTAACATGGCTTATGAGGTAGGGAAATAAACTTTACACTTCAGTTACAATGGGTTTAACAATATATGGATAGATATAATCAGACTTCAGACATACATGCTTCAGTTCTAGAATATAAAAGAACATGAATGTTCTATCCTTTTGAAATTTGTAATAAAACTTGATGAAGCTGAAATTAAAAAATATCAAAGGCGGGAAAGAATAAGTATTGCAGTAATGAATAGAGATTTGGACTATAGCCTTGCGAAACTCGATACTCCACCTCTCAAGTGCAATCAGAGATGGAGTTATGGTGGGTTGGTTGTGCTCAAGTTCCATCTAAGAATCATAAAATACTTAAGTGGTTATTCTTACAGACAAACATTCGAAATGTTATCCAAAGGCATCACTCAGGAGAATTGTTCAATGTGAACAACGAAGGAAGCTTTAAAATTGAGTGGCAGTTGAGTGGAGACTTGTAGACTCCCAAATGCATGTTTGGTATAAGCGAGGGTGCAAATTGTAAGTACCCTTGTTTGTACTGCATTGAAAGTCTAGGTACAAGAGGATGGATTGCTAGAAGTGAGGCTGAGGAAGCTCCTTCTAGAAAAAAAATTAATCTACATAATTACTCATCTTCTACCATGATTTGGGATACCATACTTCCAATAGAATTGATTAATCTACATATATGTATGCTGCATGCAGAGTTAAGTATCATTGATAAGATTGTCCATCTTCACTTGGATTATGCATATTCCATCAAGCCTACATCTCTTGTGAAGGAATGGATAAAAAAGTGTGAATCTCTACCTTGAGAAATGGGATTTCATGGTGGTGATGTTCATCTAAGAAAAGATCCAAAGCTTTCACAAAATACAGGTGATGTATTACAGGATGTGTCAATGGGAGGTGCAAAAGCAAGAAGATTCTTCAGCAACATTGATGGAAAACAAGGAAATGCAATGTGGAATCACTAGAAACAATTTTTGAAGTTTAGGAAAAATGTAAAAAGCAATCCAGATATAGCAGAAAAAGAATGGAGGTTTGGTTCAAACTAGATAAATTTTTGAAGATCATGAAGCAACAAGTTACATCTGATACCTATGTGATTGAATTTAGAAGTGCAATCACAAAGCTTATAGAAACCATCACATAGGCTTCGAGTGTCAAAAACATAACTTACTACTTGGTGAGTTTCATCAAATAAATTCACTCCAGCAATATACTAGGTGTGTTTTGATATTTAGCTTTATGCCTTTACAACATATTCTTCTTTTGCATGGTCCATTATTTACGAAAATGGAATCACTTGCCACCTGGAACACCCAGGGCATGAAAAACTCTCACTATCAAGCAAGAACAAGCTTCTTGAGATGCACAAGAAAAGGAGGAGTCATAAAAAGCAATGCTTTCAAAGAGCTTTTTGATTGGTTCTTTAGAAGACAATTACATAGGAGCATATGCCAGATATCATCATCAGATAATCTATACACATCATGTCAATAAGGACTATCAACAGATGTCTTCTAGGACATGGATTTACAAAATAGAACGCGATTTCATTCCAATTTAAAGCTATAATATTCAAAATATCTTAAACAATTCTTCTGGCAGAAAATACATATGGATGTATATATAGTTTCTTAAACTCATGAATTTTTGAAATGAAGTATTTATTCTTCTTTGAGTCTTTTGAATGAGCATGACTCTGGCAGATATCCTCTGTATCTAAGGAACTCCTTTCTCATGTAGCCAGCAATACTTTGTACATTTGACACCTCTACATCCATTGCATAGCTTGAATAACACATCAAATATCCAGCTCTAGAAGCATTGAGCCTTGGGGCATGGCCAAAAATCTTGAATGCTATAGTTCTCTCAAGAAGAAAAATCATATATGCATTAAATGGTAGTGAGGAAAAGCCCATGTACTTTGAAAGATTCTTTAGAGAGAATAATGCAAAACCAGGGTCCTCACTATATCCCTTATGTACAACACAGAATAAATCTGGATTTAACTTTGGAAGAGAATGAATGACTGAATGTATATCTAGCTTTGTTTTACCTTTACTCTCCATTGCTTTCCTTGTGCCCTTGCCCCTGCCAAGATAATTTTCCTCATCCAATATAGTTAACTATGGAAATCATGAGAAAGCAAGATCAAAGAAATCGTCAGGACAAGAATGAACTTATATGAAACGAGTAAAGAAGATGAACAATTCAAGTAATTAGGATCATTAGGAAATCTTGTATCAACCTAATCATTTGAATCGGCCGTCATTGAGAATCATGAAAAAAATGCCATCACCTGCCATCATTTATTGTCCTTCATGATCATCAATCTCAATAGGTGGTGAAGGACTAGATCTCTCCCCCCTCAATGGTGAAATCTGTTGATATATTTAGGTAGTGATATGTGTGAACACACTAGGACCGCCGGGGTACTTTTTTCCCTCTTTAGGAGGTTTTTTTCCCTCAGCTTGTATATAGGCCTATTGCCCTAATGTGCTACTTATCTTTGTACATTCTCTAGTAATACATTCAGTATTGTGTGTTGTGCTCCAAACTTCTTCTTCTTCCTTGTGCTGTTCGCGTGCTTCTGCAGACGTTTAACTCCAACAATTGGTATCAGAGTAGGTCGTCGCTTCATCTAGGGCGCCGTCGACACTCCTCCGTTTGCAGTCTCAGATTCGCATGAAATTTGGTGAGCATACTCAGGGTGTTTCAGAGATCGTTTCGGCCTCCGAACGCACTATCGCAGCGCTTGTGCAGGCTATTTCATCTTTTTATGCCAAAGGTATATACCAATTTTTGTTCGCCAATTTAAGCATCTCGAAGTCTGCTACAGGTGTAGCAGAACTCGTCTGGGTAGTTTTGTTCAACTTTTTGAGATACAGTCAATTTTCTGCATGAAGGTATTTTAGTCACCGACCATGGCTGAAAGCAGTGATGTATTCCGTATGTTGGCTGTTGAGGATAAGTTGGATGGTACCAACTACCCATTATGGGCTTATATGATGCGACATGTATTGGTTGCAAAAGGAATGTGGAACATTATGCAGGGTGTTGAAAGACGTCTTGTTACCCCTGCAACTACAGGTACTGCAAATACAGGTGCTGGAGGTGCTGGAGCAGATGAAGATGGTGTCGAAGATGATATTGTGCAGATTCCTATTCGTGCTGCTGTTTTTGTTGCACCTACTGCAGAGCAGATTCGCTGGGATGGCAGAGATGCCCACGCACATGCATTGATAGCTTTGTCTGTCAAACGTGCCATTATTCCTCACATTCCCTCTTGCAAAACATCAAAGGATGCTTGGGATACACTTACCACATTGTACCAAGCTAGGAATGAGGCTCGTGTTGCTTACCTCCGAAAACAGTTGGAGAGTAAACACATGAATGAAGGTGATTCTATGGACAGTTTCCTAACGAAGATCAAAGATTTGAAGGAACAGTTGATTTCTACTGATGAGGTTATACCAGATAGCTCACTTGTGCATACCGTTCTGAATGGTCTTCCTGACTCATATCAGAGTTTTGCTTGTACTCTTCGGTTGATGATGAAAGGCAATCCAAATGCCTTATCATTTGAGGAGTTAGTCTCTGTTCTGTTGCAGGAAGATCAGTCCAGGCAAAACAGGTCCATTATGCGAGTTGCAGATCAAGCTTTCCTGGCTAGTCCGAAGGGCAAAGGAAAATGGGGCTCTTCTACTAGTAAGCAGAAATATGCAAATGCTGCACAATCGAAGAACCAGGATAAAGATGAAAAGAAATTAGAAAAGCAGAAATTGTTTTGCAAGTACTGTAAAGGAAATGATCATATCATAAAGAACTGTCCAAAACTGACTGCTAAAGAGGCAAAGAAGAAAGAGGCTGGAATGGTTGTTGCAGAGGCCTCTACACCAAAAACAGAGTCTACAAATCTTGTGCAGGAAGAAGAATGGGCGTTTACTACTGTCTACAGTTTTGACCCATCTTCTCATGATCAGTGCATGTCTGCAGTAGACTCAGATGTTTGGTATTCTGACAGTGGGGCAACCAAACATATTACCTCGTAGCGCAGTTTCTTCTCTTCACTCGAGCCTGCCCCTACAGGGAATACTATTACATGTGCCAACAACTCCTCTTATCTTGTTATGGGAGTTGGTAAGATCATTTTGACTACAGCTGATGTTAGTTCTTTCACTTTGTCAGATGCTTTATTTGTGCCAGGGATAAAAAGGAACCTGTTATCAGTTTCTGCATTAGCCAAGATTGGCTTGGTTGTGAAATTTGTTGATGACAGGTGTACAATTCATGATTTGTCAAATGGCGATGTGATTATTGCTTCTGGCATTTTATGTCATGGGTTGTATAAGCTCATAGACTATGAAAGATCTATAAATGATTTGGCATGTGCAGTAAATGATTCTCAGGTTAAGTCAAATGCAAAGCTTTGGCATGCACGCTTTGGTCATCTGAATTTTGCTAGTTTACTATGCCCGCAGAAATCTGAAATGGTGTCCTCTTTGCCCAAACTTGAGGCACCTGGAAAACATGTTTCTGAAGGCAGTATTTTGGGCAAAATGTAGCATTCCTCCTTTCCAAAAGATGGTTCAATTCGGGCTACGCAGAAATTGCAGCTTGTACATAGTGATGTCTGTGGTCCTATGGAGACACCCTCTTTTGGAAATTACCTTTACTTCGAGACTTTCATTGATGATTTTTCCAGGCATGCATGGGTATATCCACTCAAAGCAAAGTCCGAAGTGTTCATGTGCTTCAAACAGTTTTTGGTTTTGGCTGAAAATTTGTCAGCATGTAAAATGGGCACCCTCCGTTCTGATCGAGGGGGGGAATATATGTCTTCAAATTTTAATGCATTTCTGGCTGAACGTGGGATAAAACACCAGTGTACAGTGTCGTATACACCTCAACAGAATGGAGTTGCTGAACGAAAGAACAAGTCGCTCATGGAGATGGCGAGGTGCATGGTCAAGAGTCAGGCTTTACCACATAGTTTCTGGCTTGAGGCTATCATGTGTGCATCATATGTACTGAACAGGTGTCCCACTAAAGCCCTGCAATCTATCACTCCATATGATGCTTGGCATGACCGCAAGCCATCTGTTGCTCATCTGCGTGTTTTTGGTTGTTTGGCATATGCACTAGTGCCTAAACAACATTGTAGAAAATTGGATGATAAGGCAGTAAAATGTATTTTTGTTGGGTACAGTTCTGAAAGTAAAGGCTATCGTCTGTATCATCCACAGACTAAACACATTCTGGTTAGCCGTGATGTTGTATTTGTGGAAGATGCTGTTCAGCCATTGCTTTCATGTACTAAGGAGACATCTGTTAGCTCCAACGACATGTATGATACTTTGATGCCTCTTTTTATAGGTGGGCAGTCTAGTGCTGGTCCTAATGAGGCAACATCTCAGCCTTTGCAGGTTTCATATGATGATGTAGATCATTCCATTTCTGATGCAGATTTACATGATGCACTTGTTGATGAGAGAGCTGATATTGAGCAGGCAAAAACTATGCCAAAATGGCTGGTGCAGACTTTGCGTGACAGCAAATTAGATGCACCTTTTTCATATCATACTCGTTCAGGCTCTCATAGTGCCTCCTTTGCATCAGATTGCTATGCTATGGCTGCGTCTAGTCTCTGTGATGAGAATGAGCCTGTTTCTTTTGATGCACATAATTCAGAAAATTGGATGGCTGCTATGCAATCTGAATATGATGCTATAATGAAGAATGGTACATGGTCTTTATGTGACTTGCCTCCAGGCAAGAAGGCCATTGGCACTAAGTGGGTATACAAGCTGAAGCATAAACCTGATGGTACAGTTGACACGTATAAGGCTAGGCTTGTTGCAAAGGGTTATGCAGAGGAAAGAGGCATTGATTTTGATGAGACCTTTGCACCTACATGCCGTATGACTACTGTTCAGAGCATTTGTGCACTTGCAGCCCATCATGGTTGGAATGTACATCAGTTGGGCATTAAAACAACATTTCTGAATGGTTACTTGCATGAAGAAGTGTATGTTTTTCAGCCCTGTGGCTTTGTGTAGAAAGGGCATGAAAACCAAGTGTGCAGGTTAAAGAAGGCATTATATGGTTTAAAGCAAGCACCACGTGCTTGGTATGAGAAGATACATGCCTATCTGGTTGCACATGGTTTTGAGAACAGGCCAACTGAAAGCACCTTATATGTTAAGTGTGCTAATGACGTGCTTCTGATCATTGTTGTCTATGTTGATGACATGATGCTCACTGGTCCTATTGAGAAGCATATTGCTGATTTCAAGGCTGATTTGCATGCCGCATTTGAGATGTCTGATTTGGGGCATTTGCATCACTATTTGGGCATTCAGTTTATGCAAGTTGATGGTGGAATGGCCTTGTGTCAAACGAAATATATTGACACATTATTGCAGTGTTTTGGCCTTGAAGGCTATAAGCCTATTGCTACTCCTATGGAGAGAGGTTTACGATTGAGTCTTCATGATGCTGGAGATGCATTTGATGTTGTTCTCTATCAGCAGGTTGTTGGATGCTTGATTTATTTATGCATTACTCGGCCACATATTCAGTTTGCTGTCTCACAGATGAGCAGGTTTATGCATTGCCCAGGAGTCACGCATTGGAAGGCGGTCAAGCGCATCTTTTGCTACTTGAGTGGTACTCGCCTACTTGGGTTGTTTTATCCCAAGGGGGGATCACTATCGCCGGATTTGCATGCTTTTTCTGACTCAGATTGGGCTGGTTGCTATGACACTCCTGTGTCCACCAGTGGTTTTTGCTTCATGCTTGGTAGCTCATGTATATCTTGGTTGAGCAAGAAGCAGCCTACTGTGGCCACTTCCAGTTGTGAGGCTGAATATAGGGCAGCTTTCATAGCGACTGTTGAGTGTGTGTGGCTCAGACGCCTTATGGATGATTTGGGTGTTGGCTAGTCTTCTGCCACCACCATCTTCACTGACAGTCAGAGCGCATTGGCAGTTACGAGGAACCCTGTGTTCCATGCTCGCACTAAGCACATTGAGGTGCATTATCACTATGTCAGGGAGAGGTTCTCTGCTAGGGAGATCAGCTTGGCATATGTGCCCACGCAGGAGAACATAGCAGACCTTTTCACGAAGGCTCTGCCTAGGGAGAAGTTTGAAGCTTTCCGCAAAGCTTTGGGCTTACTTCCTTTTGTGGAGTGATTTCCACATAGCTTGGCACTTCCTTATACATGAGTGCCAGGTCCTTGTTCACCGCATCACTCCCAGGGGGGATTTGTTGATATATTTAGGTAGTGGTGTGTGAACACACTAGGACCGCCGGGGCACTTTTTTCCCTCTTTAGGAGGTTTTTTTCCCTCGGCTTGTATATACACCTATTGCCCTAATGGGCTACTTATCTTTGTACATCCTCTAGTAATACATTCAGTATTGTGTGTTGTGCTCCAAGCTTCTTCTTCTTCCTTGTGTTGTTCGCGTGCTTCCGCAAACGTCTAACTCCAACAAAATCTAACACATTTCCAACATGGAAACATGAAAATTTGGATGTATTCTCATGGTACTTGGTAATTGGTGTTAACAAAGCACTACATCGCACCCTTTGACTAGACTAGACAAGATTTCAGTATAATATTTATGATTACAAGATCACCCACGTAGGGAAAATAATACAAGAATATGTAATTGATACAAGAAGTCCCACAACCTAGGACCCATGGGTTTGGATAACTAGACTAGATGCAATACAAGAGATCCCACAACGTGGAACCATAGGTATGAAGCAAGATATCTAAAGAACTCCCTTGAGTGAGATGAACTAGATACAAGAAATTACTAGACAAGATCTCATACTACGAGATTACAAGAGGACAAGGTTGATGATCAAGACTCCTTGAACTCCCAAGTATGGAATTCGCAAGGTTGAGTACGTATGTGGCCAATCCCTCCTTATATAGGCTTTCAAGGGCAGTTCATGAATGGAAGTTACAAATTGATGATATCATCAATGATGTCATCACTTTGAAACATGACCTTTGGATATTAAATTTAAGAAAGAAAACACTCAATCTTAGGGTTCTAGCACGTTCTGGACACAATAGAAGCATTAGTATCTCTAAAATAGGAACCAAACATGAGATATAGATGGTCTCATGGAATCTAAGCTTTAGGATGGTTTCCTTTGTCCGTGACATCACCTCCTCCTCAAGCGACAAGTTCCACAAGGAGCAGTCATTTCTCTAGTATTGCTTTCATTAGGGTTTTCTTATGGAAATCATGAACCTTGATTGGTTCTCTCTGAAGGCTCTTGTAGCTTCCCAAGCATGAGCAGTTATATCATACCCTTTGTAATGAACAAGGTACTCCAATCTTCCTCGAGATATTCTTGAATCTAGGACATCCTTTAGTTCAAATTCTTCATGATGATCTATCTCGATAGGTGGTGAAGGACTAGGTCTCTCCCTCCT
>CM035411.1:68188964-68216464 GCA_020310875.1 Ceratopteris richardii
CACATAGACATGAGTCATGCATCTATATGCTCATATTTATACAAGTTTACTTTCCTCTTTTGAATTGAATTTCAATGTCCATTTGTTCAATCATATCACAATTGAATTGATAAAGTTTTGAATCACAAAAATCAAATATTTGTTTTCCTACTATGGCCACATAGTTTAACTTCATAATTTGATAAATTCATAATCCAAATTTTATGATTTTAATAATTTATAAATGCAAATGATATGCATAATATAAAACAGGAAATAGATATCATAAAAAAACCCACCTGAAATGTACCTTCAGTTTTAATCTTCAAACTCTAAATTTATCTTTAAAATCTAAATTTATCTTCAAATGATCTTCAAATCAACAAATTCAGGCTAGAAAATCATGAAAATCTAGCTTTCTTCATCAAACATACACATTAAATATTCACGTGTGGTATAATAAATTCAAGAAATATATTTTTTTAATATCTTTTATGAAAAATTATAATCTTAATATTCAATATGCATCATGTAAGGAATCAAGATGCTAAAATATAAGTCGTTTCATGTGGTTCCACTGATCGCAGTAAAAACTCAAAAATGAAGCTATCAAAAGTCTCATCATCAAATGGAATATTAATAAGTTTGGGGAACAAATACATTGAAAGGCAAATATAAATTGAAGATTGGTCCAATGGAATGTCCCAAGTTAATTTACTCATAGCTTTGAACTTTGATTCATATAAAATTCTTCTTGTAGATTTTTGAGCATCCATGATTAGCAATTTCCTTTTTTATTTATTTCCTACAAAATAAAATCCATATTAGAAGAAAAATCATACATTCTTTTCAATAATATTTTATTTCTCATAATTTTTTTTTAGATAAGATAAACATAAATATCTTTTTAATAAATCATCTTATTTGTTTCCCAAAATTTCATTCATCCTCTTCATCATCTAATAATTCATAGTTTTCATCATCTCTTTGTTTAAACAATTTAATCCTTTGCCTACAATTAAAGTTTTAAGATGTGTTCCATCCAATTCTCGTAAAGAATTAGTTCCATTTCATTAACCTTTGGCACCACATAAGATCCAAACTAATGCCATTTTTACTTCCTACGTGCATCATATTGGGAGAATCATCCAGGTAATAGAATGTTGTTGACAAGTTATCCTATTGGACATTATGAATAGGATTTTATAAAAGTGCCATGATTAAGCGAGATGATTTTGACATGAGGTTTATTGAAATCTTGCCTCCTGCCATGATGGAAGAAAATTCATGTTTTGTCTATGATTCAAGAGAGTCAAAATTTATGAGATGCAAGGACATGAGTAAAGAATTAAGGTGGATTATTGCACGAAAAGAAAAAGATTTTGCTAAGGAAGGATTGACTGAACAAGATGAGAAAACTAGTGATTTGTTTGATTGTTTTTCATGCTATGACATAGTGCAAAATATTGAAACATTTTTTATAGAATAGAACTCTTATGATCTGTTTTTAAATGTGTATTCACTTGTGGCTTATGTGACTATATCCTAGTAGTTCGAATCCTTGATTGAGAAAAAGAAGATAGAGTTTGAGCTTCAAGTTGAAACAAAATGCAAGGCTATTGATAGGAAAGTTAAACCTGTTGCACAACCTTAACTTGGACAAATTAAGAATATTGTAAATGAAGTAAGTGATGATCCTAGTGTGAGAGATGCTAATCATATTGATCATACCTTTATTGATGAAGCCATACATAAATTAAAAATTGGATGTGAAAATTTTTTGTTGCCACAAGAAATGAAGAAATTTGAAAGGATGATTCGAAAACATGACAAAGCATTTGCATTTGAACAAAGGGAGATAGGTTGTGTAGACCCAAGGGAGGTGGCTCCGATGGTAATTTTCACAATTCCTCATATTCCATCGAGCTTAGGAGTTATTATAGTGCCTAAAGCTCATCTTCCAAAACTGATTCATTTATTAAAAGAGAAAATTAGCATGATGGTTTTGGAGCCTTATGTAGTGCCTTATTCTAATTGATGGCTCACTGTGCCGAAGAAGAATAGAAAATTGAGATTCATTTAAGATCTTTAGCTAGTAAATAAAGTGACAATAAGGAATGTCAAAATTTGACCAATTGTAGATGATGACCAATTTCAATTGGCATTACAAAGTAGAGACATTATGACGATGAAGACCCCATTGGGCTTAGTGCATATGTGCACGCTATCAAAAGGAGCTACCAACTGTGTGGCACACATGATGAATACAATGCATAGTATGTTGCATGATTTTATTCCATGACTAACTATGCCATTCCTCAATGATGTGCCAATAAAAGTGTGTGAAGAGAATATGAAAGATAATCAACTTGATGATGAAGGATGTAGAAATTAGTGAAGAACACATATTAGATTGTGACAAGATTCTAGAACGATTTGAAGAAGTTCATTTGACCTTTCTTGATGCAAAATCAATATTTGGTGTTAATGAGTGTGGTCATTATGGACACAAACAATATTCTACAAAGATAGATGCAATTAATATATTACCTAATGTATGCTATAATGTGAGTGAAGTTAGACGGTTCATTGGAGAATGTGTATTTTATTGTATTTGGATACCGCATTTTTCTCATGTAGGGAATGACTTGTATCAACCCTTCAGAAAAGGGCACATGTTCCTTAGGACTGAAAAGAATAATAAAGCTATGAAATCATTGAAAAATCTTCTCATTCAAGCTCGTTTTCTAAAAAAGGAAAATTTTACTAGTGGAAAGCCTATAGTCTTAACATTTCGTATGTGTTGAGTTGGTATATGGTGGGCATTAGGGCAAAATGATGAAAAAGGGAATATATATGCAATGAGATTTGAAGCAAAAATTTTACATGAGAGATAAAGGAATTACCCACAGATCAAGAGAGAATTGTGGGCAGTTGTAATAGCCTTGAAGTAATTTTGGAAACTGATTGTTTACCACTTCTCGGTATGATTGCTAATTGTTCCACTCCTCATATAGCAATGCTTTGATGGATTGCTTATATAAATTCAATTAACCCTTAGTTTTTTCATATTTCAAGAAAGGCAAAATCCAATTGCTGACATGTTCTCATGAGCTAGGTTGAAAAATGTCAAAGGAAGAAATGATGAAAAAGAGAGAGAATTATATGCTTATGCATATGAAGATAATAACTTCACGTTAGAAACATTCAATGAAGATGATAATGAAGGAAACTGGAAAGAGATTGGGAAGTAATAAAGCAATCTAGCTCCAGAAAATCATTGGTCTCAAGTCAAATTTAGAGATATTAGGAGAAAGATTTAAACTTTTTCCTAAAAGATGGCTATTTATGGAGACATTCAAAATGAAAGATTGTAAATCCTCAAAGAGTTGTAGGATCGAGATTATTACAAAGGCAAGTTATGAAAGAAATGCATGATACTATGTGGGCAAGACATAAAGGGTTCTTCAAAACCTATGAAAAGATGAGAGAATAGTATTGGTGGAAAGGAATGTATGTTGGTGTGTTAAATTATGTTTCCACTTGCAAGACTTGTCAATTCATTCATCAATTAAACATTGTGATAGCCTACACCCCACTTATCCACCTAACATTCACTAAAAATGGGTGGTTGATTTAGTGAAGATGCCAATAGCATTGAATAATATGTGTTACATTGTTTAGCTAGACATGATTTAATAACCTTGGAGTTAGGCGTCTGCGGAAGCACGCGAACAACACAAGGAAGAAGAAGAAGCTTGGAGCACAACACACAATACTGAATGTATTACCAGTAGAATGTACAAAGGTAAGAAGCCCGTTAGGGCATTAAGTATATATATAATCCAAGGGAAAAAAACCTCCTAAAGAGGGAAAAAAGTGCCCCGAGGGTCCTAGTGTTCACACACATCACTACCTAAATATATCAACGAATTCCCCCTAGGAGTGATGCGGTGAACAAGGAGCTTACACTCATGTATAAGGAAGTGCCAAGCTATGTGGAATCAATCCACAAAAGGAAGTAAGCACAAAGCTTTGCGGAAATCTTCAAACTTCTCCCTAAGCAGAGCCGTCATAAAAAGGTCTACAATGTTCTCTTGTGTGGGCACATATGCCAAGCTGATCTCCCCAGCAGAGAACCTCTCCTTGACATAATCATAATGCACCTCAATGTGCTTGGTGCGAGAATGGAACACAAGATTCCTTGCAACTGCTGACGCACTCTGACTGTTAGTGAAGATGGTGGTGGTAGAAGACTGACCAACACCCAAATCATCCATAAGGCATTTGAGCCACACACACTCAACATTCATTGCAAAATCTGCCCTACACTAAGCCTAACAACTGGAAGTGGCCACTGTAGGTTGCTTCTTCCTCAACCAAGACGTGCATGAGCTACCAAGCATGAAGCAAAAACCACTAGTGGACACATGAGTGTCATAGCAACCAGCCCAATTACTATAAAAAAAAGCATGCAAATGTGGTGGTGGTGATCCCCCCGTGGGATAAAACAAACCAAGTAGCCTGCTACCACTCAAGTGGTGAGAGATGCGCTTAACCGCCTACCAATGCTTGAAACCTTGGTAGTGCATAAACCTGCTCATCTCTGAGACAACAAACTAAATATTTGGCCGAGCAATGCATAAGTAAATCAAGCATCCAACAGCGTGCTGATAGAGAACAACATCAAATGCATCTCCAACATCATGAAGACTCAATCGTAAACCTGTGTCCATAGGAGTGGCAATAGGCTTACAGTCTTCAAGGCCAAAACGCTGCAATTATGTGTTAATATAGTTTATTTGATGCAAAGCCATTCCACCATCAACTTGCATAAATTGAATGCCTAAATAATGATGCAAATGCCCTGAATCAGACATCTCAAATGAGGCATGCAAATCAGCCTTAAAATAAGCAATATGCGTGTCATGATGACTAGTGAGCAGCATGTCATCAACATATACCACAATGATTACAAGCACATCATTAGCATGCTTAACATATAAGGTGCTTTCAGTTGGACTATTCTCAAAACCATGTGCAATTAGATAGGCATGTATCTTTTCATACCAAGGACATGGTGCTTACTTTAAACCATATAATGCCCTCTTTAACTTGCACACCTAGTTTTCATGCCCTTTTTGCACTAGGCCTTGGGGCTGAAAAACATACACTTCTTCATGCAAGTCACCATTTTAAAATATCGTTTTAATGTCCAACTGATGTACATTCCAACCATGATGAGCTGCAAGTGCACAGATGCTATGAACAATAGTCATTCGGCAAGTAGGATCAAAGGTTTCATCAAAATCAATGCCTCTTTGTTGTGCATAACCCTTTGCAACAAGCCTAGCCTTATACCTGTCAACTGTTCCATCAGACTTGCACTTTAGCTTGTATACCCACTTAGTGCCAATGGCCTTCTTGCCAAGAGGCAAGTCACCTAAAGACCATGTACCATTGTTTATGATAGCATCATATTTAGATTGCATTGCACCCATCCAATGTTTTGAATGTTGTGCTTCATCAAACGAAATAGGTTGAGTCTCATCACAGAGACTAGAGGCAACCATAGCATAGCAATCTAATGCAAATGAGTCACTATTGTTGAGATATCAAGCTCAACATGTGATGATCCAGGATGACACGTACCAGTTTTTCGTTTCTCTGACATGTATAGTGGTCACACCGGTATATGTTAGGGATACTTCATTGAGCTTTATTAGATTTATCTACCGAGAGTGATGGCACATTTGTTTCTTGCTAGCTCACTCATTCGCGGACATTAGGTTTTTCCTTATGTACTGGTCTTTATATATTGCACTGGTTGTATTCTTGTTTTTGGGTCATTCTTGTACATTCCTTTTATGTAATATAAGAAGAAGAAGAAGAAGATCATTCTTCCTTGCCTCAATCTGTGTGTGTGCTTCTCCTTGAGAGTGAGAGTGTGTGTGTGAGCTCTCTTCCTTATCTCCTTCCTCGTGACATGGTATCAGAGCCAGCGTGGCTGTAGAGAGCTCGTGGAGAAGGCGACGGTGAAGACTACGCGGCAAGGCGTGGAGAAAACGTGATTTCACAAACGGCCTCCGTTTGCTACGAAAATCGCTGTGAAGGTAGAAGACCTCAAAATATTTTCGAGAGTTATCCCTTTAGGGTCACTTGTTTTTGTCAGATCGAAGTTTCGGAACCATCTCGGCCTCTGTTTCGAGCCTGCAAGGTGGGGCCCACAGAGAAACCAGGTCAGTTTCAGAAACTGTAACTTGCGTTGTGTTCGGCGACACTCATATATTCCAGATTCAGAATTTCAAACGATTCCGTGTACTGTTGATACACGAAAACTGTGTTTGTCTGAGATCGAAATGTCACATCATAGTGCGACAGTGTTCAAGCAGAAGTGCTGCTTGTAGTGTGTTGCGGTGTTGTGAATTGTTGCAGAAATGGCAAACGAAGATGGAATGAGTCAGCTTATGAGTGATAAGCTGGACAAGAACAACTTCCATGCTTGGAGATTCAGAATGAAGAATTTCCTGATGGGAAAAGGCTACTAGAAGTACATCGAAGGAGAGAATGAAAATGCTCCGCAGTTACCAGAAAGGAATCGGACTGCAGAACAGTTAAGAGCATATGAGGAATGGAATCAAGGAGCACGAAAGGTAATGTATTGGCTATCTGTTAGCATACAGGATATCATGATTGGACACATACAAGATGCCAAGACTCCAAAAGAGGCTTGGAATAGTTTGGTCACTTTGTACGAGACCAATACAAAGGCACGGAAATTGCAACTCAAGAACGAGCTGCATACATTGGAGAAAAAGAGCATGTTGGTAAGTGACTACACTCTAAAAATCAAAAGAATATGTGAGTCACTTGCATCTATTGGCGTGAATGTAGATGATGATGATAAGGTGGAAGTGTGCCTTCGTGGTTTAGGAGCTACATATAAGTAGTTCAGAACTTCTATACAGACTAGGGAAAATATTCCGAATTTTGCTGATTTGGTCTCTATGCTGATCATTGAAGAAAAGAATCTTGGTGAGGATTCAAACTCCCAAGGAAAGCCCAGTTCTGAGCAGGTATTCTACTCTGGGAGAGGAAGAGGCAGAGGTAGAGGTTTTGGAAGTGGAAGAGGAAACAATAACCAAGACTAAGGTCAACAACACAATCATGCAGGAGGAAGAGGACAGTTTCAAGGTAAGGGGAGCCAAAGAGGTCGCAGAAATTTCCAAAGAAATGATTCAGGTAATGATAGTAAAGGATGCTGGAATTGTGGTAAACCTGGACACTTTGAACGTGATTGCAGGTTAAAGAATCAAAATAACAGAAGGCAGCAAAACAACTATGCATCCACAAGTGCATATGATTCTGAGAAGCTGTTTATGGTTCAACATCACATGATGAATACGATGTCTGCTGGTGTTTCAAAATCGAATGATAATGTCTGGTATGTTGATTCAGGTGCTTCAAATCACATGACCAATCATGCAGAATGGTTTAGTAGTTTGCAGAAAATGCCAATTCCTGGATATGTTGAAAGAGGTGATGACACATCGCATCCTATTGATGAATCTGGTTTCTATTGGACAAATGGTTGACCAGGGATTACAAGTCAGGTTCAATGCTGATGGATTATATGTAGAAGAGTACAAGCAGGATGGAAGATTGGTTGCCAAAGGAAACAAAGTGGGTAGGATGTTCACCTTAAATGTGAAGATTCCTGAAATGAATGTAGCCATGTTTGCAAAAGGTGTAGGAGTTATTGCAGATATAGAGATATGGCACAAACGGATTGGATATGCAAACTTGCAAAGGCTGAAACTGATGCAGTCAAAGGAGATTGTCCATGGACTACCAAATTTCAAAGTTGCAGAAATGCAAAAGGTATGTGCAACATGTCAATTTGGTAAACAATCAAGAGCATCATCTCCACATGACAAGCATGTTAGTGATAATGTACTAGAAGTAGTACATATAGATGTTTGGGGTCCAGCAAAGACCACATCTATGGGCGGTTGCAGGTTTTATGTTACTTTCATTGATGACCATACACGCAAAGTATGGGTATATTTCATGAAAGAGAAGAGCGAGGTGTTTACTCACTTCCAGAATTTTAAAGTTATGGTGGAAAAGCAGACAGGGAAATACATTCAAACATTAAGATCTGATGGAGGAGGTGAATACATGTCAAATGAGTTCAGCAGTTTTCTAAAAAATCATGGAATTCGGCATCAGTTTTCATGCAGGTACACACCACAACAGAATGGTGTTGCTGAACGCAAAATAGACATATTGCAGAAATAGCAAGAGCCTTGATGGCTGAGAAGAATATGCTTCATTAATATTGGGCAGAAGCTATGCATACTACTGTACACATCATGAACAGAACTCCGACTGCTGCTGTACATCAAGTTACACCTAAAGAGAAGTTTACTGGTAAAAAGCCAAACTTATCACATCTAAAAGTTTTTGGCTGTATTGCATATGTACATGTTCCAGATGAGTTGAGGACGAAGCTTGATCCGAAAGCAGAAAAATGTGTCTTCATTGGAAATTCCCTTGAGCAAAAGGGGTACAAATGTTATAACCCACTCACACGACAGGTGAAGGTGAGCAGAGATGTGGTATTTGATGAAATGTCAAGCTTCTATGCAGATGCCAAAGAAGGACTGAATCTTGAACCAAATGACAAAGAAAATGCTGAAAAATCTAGTGCAGAATCTCAAGTTTTGAGTGGACCGGATGCATCACCAAGCAATAGTTCCAACTCAAATCCATGGAGTGGAAGCTTGCGTGGAAATTTCAGTCCAGCAAATTTATCAAATACATCCAAGAAAGGTAAAGAAAAGCTTTCTGCTGGTAGTAAAACAGGTGCAGGTTTTGAAGACGTTGATGGAGATTCAAGCGGTTCAGAAAAGAGTCTTGATGAGGAACTTGGATTGC
This sequence comes from Ceratopteris richardii, assembly GCA_020310875.1. Lineage (NCBI taxonomy): Eukaryota > Viridiplantae > Streptophyta > Polypodiopsida > Polypodiales > Pteridaceae > Ceratopteris > Ceratopteris richardii. The sequence continues at coordinate 68,197,884 of CM035411.1, forward strand.
CCTCTGTGAACCAGGAGTAAGAAGGGCACATGCAGATGATACAAGAAGAAGTGACCTAGGACCAAGAAGATCTGGGAGGATGCGTAATTCAGTGCAACGATTGACATATGATAGTTACATGGCTCACCATTGTGCCTACATGACAAAGATAATACAAGATGCTGAACCTTCTTGTTTTGAAGATGCAATTGGTAATGCAGATTGGGAAAAAGCTATGGATGAGGAGATGGCTGCACTTTATGGAAATGATACATGGAAGCTGGTTCCATTGCCGCAAGGAAAGAAATCCATAGGCTGCAAATGGGTTTACAAGGTAAAGCATAATGCTCATGGTAGCATAAGCAGGTATAAAGCACGATTGGTAGCTAAAGGTTATGCACAGACATATGGCATTGATTATGAGGAAACATTCAGCCCTGTAGCTAAAATGTCTACTGTCAGAACACTTGTTGCATTAGCTACAGCAAAAGGATGGACTTTGCATCAGATAGATGTGAAGAATGCTTTCCTACATGGTGAGTTACAGGAAGAAGTATATATGGACCAGCCACAAGGATATGAATATTCAAAGCATCCAGAATATGTTTGCAGGTTGCAAAAGGCTTTGTATGGGCTGAAGCAGGCTCCGCGTGCATGGCATGCAAGCATTGTTGATTACTTAACCAGCATTGGGTTTTCTATGTGTGATGCAGATCATTCACTATATGCAAGGAAGGCTGATGATGGAATCACTATTGTGGCTATTTATGTGGATGATCTGATTGTAGGTGGTGATAATGAAGAAAGCATCAAAGAGGTAAAGAAACTTCTTATGCAGGAATTTGACATGAAAGATCTTGGTGTGCTGCGCTATTTCTTGGGCATTGAGTTTTATACATACAGAAACAGGTATATGGATGTCGCAAAGGCAATATGCCTTGAATATGCTGCAAAAGTATGGTATGGCTGATTGTAAGCCAATTTCTATGCCTTTAGATCAGAATTTGAAATTGGATACTACATCAAGTGAAGCATTGGAAAATGCTACTATGTACAGGAAAATTGTGGGAAGTTTTATATATCTTACTATTACAAGGCCTGATTTAAGCTACACTGTTGGATTTGAAAGTCAGTTTATGCAGGTCCTAGGAAGCCACATTTGGATGCTCTGAGGCGCACTCTACGTTATGTGAGTGCTACTTTGTATTATGCATTGTTTTATGAAGTTGGTGTAGATTTGCAGGTTCATGGATACACCGATGCAGATTGGGCTGGTAGTACTCCAGATAGAAGATCTACTAGTGGCTTTCTTTTCTCACTTGGAGGTGCAGCTATTACATGGAGCAGTAAGAAGCAACCCACTGTTGCTTTGTCGAGTATAGAGGCTGAGTATAGAGGTGCTGCAATGGCAGCATGTGAGGCATCATGGCTGGAGATGTTACTTGCAGATTTAGGTGTGGAAGTGCAAAAGCCTATCACTATCTATTGTGATAATCTTAGCAGCATACAGTTAGCACGGAACCCTCTTTTCCATGCTAGAACAAAGTATATTGAGGTACATTATCACTTCATCAGAGAGAAGGTATTAGCAGGTGATATTGATCTTGTTTATGTGAGAACAGATGAGTCGGTTGCTGATATTTTCACCAAAGCACTTGGAGCTGAGAAGTTGAAGAAGTTTCGGAAGATGCTTGGATTACACGATATGGCATTGAGCTTGAGGGGGAGTGTTGAGATATCAAGCTCAACATGTGATGATCCAGGATGACACGTACCAGTTTTTCGTTTCTCTGACATGTATAGTGGTCACGCCTGTATATGTCAGGGATACTTCATTGAGCTTTATTAGATTTATCTACCAAGAGTGATGGCACATTTGTTTCTTGCCAGCTCACTCATTCGCGGACATTAGGTTTTTCCTTATGTACTGGTCTTTATATATTGCACTGGTTGTATTCTTGTTTTTAGGTCATTCTTGTACATTCCTTTTATGTAATAGAAGAAGAAGAAGAAGATCATTCTTCTTTGCCTCAATCTGTGTGTGCGCTTCTCCTTGAGAGTGAGAGTGTGTGTGAGCTCTCTTCCTTATCTCCTTCCTCGTGACAACTATGAGAGCATGACCGAGTATGACATGACAGAGGTGAATCTAATTTCCTATCACACAAAGTATGGACCAACCATTTTGGCATAGTTTTTGCCTGCTCAATATCAGCTTCCTCATCAACAAGTGCATCATGTAAATCTGCATTAGAAATGGAATGATCTCCATAATCACATGAAACTTGCAAAGGTTGAGAAGTTGCCTCACTAACACCAGCACTAGACTGTCCACCTGTAAAAAGAGGCAGCAAAGTATCATACATGTCTTTGGAGGTAACAAATGTCTCCTTAGTACATGAAAGCAAGGGCTAAATAGCATCTTCCACGAAAACAACATCACAACTAAATAGAATGCATTTAGTCTGTGGATGATATAGATGATAGCCTTTGCTTTCAGAAATGTACCCAACAAAAATACATTTTACTACTTTATCATCCAATTTTCTCTAGTGTTGTTTAGGGGCTAATGCATATGCCGAAGAACCAAAAATACTAAGATGAGCAATAGATGGCTTGCAACCATGCCAAGCCTCATATGGAGTGATAGACTGTAGTGCTTTAGTGGGACACCTATTAAGTACATATGCTGCACACATGATAGCCTCAAGCTAGAAACTATGTGGTAAAGCCTCACGCTTGACCATACACCTTGCCATCTCCATGAGTGACTTGTTCTTCCATTTAGCAACCCCATTCTATTGAGGCATATACAACACTATACACTGATGTTTTATCCCATGTTCTGCCAGAAATGCATTAAAGCCAGAAGACATATATTCCCCCCTTGATCAGAATAGAGGGTGCCCATTTTACATGTAGAGAGATTTTCAGCCAAAAGTAGAAACTATTTGAAGTACATAAACACTTTGGACTTTTCCTTCAATGAATATACCCATGTATGCCTTGAAAAATCATTGATGAAATTCATGAAGTAAAGATAGTTCCCAAAGAAGGTGTCTGCATAGGACCACAAACATCACTATGTATAAGCTGCAATTTCTGAGTAGCCCGAAATCAACCATCTTTTGGAAAGGAGAAACACTGCATTTTGCCCAAAATACAGCCTTCACAAACATGTTTTCCAGGTTCCTAAAGTTTGGGTAAAGAGGACACCCTTTTAGATTTCTGTAGGCATAGCAAACTAGCAAAATTCAGATGACCAAAGATTGCATGCCAAAGCTTTGCATCTAACATAGCCTGAGAATCATGTACTGCACATGCCGAATCATTTACATATCTTTCATAGTCTATGAGCCTATAGAGCCCATGACATAAAATGCTAGAGGCAATAATCACATCACCATTTGATAGATCATGAATTGTACATCTCTCATCAACAAATTTCACAACCAAGTCAATCTTTGCTAATGCAGAAACTGATAATAGATTTTTATTGATCCTTGGCACAAACAAAGCATCTAACAAAGTGAAAGAATTACCATCAACCGTAGTCAAAATGATCTTACCAACTCCCATAACAAGATGAGAGGAGTTGTTGGCACATGTAACAGTATTCACTCTAGGGGCAAGCTCAAGTGAAGAGAAGAAACTGCATTGCGAGGTAATATGTTTGGTTGCCCCACTATCAAAGTACCAAACATCTGAGTCTACTGCAGACATGCATTGCTCATGACCAAATGGGTCAAAGTTGCAGACAGTAGTAAACAACCATTCTTCATCTTGCACAAGATTAGAAGACTCCATTTTCAGTGTAGAGGCCTCTACAACAACCATTCTGCCTCTTTCTTCTTTGCCACTTTAGCAACCAGTTTTGGATAGTTGTTAATGACATTATTTGCAAAACAGTTTTTGCTTTTGTGATTTCTTCTCATCTTTGTCTTCCTTTTTCGAATGTGCAGCATTTGTAGATTTCTGCTTACTAGTAGAAGAGCTCCATTTACCTTTGCCCTTCTGAATAGCCAAGAAAGCTTGATCTAGAGCATGCATGATGGACCTGTTCTACCTAGACTGATCTTCTTGCAGCAAAATAGAGACTAACTCCTAATGACAAGGCTTTTGGATTGTCTTTCATAATCAAACAAAGAGTAGAAGCAAAACTCTGATATGAGTCAAGAAGACCATTCAGAAGCGTCTGCCCAAGTGAGCTATCTGGTATAACTTCATTAGTAGAAATCAAATGTTCTTTCACATCCTTGATCTTTGTGAGAGAACTGTCCATCGAATCACCTTCATTCATGTGCTCACTCTCCAATTGTTTTCGGAGGTAAGAAACACGAGCGTCATTCCTAGCCTGGTACAATGTGGTAAGTGTATCACAAGCATCCTTAGCTATTCTGCAAGAGAGAATGTGAGATAATGACGTTTTTTATAGAAAAAGCTATCAATGCATGTGCCTGAGCATCTCTACCATCCCAACAAATTTTCTCTGCAGTAGTTGCAATAGAAACAGCAGCACGAATAGGAATCTACAGAATATCATATATATATATATATATATATATATATATATATATATATATATATATATATATATATATATATATATATATATATATATATATATACATCAACATGCATACATGCATAGCTACTCACATTAGTTGACACATACTTACACACACTCTTGCACATGCACATTAGTTGACATTTAATCATTCGTTTTATGCGACAGAATTCTTGTTATTGGACATATCAAGATTGATCTTTTAATCATTATTGTTTATATAAATTTATCAATATATACATACATATATGTACAAATTGTTTATTTTCAAGTTTCGTTCATGTTTCTTCTTCACCTTGATCCTCTTCAATATTTCCCTCAACTTCTTCATCTTCAAGTAACTCATAATCCTCATTTTCTCTCTTCTTAACAAGTTTGACCCTTTTTCTGGCAAAAGGTACCTTAAAGAAAATGTTATCTAGCTCTTTTCAAAACATAAGTATTATTATCATTGACTTTGTGTACAATGTATGATGTCTTTTATCAAAGTAGATGTTGTTTTTTATTCTTGATGCCTTCAACTTTCCCTTTGCTTCTTATAATCGTTCTAGACCCTTGTTCTGACTATTGCATTCTAAAACACAAAACTTCTTATCGAGATAAATTAATATCCCAAGGCAACATAAACCAAGATAGGACATGTGATTCTATTAAAAAAATGGCTTTTGACTATACATAATTTCAGCTAGCGTAAATGGTGTCATTCGCATACATGTCATGTGATCTGCCAACAATGCAAATGAAAGGAAATAGGGCCAGTGATGGATATTTCCTTTACTTTCCTTTGCAAGAGCTTTAACAATCACTACATGACCTGATTCAATTTTTCAAATTTCTTGTAGATTAAATGCAGTTGTAAGGGCTAATCGAATTTCATGTTTAGCGAAAAATTCCCTTGCCTCTAATGCATCCAATGCCCCTCAGTCTACCAAAGTCTTGTCCACATAAAACAAATCTACAAATGATATCATCTAATAAAAATCTACACCCATTAGTGGTTGATTTAGTTCTTAACACTCTTCCTTCCACATGATTTATTTGTTCATATATTTAGGTAGTGATGTGTGTGAACACTCTAGGACCGTCGGGGCACTTTCTTCCCTCTTTAGGAGGTTTTCTTCCCCCGGCTTATATATATGCCTATTGCCCCAACGGGCTACTTATCTTTGTACATTCCAGTGGTAATACATTCAATATTGTGTGTTGTTCTCCAAGCTTTGTCTCCTTCCTTGTGCTTTTCACATGCTTCCGCAGATGTCTAACCTGTTGGAGCAAGTGTACAACAATCCTAAGTATTGGCTTGAGTCCCACAAAGTCATAGAAGAAGCCTTAAAATGAAGACTATGTAAAGTTCACTTGTGAACTCCCTCTTGTAACTTTTGAAGAGTTTACTTAATGTAACAGTGAAAGAATCTTAAGTGGTTGAGTCCACTTGATCAAAAAGGGAAAGAAGAGCCACGAATTCATGATTTGTGGTAGGTAGAGAATCAAATCAATCATTGATTGATTGGAGAGTGATTGAGGGAAGTTAGCCTCCCAAACTCAACTATAAATAGATGGCAGTTTTTGTAGTGATTAGAGAGATCTATGTGAAGACCTCCAAGAGCTGAGCTTTATGCCATATCAAGGTGTGATTACAAGGCACACATATGTATCAGTAAGTCATTGTATTGTACAAACAATATACTTTCATTTTCATGATTATTTGAGTTCATATGTCCATGTTCTTGTGAAGTGTACTACTCATTGCCATTACTCTCAGTTTTCTCAGTCAGATTGCAGAGATGTTTTCTCTGAGCTTGGTGCATTATTTTCAGTAATTTAACCTGGTAAAGTTAGCTCTATAAATCTACTATATGCGCGCAAATTTTCATGTCATTTGGATGTTGCAATCTTCAGTTATGTTCAGTTGAAGTCAACAGTGTCTGTTCATCTTCACTTCTCTGTCAGGTACCCGACTTTTTTTACTGATCTTGTCAGAGCCATTTCTCAGTGGTTACTTATCCAAATGCAATGCTTTAAAGCTTTTTGGATTCAATGTACTGTCTAGTATAACCATATAAATTTCCATAATCATTGGAATCCTAGATTTTGAGTTATGTTCATTTTTCTACTAACTAGTCTCAAACTGTAGCAGCCCGTGAAAATCGGGATGATGTCATCACTTGTTAAAACTCATTTTCAATGTGTGGTTTATTATTTTTGATGAGATTACTCTTGAAAGTTAGCTCTTTAAGTTAACTAGACCTCCCCAACAGGAATTAAGCTAATTGCTGCTCTGCTCAGAGAATTATGCAAAACAGTGGACATGTGTATGAACCAAAATAGCAAGTTTTTCACCTCTGAGCTAACTCCAACTTATCTGTTTTGATCTATGTTTTTGAGAGTGATCTTCCAAGGTACATAGGGTGTCTAATACATCCATTGGCAAGCTAAAAGGGCCCAACATATACTTCTGGAGTTCATTTGGCTGGTATAGATCAAGGATTTTGCAACACCTCTTCATCTTCAAGCACATACCTGTCCATCTCTTCATAGTGGTATCAGAGCAAGGTTGGACAACATGGCAGATGGATTTCCTTCATCAATTGACAAATTGGACAGAGGTAACTACTCAGCTTGGTCATTAAGAATGGAAGCTTATCTCCAAGGTAGAAGTTTATATGGTTATGTGGCTGGAGATGAAGTTATGCCAAGTTTCAGGAACAAAAGTCAACCAACACAAGAAGAGCAAGAAAGATTGAGCACATGGTGCTCCAAGGATGCACTTGCAAGGTCTTATCTCCTCAACTCTATCTCATATTTTTTTTTGCCTCACATTAGAAGTTGTAAGACATCTCAAGAAGTGTGGGATGCACTTGAAGCTTTCTTTTCTTCAAGTACCAAAGCTAGGAAGCATCAACTATGGTTGGATTTCACAACTCTCAAGAAGGCTCCCAAACAAAATGTGACTGATTTTGTCACAAAGCTCAAGGACATAGCAGATCAGTTTGGAAGCATTGGAGAGGTAATAGATGAAGAGCAAATTGTAAGGCACGTCATCAATGGCTTGAAGGCAGATGACAAGTGGGAAGCATTCACCACAACTATGGATTTGTACATGGACATGCATGTACCTGATTTCAATACACTCATTGGACAACTACTTACTCAAGAGGCAAAGCTTATCAAAAATGGAGAAAGCTCTAAAGGTAATCAATCTTCAGCTTTATACACTAAGAAAAGCAAGTCCAAAGATAACAAAGGAAAGGCAAAGAAAGTGGATGATGAAGCAGGTACATATCAAGCTAACTATGCAGGTAGAGGAAGACATGGCAGAGGTAGAGGAAGAGGAGGTAGACAAGACAGGGGGAGATCCCAAGACTCCAACTCATGTTCTATTTGTGGACTAACTAATCATACAACTAAAAATTGCTTTAGGAATTCCAGGAATCAAAGAGGAAGAGGATACAATAGAGGAAGTTATGGCTACTCAAGAGGAAGGTTCAACATTTATAATGGCAACTACAACAACTACAATCATTCAAACTATCAAGGAGGCTACAAAGGAAGGAGAGACTACAATAACTACACAGAAGACTCAAACAAAGAGGATTCATTATTGATCATGAACATGGCTATGCCACAAGGTAAATCTGATGAGCATGTTTTCTACATAGATTGAGGTTGTTCAAATCATGTGGCAGGAAATGTGGCACTCCTCTCAGATTTAGAAGATCCAAGGAATAAGCATGAGGTACAAATAGGAGATGATACAAAACATCCTATGGAGAAAATAGGCAATGTCAAAGCACCTGATGGACACATCAACCTACTCAGTAAGGTACTCTATGTCCCTACCATTACAAAGAATTTGATAAGTGTTGGGCAGATAGTAGAGAAAGGTTGCAAGTCAGGTTCACAAAAGCAGGAGCATTTGTTGAAGATCCAAGTCAAGGATTCAAAAAAATTGCAAAAGGTGAAAAGACAGGTAGATTGTTCACATTTGAATTACAGGACACTAGAAACATTGCTCTCTTTAATTATGGTAGTCAGACACTCACAGAATTGGAAGTATGGCACAAAAGGTTTTTTTTTTTTATTTTAAAATGGAGGTTCGGCCGAGGCCTACTCCCCCTGACTTTAATTTGAAAGAGAAACAACTGTACAATGAAGGGCATAGTACCCATGGGACCCCCCTTATCCCACAAGAACAGGGGCAGACAGGGTGGACGGCCCGAAGGCCCATACAACGACGCCCGAAGGCCGGATTTCACGCCCGAAGGCCGGATTTCGCGCCCGAAGGCGGATTACACGCCCGAAGGCAGGTTTACTGGTATCCCGCAGCGCAGGGGGATCGAACCCTCGCCCCCGCCTCAAGAGGCGAGGGACTCAACCACGCGCCCTGGCGTCTTGGGATTATGGCACAAAAGGTTAGCACATATTGGTGAAAGGCCATTAAAGCAAATTTACAGGGACCAAAGTGTACTTGGACTCCCTGATTTGTCAAAACAACATATGATTTATAAGTGTAGTGCATGTCAATTTGGAAAGTCTCACAGGTTACCATTCATGAAGAAAGGTTATATGCATGGAGATCTCTTGGAGTTGGTTCATACAGATGTATTGGGACCTAGCAAGGAAGCTTCAATATCTGGATCAAGGTATTATGTCTCCTTTATTGATGATTGCAGCAAATGGACTATGCTATTCTTTATGAAACACAAAGATGAAGTTTTTTCATGTTTCAAAAGATATTTGGCTCTTGTGGAGAATCAAACAGGTAAATCACTAAAAAGGCTAAGGTCAAATGGAGGGGGAGAATACTTCTCCCATGAGTTTGATTGTTTTCTTCAACAAAGAGGAATCAAAAGAGAGGTACCTACAAGGTACACTCCTGAGCAAAATGGAGTGGTAGAAAGGAGGAATAGGACAATTGTTGAAGCTGCAAGGTCTATGTTAAATGAAAAGCATATACCTAATTACTTATGGGTTGAGGCTGTATCTACATCCACTTACTTGATTAACAGGTTGCCTTCAAAATCCCTTGATGGGATGACTCCATATGAGGCTTGGAATGGAAGAAGACCAAGCTTAGATCATTGTAAAATTTTTGGATGTATTGCTTTTGCTCATGTTCCTTCACAGGTTAGAGGCAAGATGGATCCAAAGGCAAAAAGGTGTGTATTTATTGGATATGACAACAATCAAAAGGGCTACAGGTTATAAAACCCTACCAACAAAGGATTCTTGGTAAGCAGAGATGTAGTTTTTGATGAAAACAATTCATGGTATGAAGATTCATGCAGGAAGGTCAATTTACCATATGATCTTGAAGAAGATTTTCCAAAGCTTGGTAGAGAACAACCAAAGATTGAAGAACAAGACACCTCAGAGGATGATGAAGAATCTCAGATGGAAAAGATCAAAGCATGGAAGTCTAAAGGTAAAGCAAAATTGCAAGAACTTGGACATGAGGCAGAATCATCACATCATGGCCTAAGAAGATCTACGAGGGAAAAGAAAAAACCAGAAAGGTATGGGTTTGACACCTCATTAGTAACTAAACATTCTATCTACATAGCACAGGACATAAAACAAGAGGAGCCATCATCATTTGAAGAGGCCAAAGCAAAAACAGAATGGAAGCATGCAACGAAGGAAGAGATTGAAGCACTTGAGGAAAACAACACTTGGGATTTGGTGCCCAAGACTTCATCCATGAAGGTAATAGGCTCAAGATGGGTCTATAAACTCAAGAAGAATTCTGATGGTTCAATTAACAAGTATAAGGCAAGGCTTGTAGCAAAAGGCTTTGCACAAACTCAGGGAATTGATTATGAGGAGACCTTCTCTCCTGTGGCAAAGATGCCTACTATTAGGGTTTTTCTTAGTATTGCCTCTTCCAAGAATTGTAAGATACTTCAACTAGATGTAAAGAATGCATTCTTGAATGGTTGGATAACAGAAGAGGTATATATGGCACAACCACCTGGTTTTGAGAATCAAGTTTATCCTGATTATTTGTGTAAACTTAACAAAGCATTGTATGGTCTCAAGCAAGCTCCAAGAGCTTGGAATTTCAGGCTTGTTTCATTCTTGCAGGACAAAGGCTTTCAACTAAGCAAGACAGATCCTTCACTCTTTATTAAAAAGAGTAATTTTGAGGTCATCTACTTATGTGTATATGTAGATGATATTATATTGACAGGAAATGATGCAGATGGTATGAAGAAGATCAAAGATCAGATGAGAGAAGAGTTCAAGATAAGTTATTTGGGTTCACTTACCTACTTCCTAGGCTTGGAAGTTGTCTACAAAGATCATGGTTTGTTTCTCACTCAAAGAAAGTACATTAAGGACATGTTGGAAAAATTCAAGATGCAAGATTGTAAGATTGTAGGTACTCCAATGGAGGTCAATCACAAATTGAGCTCACATGAAGGTGAACTCATAGAGCACATCACATCATATCAAAGTCAAGTGGGTAGTCTCAACTATGCCACATTGACAAGAGTAGATATATATTACAGTGTGAGTGTGCTAAGTCAATTTATGCACACACCAAGGAAACCACATATGAATGCTGCCAAAAGGATTCTCAAGTATCTCAAAGGAACCATAAATGAAGGACTTTATTATCCTTATGCATCTGATTTAGGTTTGAAGCTATTTTCTGATGTAGATTGGGCAGTGGTTACTTATCCAAATGCAATTATTTAAAGCTTGTTGGATTCAACTTACTGTCTAGTATAACCATACAAATTTTCATAATCAGTGGAATCCTAGATTTTGAGTTATGTTCATTTTTCTGCTCACTGGTCTCAAACTGTAGCAGCCCGTGAAAATCGAGATGATGTCATCAATTGTTAAAACTCATTCTCAGTGTGTGGTTTATTATTTTTGATGAGATAATCTCGAAATTTAGCTCTTTAAGTTAACTAGACTTCCCCAAGAGGAATTAAGCTAATTGATGCTGTGCTCAGAGAATTATGCAAAACAGTGGATAGGTGTATGAACCAAAATAGCAAGTTTTTCGCCTCTGAGCTAACTCCAGCTTATCTGTTGTGATCTATGTTTTTGAGAGTGATCTTCCAAGGTACATAGGGTGTCTAATACATCCATTGGCAAGCTAAAAGGGCCCACCATATACTTCTGGAGTTCATTTGGCTGGTGTAGATCAAGGATTTTGCAACACCTCTTCATCTTCAAGCACATACCTATCCATCTCTTCACATAACCCCAACAATTGGTATCCGAGCAGGTCCCCGCTTCATCTAGGGCATCGTCCACACTCTTCGGTCTCCATCTTAGAATCACACAAATTTTGGTGAGCATACTGAAGATATTTCAAAGATAAAAACAGCTTTGCATTATGGTGTTGAAATCGCGATCTGAGCTTTTTTTGGTCTCCAAATGCACTATTGTAGTGCTTGTGTAGGCTATTTTGTCTTCTTGTGCCAAAGATATATACTAGTTTTGGTTCACCCATATAAGCAACCCAAAGTCTGCTACAAGTCTAGCAGAACTCGTTTGGGTAGTTTTGTTCAACTTTTTCAGATACAGTCATTTTTCTGCATCAAGGTATTTTAGTCAATGGTCATGGCTAAACGTAGTGACGTATGTCATATGTAGGCTATTGAGGATACGTTGGATGGTACAAATTACCCATTGTGGGCTTAATGATGCATCATGTATTGGTCACAAAAGGACTATGGAATATTGTGTAGGGTGTTGAAAGATGTCCTGTTACACCTGCGAATATAGTTACTACAAATACAGGTGGTGGAGCTGATGGAGATGGTGTATATATATATATATATATACATATATATATATATATATATATATATATATATATATACACATGTATATATATATATATATATATATATATATATATGTATATATATATATATATGTATGTATGTATGTATGTATGTATGTATGTATGTATGTATGTATATATATATATATATATATATATATATATATATATATATATATATATATATATATATATGTATATATATGTATGTATGTATGTATGTATGTATATATATATATATATATATATATATATATATATATAGAGAGAGAGAGAGAGAGAGAGAGAGAGAGAGAGAGAGAGAAACAAAGTGAGAGAGAGAGAGAGAGCGAGGAGGAGCATTGTAGTTTAGGTCTATAATCATGGAGGAAAACTCTTCTACTAAAGCATAAGCATCTTCTAGAGCAGTCTCGAATCGAACTAGGAATATACTTGTGGATCAGTATTCAATTCATTTTTTTCCACTTATTTGTTAATAATGTAAGAACTTGTGTTTATAAATGTTTGTGATTATGTTTACATTTGGTTTCAATAACGCTTTTAAGAGTTAAACAAATAAGACCAAGGATCGGAAGCTTGGAAGTTGGCAACCGTTAGTGTAAATGAAAAAAGAGGTGGCGTTGTTTAAATTTTTGAAATTGTTTGTGTTTGTCTACATTTTACAAGGTTTTTGTTTTGTTGCATTGAAGCTCCTTTGGTGAGTGTCTGAAAAAAGATGTTCTTCAACAAATTTTTATCAATGAAAATTTGATCACTTGAAAGATGACTTGTATTTATGTATATAATGTTATTTTTATTTAAATGTTTCTCATCATCTGTTTAATTTCATGAGTGTAGGACTTGATCAAATAATGATGATGGAGAAGGTAACCAAAGCGTGTGGTCAAGAAAATATTGTCCATTAGCTATCTTGATTAAACCTTGATCTTTTTTGCATCATTTTTAGTTGCATTGCATTCAAAGTATGCATATTTTAAGTTCAAGAGGGATCACATAATTTAATTTCCATAGGTGCACTTCCATTTGCACAATAGGTGGATATTTAAATACCATGAAAAATAATCATTCAAGCCTTGAGTGATAATTAGAAAAGAGTTATGAGAAAAGATGAGAGTGATTGCATTCATGAGAAGAATTGTGAGTGGTGAGACCCTTTGTTTAGAAACCATGAAAACCATTTCAATGTTTGCTTGAGAATGATTGCAGCTATAGTATGCAGGATTGAATGGTAAGTGCACATGTGCTTTCAAACCCATATATGCATGTCTAATTGCACATTAACTCAATTGTAAATGCATGTTGAAATCAAATGAGTTTGAATATTGAGTGGAGAACCTCAACATTGTATGCTTGATACCCTGTCTATGCACCATTGTGTTTTTTAATGCATTTATAGTATGCATGCATAGGGCCCATTACATGGTCATGCATATGCACATTTATTTAAATACCTGTGCACTAATGTCTTCTAGTTCTACTTGAATTCTCACAATGACTTGTAGATACAGAGATCGGTGGCACTGTGTTTGGAGGCCACATGAGTTTGGAGGGGATTGATGTCGTGGAGATTCCTTCTCCATCATTGCATTGTTACATTAACCACCTTTGTTCATATGGAAAAAGGGAGCTTTGCTGTATTGATGGGAGGAGAAGCTTATCTCTATGATTGATCTATTCGCAAGGTCACAGAGCATTGCATGTTTACACTAACACAACCTATTTCGAAGTCTTAATGATCTTGCAAAATTCTATCTTATGCAGGTGCTTTTTCTCAATGAACAATCCTTATGTATGGTATGCAAGCAGTGGAGGGAAGCTCTCACATCTTATGATTTCTATAAAACAAGGAGTGCACTTGGTATACCCAAAGCTCACCTTTCATTTTTGGTGTATGAGAATCAAGTGGTGGTGGCCAAAATGTCAATGCAAAGTGTAGTTATGGTTTTTTGAGTATGCGTGGAAAAATGTCCTTCGTGGAAGACTTCTATGAAGCACAATTTTCCTTGGTTCAAGATCAGACACTTGGTTTGTTTGGAGTGTTTGACGGTCATGGTGGATGTTGTGTTGCAGATTATGTGCAAAAGAAATCCTTTTTTTTTTTTAATCTCATTTCATTTATTCAGATGATCTACACGGTTTAGCTTCCATCTGAGAAGTACATTTGAAGTGTGGTAACTCATACTACAATCGGGTGAGCTAACATGTTTATCTCTCAAGAAGGTTTCATATGGGAGAGCAACCCCTTCGAGAATGGAAGGAGGAGATCCATAGAGTGGGGCATCCACGTGAAGAAGTGGCCTTGAAGGTATGCACTCTCATATTTTTAGGGAAATCTACTCTGGTAGATTTGGCATTCAATATTTCCACCATGTTGCTTTCTAGTTCTCATTTTTCTGGGCGGCATTGGAAGGAGGAAAAGGCTGGAAGGCATAGAAGGAGGGGAGGGGAGTTGGCTATCTAGAAGAAAAGAAATGGATAGAGAAGAGGAAGTGTGTAGATGAGGTTAGGCAAGATCCTAATCACTCATTTATGGAAGCTTTCTAAAAAGAGAAGCCTTGGCAGGATGTTTCTGGGGTAAGTACTGCTATCGTTGGAAACTTTTCGGAGCATTTTCTTAGTGTTGTAGACAAGAGTGGTATTACTCTAGAGGCAGCTCTGAAGGCCACACAGTGCAGCGAAGCTTTACTTTGCTGGTCAATTCCCCGTATGGAAGCATTCTCACGTGCACAGATCTATGACCACGGAATCTTATGTAATGTCAATCCAGCCGCACAATAGAAAGAAAAATCAAAGAGATCTTGTAATGAGTCACTCGATGATTGTTTCTCAGACTTTAAGTTACCACAGCATGGGACGAAGCCATTTTAGAGTAAATGATGGGCAATCTATGAGCTTGACTTGGCTAAAAATGAGATAGATTACCGTTCCAAATCTGCCCAAGGTGATCCCTTGCTTGGATCGGGGAGGATCTCAACGCTCATAAGTCAAAGGGAAGTAATCTCTATAAGATGCAACAATAGAGGGGGAGATTTTCTTCCAAAGTTTTCTTGGTTTGTTATGGAGTCCTCGACCTACCAATCGTATGGAGAAGGTCAAATTTAGAACATTGCTCACCTTTTTTTAGAGGTATCCATTAGATCTTGAAATGATGCAATCAATCGATGGTTAAATGAGAGTTGATCATTCCTCCTTATGGGGATCTATTTTAGAGCAGTGTTCGGTCGCATATAGATCACTTTTGGCCTCTTCATCTTTGGATGTTTCTTAAATTCTGTGTCCATCATGGTTGGTTCTTTGGTTCTATGGGGGAGACTGTTGTTTTTGGCCTCGGAACCCATACCCTTGTCAATTTTCTTTTTACTAGTGCCGAAGAGGTGAGTTGATCTTCTTTTGATCTCTATGCTTGGTTTTGAACCTTGCTTCTCCTTGGCTTCTTTGTTGAGACTTCTTTTGTAAATGAGACCATACGAATTTGTGTATGTAAGAGTTCCTTGGGCACCCACATGTGTAACCGCCCTTGTTGAGTTACAACTAATTCCTTAGGCACCCAAATGTTTTGGATAACTTGCGGTGGCTTCGTTCTTCTTTTGGCATGGTTGGCTTGTTTGGATGGGAATTGTTGGGGCAAAGTTGGTGGTTGCTTGAATTTCATCACCCATATTTTTAGTCTTGGAATTTGGTTCAGGTTTGGTCCTTGTGCATGAGGAGCAAGGTTGTGTAGTAGCTATTGTCACCAAGGTGGCCTCCTTGTTGCCAACTGGTTGCCATTGTCCTCCTTTGCTCTGCAAAATTGATTGTTCCAATTGTGATGTTGATACTTGTGGAAGAGAAGGGGGTTCTATCACTTGCATGACCTTCCCACTAATAGGTGAGGAATGGTGTGCATTGGACTCTGTAGTGCTTGCAAAGTGCGGGGTACTGGAAGCAAAAGGGCCCCTACCTTCCAATTCAATTATTCGACATTGCTTGTTAACCCAAACCTGAAGCAGTTGATGCCATAGGTTTAAGTCAATTGCATGATTGTACAACCAATCTTGCCCTAATATCACATGTTTTGTGATGTCCTTATCATGGCAAATTAGCAACTTTACTTTAAAGAGACATCCTTTAAGAGGATAGGAATGTCTGCCTCGTCAATACAAGGGGTTTCTAGGCCTCCTAAGTCCACTAAATAAGCTTCTAATTGCTTAACTTCCATTCCCAATCCTTTATAACATGAGTACCTAATTGCACTAGATGTAGCTCCAAAATCGATCAGAGCTTTGATCGTCTTATTTCTAGTGCCATGCCCTAGCTCAACCATGATGAATGGTCTTCTATCTATGACGCTAGGATGTGTACTCTTTTGGATGACATACCCATGTGATATCTTTGGGCATTGGGATTCACATCTAGGCCTTGTCACCTTAACGTATTTGGCCTAATGTGCCCTCTAGCTGCTATCTGTGATTCTTCTCTAACCCTTAATTCTTCTTCTTTTTGCTTCTTAGCAGTGTTCACTCTCATTAGAATATCCTCTGTAAGAGGTTCTTGATATATCTAGATCTCCCGCTTTCAATCCTTTATCGTTGATGTGTGCATCGAAGTATGCCTTTTGTCTTTTCTTTGTAGTAAAGATGCTTGCTACCGCTCGTACTCTAGTTTCACCTGTGTTGTAGATCAAATATTTAGGAGGTCAATTTGTGTCCATTCCAATCATGCTCTTTAGCTACTTTTAAATTTGGGATTAGGAAGTCTAATGGTAACACAACAGTTTTTCCAAAGAACGTCTAAAATGGGGTGGAATTGAGTACTATTTTGTAGGCAACTTGGTAAGCCCAAACAATATGATGAAGTTGTTTATCCAAATCATAGCATTTATTATTTTACCAATTTATCAATACATTACATAGGACTTTATTTGTGCTCTCGGCTTGTCCATTAGCATGTGGTTGATAAGTGGAGACTTCTTATGTATCACCAAGAATTCTTGGAGAGTTTTTTCAATGCATTTATTCAAAAAGTGCGTATCTCTAGCACTTATTAACTCTATTGCTAACGTGTATCTGGTGAACATATTCTCGAATAAGAACTTGTTGTCCAATAGATAATGTCAAAAATTCTTCATGGCATATACCATGCTAAGCCTTCTCTTTTATTTGTTTTATACTTTTGTTTAGCTATGTTTAGTTGTTTGCTAGCATATGTTATAGGCAAACATAGATTTCCTTCACTTGTGAGTTGTGCTAGAACACATCCTATTGCATAATTGGATGCATCTACATGGACATGGAATGGATTATTTCAAACAAGAGTGGTCAGTATTGGTGTTGTGTATAAACCTCTCTTTAGTTCATTAAAGGAATTTTCACATTCATCGTTCCACTCGAAATTTGTCAACAAAGCATAAAGAGGTTTAGTTATGATCGCACACATGTGGATAAACTTGTGATAATATGCCCAATGGCCCATAAAGGCTTGTACCTCTTTAAGTTTCCTTATCCTCAACAACTGTGTTATGGCTCTTACTTTGTCTCATCCATTGATATGCCATTCTTAGAAACAATATGACCTAAGATCTTACTTTGACATACCATGAACACACACTTTTGTGGGTTCAGACACACTCGATATTCTCTATACTTGTTGAAGATCTATCAAAGTTCCAGGATGTGGTTTCTTCTTTCTTGGGAATGTGCACATAAATTTTCCACATATACTTCTAAGCTCTTTTGCAAGATCTCTTTGAAGAAATGACAATTGAGCCTTTGGAATGTTGCACATGCATTGGTGAGCCCAAATGGCATACACTAAATGCAAAGATTCCCCTCTCTATGGAAAATGTTGTTTTGTGTTGATCTTCTAGGGCAATGGCTACTTGGTTCAAACCAAAAAGTCCATCAATGAAGCTATAAACTTCCTTGCCTGCATTATGCTTCTGTAAATGTTTGGTGATTGGAAATGGATAATTATCTCTGATCATAGTGTCATTAACATTTTCAAGGCTAATAGACACCCACAAATTTCTATTCTTCTTGGGCACCACTAGGATGGGGGACATCCATTTAGTATGCTCAATCTCATAGATAGATTAGCTTCAATCATTCTATCAATTTCTTCAATTATTTTGGTTTTATCAGTGTCATTATATCTGTAGGGCTTTTGTTTAGTGGGATTTGCATCAACGACCATGGGGATCATATGAGAGCATATTTCTAGACCTAGCTCCCTTCAGGTCTATATAGGCCCACA
>CM035411.1:68231464-68233964 GCA_020310875.1 Ceratopteris richardii
AGGTCAAAGAAGGATACCTGTGGAGGTCATTCGTGCTTCATCGTTGCTTAGGGGTTGAGATACTTCCCCCATCAGTGGAATCAGAGCATTTGGGCATCTTGGAGGCATCACATACAAGAAAGAAGACCTCTTGGAGTTGGTGGTTGAAGATTTGCATCAACAAAAGCTTCTTGGAGGTAGCTCACATCAAGGGGGAGCTATTCTACTCAAAGTTTCAAGAGCACAAGGTGTCCATCTAAGGAAAGCTTTGGATTGAGGTAACCTCAGAGCCTCATTTTCATTTTACACACATTGGAGCATTAGCTAAGGGCTAGGTCAAGTATCAAAGACTAGATATGGGAGACTTCAACACTCAAATTGAAAAGCTAGACAAAGGGAACTATCAACCATGGAGATTTAGGGTCTCCAACTATCTTATGGGCAAGGGCCTTTGGGGGTTGATTAGTGGAAGTGAACCAAGACCTAGGTTGGATGAGAATCCAACCAATGACCAGAGAAGGGCCTTTAGGGAATGGAATGAAAGAGACAAGAGGGTTATCTTTATCCTTTCCCAACACATTAGCAATAGCATGATCGGCCATATCCAAGACTTGGATTCAAGCATGAAGGTATGGGAGACACTTGAAAGGCTTTATTCAACAAGCACCAAATCAAGGAAGATCCAACTCAAGAATGAGCTCAACAACCTTAGGAAGAGCTCAGGAAGTAGCATAAATGACTACATACTTAAGGTCAAGGAGTTATCAGATGCATTGGGATCCATTGGAAGCCACGTAGACGATGACGATCTTGTGGCTTATACTCTCAATGGTTTGAGAGATGATGAGAAGTGGAAACCCTTTACCACTTCAGTATATGTAAGGGATAATCTTCCCAATTTTGAGCAATTGGTTGCTCTCATGGTCACCGAAGAAATGAACATACATGGAAGTTCAACTAAAAGCAAGGATGCACAAGTTTTCTATGCAGGTAATGAAAGGGGCAAAGGAAGACGAGGACAAGGAAGGGGAAAAGGAAGGTTTGGAGGAAGGCAAGGCCACTCAAGCAATCAAGGACATGACCAAGGCACCTCATCACAAAGAGGGAGAGGAAGAGCAAGAGGAAGAGGAGGACGACATCAACAAAACAGGAATCAAGATGGCGAAGGATGTTACATATGTGGCAAGTTTGGCCACTATGCTAGAGATTGCTACCAATGAAGAAACCAAAGGAGCTATAATCAAGGTTCTTCATACAAAGGCCAAGGTAATTATGCTTCTACAAGTTCAGAAAATGACAATCTCTTGATGATGCACATGAATGGGAATTCAAGCAAAGTAGATAACACTTGGTATATTGGTAGTGGATGTAGCAACCATATGAGTTGCAATTCTTCTTGGTTTACTAATCTACATGTTCCCAAAGGTAAAGGACATGTAGAAACAGGTGATGATACAACCCATGAGATCTCCCATGTTGGAGATGTAGCTTTGGATGACAAGGAGGAAGGAAGATGTCTCAAGGATGTCTTGCATGTACCTACCATCACAAGGAACTTGGTGTCTGTTGGGCAAATGGTTGAAAGAGGCTATCAAGTAAGGTTCAACAAAGGTGGATGCTTTGTGGAGAACCCTAAGCAAGGTTACAAGGTCATAGCAAGAGGAAAGAAGCGAGGGAGACTCTTCACTTTGGAGGTAAATTCTCATTCCACTCAACATGTCTACTTCACATATGGAAACAAGAGGATTTCGGAGTTGGACTTGTGGCACAAGAGGATAGGTCACATCAACATACAAAGAATGAAGGAAATGCAATTCAAGAGGCTGGTTGAAGGTCTTCCCAACTTCCAAGGACAAGGTATGAAGCATTTATGTGAATCTTGTCAACTGGGGAAGCAAGGGAGACTTCCATTCAAGAAGAGTGGCTACATAAGCCAACATTCATTGGAGTTGATACATACAGATGTGTGGGGGCCAACCAAAGAGCAATCCATTGGAGGTAACAAGTACTTTGTCACTTTTATAGATGATTGCACAAGGATGGTTTGGGTTTATTTCATCAAAAACAAATCAGATGTGTTTACATGTTTCAAAGCATTCAAGGCAATGGTGGAAAAGGAAACAGGTACATATATCAAGAAGCTAAGGTCCGATGGAGGGGGAGAATATTTCTCCAATGAGTTTTATGATTTTTTAATGGATCAAGGCATCAAGAGGCAAGTAACATGCAGGTACACACCCCAACAAAATGGAGTAGCAGAGAGAAAGAATAGATACATTGCCGAGATCGCTAGAGCAATGCTTAATGAGATGAATGTACCTAACATGTTTTGGAGTGATGCAGCAAATACCGCCATATATCTTATGAATAAGGCTCCTACCTCAGGGATGCATGGCTTGACACCATATAAGCCTATTATGGTAAGAAACCTGATCTTTCCCACTTGAAGATATTTGGATGTACTTGTTATGTACATGTGCCAAGTGAATTGAGGCACAAGCTACAACCAAAGGCAGAAAAG
>CM035411.1:68238964-68248964 GCA_020310875.1 Ceratopteris richardii
ACAATAGATCGATACAAAGTTACATCCTCTAATGGCTCTCCATCAATGGATCTTAGCTTTACATTAACTTCCATGGGATTTGAAATAGGCTTGCAATGTAGCATCCCAAACCTCTCAAGTAGGTCTAGAATATACTTCCTTTGTATGAGCATAATACCTTCTTCTTTGTATACAACTTCAATGCCAAGAAAATACCTAAGATATCCAAGATCAGATATCCTAAACTCCTTTCCAAGCTTTTCCTTGATCTCCTCAATGCCCTTTGTATCGTTACCTGTAATGATAAGATCATCTACATACACACACATGTAGACTACAAGTTCTCCTCTTTGTTTGATGAAGAGAGATGGATCCGCCTTGCATTGATTGTAATCACATTTGATCAAATAGTCCACCAATCTTTGGTTCCAAGCCCTTGGAGCTTGCTTTAGGCCATAAAGTGCCTTTTTCAACCTACAAACATGATGTGGAAACTCTTTATGAACAAAACCTAGTGGTTGCTCCATGTATACCTCTTCTTCCAAGTCTCCATTGACAAAGGCATTCTTGATATCCAATTGGAAAAGCTTCCATCCTTTGCTAGCAGCCATTGCAATGAGTGTCCTAATGGTGCTCATCTTTGCCACGGGGCTGAATGTCTCTTCAAAGTTCACTCCATAGGTTTGTGCAAAACCCTTGGCCACCAATCTTGCTTTGAACCTAGAAATATATCCATCTGAATTTCTCTTTACTTTATACACCCACTTATTACCTATTACCTTCATGTTATCCTTCTTGGGCACTAGAGTCCATGTTTGACTTTCCTCAAGTGCGTCGATCTCTTCTTGCATTACCTCTTTCCATTCGGTGTACCTGCTTGCATCTTCATAGCAATCGGGCTCATGATCTTCTACTACTTTGTTCATATATGCATAATGCGTTGCCATGTATGAATCATAAGTAAACCTTTGAGTTGGATACTTAACTCTAGAAGACTTCCTTTCTTCACCTTTTGGAGGAATAAACCTCTTTTGCCTTGGGAACTTGATCTCTTTCTTTGACATAGCTTCTTTCTCCATCATGTGTCCTTCATCATCTTCAACTTCATTACCTTCTTCATCCAACTCCACCAATGTTGCTTTGCCTTTGTTGATTGATTGTGCTTCATAGCTTGATGAAGATCTCCCCCTCCATGGTGAGTTCATGCTTGAACTATCTTCATTGATGGAACACCTTGGGCCGCTTAGCTCTAGGTCGATTTGTTCTTCATCATGTCCATGCTTTTCTTCTTCATAGTCCTGCATACAATCATACTTCTTATACCAAGGGAGTAGCTCATCAAATGCTACATCCCTTGATATCCTCAAGTCCTTTGTGTTTGGTTTGAAGCACCTGTAACCTTTATGATCATTTGAATATCCTAGAAACACACACTTTTCTGCCTTTGGTTGTAGCTTGTGCCTCAATTCACTTGGCACATGTACATAACAAGTACATCCAAATATCTTCAAGTGGGAAAGATCAGGTTTCTTACCATAATAGGCTTGATATGGTGTCAAGCCATGGATCCCTGAGGTAGGAGCCCTATTCATAAGATACACGGCGGTATTTGCTACATCACTCCAAAACATGTTAGGTACATTCATCTCATTAAGCATTGCTCTAGCGATCTCGGCAATGTATCTATTCTTTCTCTCTGCTACTCCATTTTGTTGGGGTGTGTACCTGCATGTTACTTGCCTCTTGATGCCTTGATCCATTAAAAAATCAGAAAACTCATTTGAGAAATATTCTCCCCCTCCATCGGACCTTAGCTTCTTGATATATGTACCTGTTTCCTTCTCTACCATTGCCTTGAATGCTTTGAAACATGTAAACACATCTGATTTGGTTTTTGATGAAATAAACCCAAACCATCCTTGTGCAATCATCTATAAAAGTGACAAAGTACTTGTTACCTCCAATGGATTGCTCTTTGGTTGGCCCCCACACATCTGTATGTATCAACTCCAATGGATGTTGGCTTATGTAGCCACTCTTCTTGAATGGAAGTCTCGCTTGCTTCCCTAGTTGACAAGATTCACATAAATGCTTCATACCTTGTCCTTGGAAGTTGGGAAGACCTTCAACCAGCCTCTTGAATTGCATTTCCTTCATTCTTTGTATGTTGATGTGACCTATCCTCTTGTGCCACAAGTCCAACTCCGGAATCCTCTTGTTTCCATATGTGAAGTAGACATGTTGAGTGGAATGAGAATTTACCTCCAAAGTGAAGAGTCTCCCTTGCTTCTTTCCTCTTGCTATGACCTTGTAACCTTGCTTAGGGTTATCCACAAAGCATCCACCTTTGTTGAACCTTACTTGATAGCCTCTTTCAACCATTTGCCCAACGGACACCAAGTTCTTTGTGATAGTAGGTACATGCAAGACATCCTTGAGACATCTTCCTTCCTCCTTGTCATCCAAAGCTACATCTCCAACATGGGAGATCTCATGGGCTGTATCATCACCTGTTTCTACATGTCCTTTACCGTTGGGAACATGTAGATTAGTAAACCAAGAAGCATTGCAACTCATATGGTTGCTACATCCACTATCAATATACCAAGTGTTATCTACTTTGCTTGAATTCCCATTCATGTGCATCATCAAGAGATTGTCATTTTCTAAACTTGTAGAAGCATAATTACCTTGGCCCTTGTATGAAGAACCTTGATTATAGCTCCTTTGGTTTCCTCCTTGGTAGCAATCTCTAGCATAGTGGCCAAACTTGCCACATATGTAACATCCTTCACCATCTTGATTCCTGTTTTGTTGATGTCGTCCTCCTCTTCCTCTTGTTCTTCCTCTCCCTCTTTGTGATGAGGTGCCTTGGTCATGTCCTTGATTGCTTGAGTGGCCTTGCCTTCCTCCAAACCTTCCTTTGCCCCTTCCTTGTCCTCGTCTTCCTTTGCCCCTTTGATTACCTGCATAGAAAACTTGTGCATCCTTGCTTTTGGTTGAACTTCTACCTATGTTCATTTCTTCGGTGACCATGAGAGCAACCAATTGCTCAAAATCGGGAAGATTATCCCTTACATAAACTGAAGTGGTAAAGGGTTTCCACTTCTCATCATCTCTCAAACCATTGAGAGTATAAGCCACAAGATCGTCATCGTCTAGGTGGCTTCCAATGGATCCCAATGCATCTGATAACTCCTTGACCTTAAGTATGTAGTCATTTATGCTACTCCCTGAGCTCTTCCTAAGGTTGTTCAGCTCATTCTTGAGTTGGATCTTCCTTGCTTTGGTGCTTTTTGAATAAAGCCTTTCAAGTGTCTCCCATACCTTCATGCTTGAATCCAAGTCTTGGATATGGCCGATCATGCTATTGCTAATGTGTTGGGAAAGGATAAAGATAACCCTCTTGTCTCTTTCATTCCATTCCCTAAAGGCCCTTCTCTGTTCATTGGTTGGATTCTCATCCAACCTAGGTCTTGGTTCACTTCCACTAATCAACCCCCAAAGGCCCTTGCCCATAAGATAGTTGGAGACCCTAAATCTCCATGGTTGATAGTTCCCTTTGTCTAGCTTTTCAATTTGAGTGTTGAAGTCTCCCATATCTAGTCTTTGATACTTGACCTAGCCCTTGGCTAATGCTCCAATGTGTGTAAAATGAAAATGAGGCTCTGAGGTTACCTCAATCCAAAGCTTTCCTTAGATGGACACCTTGTGCTCTTGAAACTTTGAGTAGAATAGCTCCCCCTTGATGTGAGCTACCTCCAAGAAGCTTTGGTTGATGCAAATCTTAAACCACCAACTCCAAGAGGTCTTCTTTCTTGTATGTGATGCCTCCAAGATGCCCAAATGCTCTGATACCACTGATGGGGGAAGTATCTCAACCCCTAAGCAACAATGAAGCGTGAATGACCTCCACAGGTATCCTTCTTTGACCTCTGCACACCACAAATGGTCTTACTCAGAGCTTATGCAAAGAACTCCAGTGAGCTTTTCTAGACCTGTAGTAGACACCAAGAGCTTTCCAACAAAACAAATTTCACTTCAAATGGATGCTTACACAAGGAGAAACAATGTCTACAACATGAGCTAGTTGAATGCTCATAACTGCGAGTCAAGCAGATACCTCACTTCACTCCAGCAAGCTTTTCTCAGCGATTATACAGAGAATGAATCTCAAACGTGGGTGCACTTTAGAGGACTCTAATAGCTACCCAATGACACCAAAATCATACCAAATGAATACATAGAGAAAGAGAACCAGCCCTTACAACAAAGAGCAAAATATTTCCAACAGAGCCTACACACCAAGAGAGATATCAATCACATAACTTCACTAAAATGAATGTTGCTCCCAGATTACTCAGAGAATGATCGAGAGACTTTGTGAGCATACAATAGACTCTAATAGCTATCCAAGGAGACAAGAATTACATCAAATGGATACAATATGAGGGAGAACCAATGCTAACAAATAACGGGTAGAGAGTTGCAACACTGCCTGCGCACACACATAGATATGCCTTAAAAAAAGAAAACAAACAAGCAAGCAAGGGGCTAGCTTAAGCAAGGGGCTTGCTTATCACAACTCCAGCACTTAGTGCTCACTTTACATGAGCTAAAACTCCAAGAAAATGGCCCAAAAGAAGTCGGGATACATGCTCCTTTTATAGTGAGAAGTGTGCCCCTAAAATCTAGGAACTACCTTCCCAAATCAACCTCCTAACTTGGAGGATTTAGTTGAGATGAATTGGGGGGTGGTTGAATGACTTTTCTTGATGTAATCTCGTGGCTTTTGGCTTCCTTTGATTGCTCCACATGTCCATAAAAGATTCCCCACGAATTTGTAGCTTGAAGCTTGACTTTTAACACATATGCATATACATATACATATACATATACATATACATATACATATACATATACATGCACATGTACATATACATATACATGCACATGTACAAATACATATACATGTACATATACATATACATATACATGTACATATACATATACATATACATATACATATACATATACATATACATATACATATACACATACATATACATATAGATATACATATACATATACATATACATATACATGCACATGTACAAATACATATACATGTACATATACATATACATATACATATACATATACATATACATATACATGTACAAATACACATACATATACATATACATATACATATACACATACATATACATATGCATATACATATACACATACATATACTTATACATATACATATACATATACATATACATATACATATACATATACATATACACATACATATACATATACATATGCATATACATATACATATGCATATACATATACATATGCATATACATATACATATACATATACATATACATATACATATACATATGCATATACATATACATATGCATATACATATACATATACACATACATATACACATACATATACATATACACATGGGCGTGATCTTTCAAGAAAAGGAAAATGGAGGCAAAGAGGATGATCTACAACAACCACAAAGTGAGGACTTCATGCCTGAATCGGATCTCCAAAAGATGCTAGCAGAAGATCTCACCTTGGAGGAAAGGACCACGTACATCAATATGCTCAAACGGTATCCCAAATTGTTCATTAAAGGTTATAATGAGATACAAGGTATAACTGTTATTCAACATGATATCGAAATCAAGCTAGAAGCAAAGCGAGTGGCGCAAAAGCTCAGAAGGATCGGAACACTTCAACAAGAGGCTCTGCTAAATGAGGTAAATAGACTCATAAAGGCTGGTTTCATTTACCCTGTATCAAATTCAGAATGGGTGTCTCTAGTAGTAGTTACCGCAAAGAAGATTGGTAAATGGAGGGTGTGTGTAGACTATAAACCCTTAAATGCAGCAACAAAGAGAGATCATTTTCCACTACCCTTCCAAGATGAGATTCTAAATGAAGTGGCAGGTCATGAAAGGAACACTCTATGTGATGGATACCCAGGATACTTTCAAATCCGAATAGCTGAGGAGGACCAAAGGAAGACCACATTCATTATGCCATGGGGATGCTTTGCTTATCCGGTAATGCCTTTTGGCCTAGCAAATGCACCTGCAACATTCCAAAGGTTTATGAACTATGTTTCTAAACCATTCTTTGGATCATCAATAAGGGTGTACATGGATGACTTCTGCATATATAGCACTAGAGCCATGCATTGTCAAAAAGTTGAAGAAGGTTTAAAAAGATTGTATGAGCTTGGGGGTCAATTAAATCTTGATAAATGTCATATTGCTGAGAAGGAAGTAGTTCTCCTTGGACATCTCATATAAGAAAAGGGGTGCAGGTTGATCCATCCAAAGTGGAAGCCTTATTGGCTCTACCTCCTCCAACAACAACAAAGCAGACCCTCACTTTTGTACAAAAGGTATGCTACATGTGACGGTTCATCCACCTTCTGTCTGAAATCATATCTCCATTACGAAAGCTTGCACAAGATAGTGTCTTTTCATGGGAGGATATCCATAATGAATGTTTTGAAGAAATCCAAAAAGTACTCAACACTCTACCCACATTGATGCCACCAAATATGGGAGAGACTTTCTATGTGTGTCCAAGTGCAGGTGAAGAAGCAATCGAAGTGGTCTTACTCCAGAAGGATACAAAGATATCTCACATGCGTCCTGTTTATTTTACTAGCAAGGTAATGAAAGAAAATGAGAAGAGATACACAGATGCAGAGAAACTCATGTATGTAGTTATGTTTGGAGTAAGGAAGTTTCGGTCTTACCTTCTTGCTAGGCCTTTCATTATTCTTACAACAGATCATGCATTTCCATATGTGGTACAACATATGAGCATCTCATCTAGAATAGCTAAATGGGTTCTTGAACTTCAAGAATACAACTATACTTTTGTAGTAGAGGAAAGCACAAGAGCCACTCTTGTAGAAATACTCACCTACAGGAAGTGGGAGAGGAAAATATCCAATGAGAGGGATAGGGGAGCAACCTTGCATGAGGAAGATATTGAAGATGCACATACTATATTTTGATGGTGCATATAAGAAGCAAGTTGACAAAGCAATAGGAGGATTTCTGATATATGACCAAAACAAAGAGCTCATCTTCAAGAAAGGTATAGCTCTTCCTAATGCTCATTCAAATAATGAATCAGAATATGCAGCACTATGCGAGGCCTTGCATGAATGTGTTCAACATGGTATCAAAAGGTTGATCATCAAAGGAGACTCAATGTTGATAATTATGCAATTACAAAATGTTTGGTGTTGCAAAAGCCAAAATTTGTTTGAATGGTTGAAAAAGATAAGAGTGTTATTGAAACAATTTGATAACACTCAAATATGTCATGTACCAAGGAGAGAAAATAAGGAAGCAGATGCATTAGCAAATGACCAATTTGATGGCTTCATAGCATCCATGAAGCTGGGAGACAACAGATTTGTAGGTCAAGAAGGATTACAAGATATCATCGAGTTTTTGGAAACTGGAGAAGCACCCAAGCACCTAAACAAGGTACAAAGGCATAGATTAGTGAAGAAGGCTTTACATTACCAACTCATAGGAGATCATCTCTATGAGAAAGGTAAGGATCTTATCCTTAGAAGGATCCCCATATCGGATGAAATAAAGAGCATTCTGGAATCATGTCATGATCATGCATGTGGAGGACACTTCTCACGTGAGATAACGATAAGGAGAGTACTTCAAGGAGGGTATACATGGGCTACACTTCATAAAGATGTTCAGTATTGAAAAGACCAATGGAATTCTTTGTAAAATCATCAGTAAGAAGGTAAAGAAGCATCATCCTAAGGAATGGGACCAGCACCTCACTGCAGCATTATGGGCATATCGCACATCCTACAAGGCATCCCTAGGATTCACTCCTTTTCATTTAGTGTACGGACAAGAAGCCTTATTACCAATAGAAGTGGAAATCCCAAGTCTTCGTGTACTGCTAAAAGAAACTGCAAAAAGTGAAGAAGAGGTCACCCAAAAGAGGCTTATCGATCTACACCACCTTAGTATGAAGAGAGAGCTTGCAATGGAACATTACGTCAATCAAGCAGAGAAAAGAAGGGAGGAGTTTAACAAACAACTAAAGGATAAAGGGTTAATAGAAGGAACTCTTGTTTTAAGGTATGATAATCGTTCTGATAACAGGCATGATACAAAGTTCCAGCCACGATGGGAAGGACCATTTCTGATCAAGACAAAGTTCAAGAATGGAAGCTATCAACTCATGGATATGTCAGGGAATCTGCACAAGACGAAGGTCAATGGATGGAGGTTAAAGAAATACTGGCAGAGGATATAAGAAAACAATGAACAATAGGAACAATCAAGGGAGAAGGACATATCAGTAGTTCTACAAGAAGATGACCCGCCTTGGAACATCAACAAACTCTTTGAAGGCTAGAGACATGAATGCCTCTAGCCATGGGGAGGGCTAAGTATGAGGAAATATTTTTTGAAACCCCTCCTTAATAATACCTTATGTATAGGTATGTACCCCTATAGTATTTTTATTTTTTCAAACCTTCAAGGAAACCATAAATATATGTATTTGAAGGAAATAAAAATCCAAGAATAAGGTGGGCCCCACCCTAGTAGACTAGCTACCCTTAGCTACCCTTACCTGCAGTGAATGGTAGAATCAAATCCAAAGCTAAATATGGAGTGCGACAAGTAGTTTTATAAAATTCAAATACTTAAGCTTGACCCACTCTCCCTTTTGAAAGAGTCCAAAAACGTTTCAAAGACTCAAGCCCCACCATAGACTTTTGAGTCCTATAGAAAGATTCTTGATAAATGGGACACATGTGATTGACTTTTTGGGGCCAAAACCATGCATAAAATATTCCAAACGCCCAAACTTGGATTTGAGGCTCATTCCCACGAAATGGAGGTGCTATTTATAGTATTTTTATGATTTTTCATGAAAAAAACAAAGATATGACCATATGGGATAAGGTGCACACCTTAGAATGGCAAAAAATCTTCTAGAATTTTGTAAAAGTTGTATTTTCTACCACACAAGTGTCACATCTAGAAGATTCGCTCAAATAATATCATCCCCAAATATCTTCCCCAAAGGCCTATAAAAGGACCCCCTTGGGAGCCCTCAAAACAAGAAGACTTGTATGCAGGTACACGATGTGGGTGTAGTGAGCACTCCAAACCTAGGAGGAGGAGTCTGCCCTATGTCATTGTATTGAGAGAGCTATACAAGCTCCTAAATTGTAAGTCCCCCATTTCTTTGTAGTATTTTCTATTTCAATCAAGTTCATTTCTCCAATTCCTTCCATTTCAATTACCCTGAACCCTTGCTTATTCTATCCAATACACCCTCTCTTCTTCTCTCATTTCCTACTCTTTCCATATTGCTTCCCTCTTCTCCATCATTCCCAAAACCCATTTAAGATTGTGGTATCACTTGGCTCCTCTTGTCATTGAGAATCTCTTTCTTGTGAGTGTTTTGCATTTTCTGTGTTGGTACTAAGAGGGTGGTGTGGACAACCCCTGCCTTAAGAGTACTTGTGTAATGTTTGTGTGTTGGTAATAAGAGGGCGATGCGGATCACCCCTACTTTAAGAGTACCTTTGTGTTGATTGTGTTTAAGTGTACTAAGAGGGCAGCGTGGATCACCCCCACCCTCAGAGTGCCATTGTATTTGTGTGACAAAGCGGGTAGTGCTGTGTGTTTTTCATGTGAGTGATTTTATAGGAGCCTGGTGTCCCTCATCTTCAATTCCATTCTTTGTTTATGAGTTCAGCATCGAGGAAGTGTTAGAGGCCATTTCCTTAAGTATGTATGTATGCATATGCATGTGTATGTATGTATGCAAATGTGTGGCTATGTATGTATGCATATGCATGTGTGTATGCACATATGTGTGTATGTAAATGCATGTTTGTATGTATATGCATATGTGTGTGTATATATGTATGCATATGCATTTATGTATACATGTGTGTATA
>CM035411.1:68283964-68411464 GCA_020310875.1 Ceratopteris richardii
ATGTTCTTGTTGCTAAACAACTTTGGAACATAGTGACAGATGTAGATCGAAGACCAGTAAGTTCTTCTACTTCATAGTCAACTATCACAGATGGAGCTTCTTCTTCGAGTACAGTGGTGTCTACTTCTCCACCTACACAGGAGTACCTTAGATAGGATGGAAAAGATCCTCAAGCTCATGCATTGATTGCGCTTTTAGTGAAGCATCATATAGTTCCACACATTCGGTCATGTTCTACATCAGGACAGGCATGGGACACTCTTGCTTCTTTGTATGTCGTGCGTAACGAAGCACATGTTGCATAGTTGAGGAACCAACTTGAGGATGTATGTATGGGTGAAAATGAGTCCGTGGATGTGTATGTGACACGCATCAAGGACTTGAAAGAGCAATTGACAAACATAGATGAGATCATTCCGGATGCATCACTCATTTCTACATTGTGGAGAAGATTACCAAACTCTTTTCAAAGCTTTGCTACTACACCCTGTTTGGTTGCAGAAGGGAATCCTAATATGTATGCATTTGATGAGGTTGTGTCTCTTCTTTTGCAAGAAGAGCAATCTAGAGTAAATAGGAGTGGTTTGATTGAGGGAGCGCAAGCACTTGCTATCTCACAAAAGGGGAAAAGCAAGTATGGTTCAGCTTTGGGTTCATCAAAACCAAAGCCTCAACCTTCCTCTTCCACTCTTTCCTCCAATGATGGTGATTTGCAAAAGAAGAAGAGATGCAAATATTGCCGAAAGGCTGGTCACACTATTGATGAATGTAGAAATCTTGCTAAACGCAATGAAAAGAAGAAGGAATCTGACATGTCTATTGCTGAAAATTCAGCAAATGTAAAGAATGATGAAGCTAACATGGCTCAAGATTTTTTGGCATGTGTTGTTACATGTCATTATGATGCTTCTTTGCATTCTAAATGTATGGTTGTGAGTGAGGCTAATTCAGATTGGTTCTTTGATAGTGGTGCTTCAAAGCATATAACATCATGAAAAAGATTTTTTGCCTCTTTGAAAGATGCACCCAAAGGAGGACATGTGGTGTGTGCAAACAATGCCTTTTATCCTATCATTGGAGTAGGAGAAATTGAGCTTACGGTTGAAAATGGAGGTGTGATTCTCTTGAAAAATGCATTGTATGTGCCCGGTATCAAGAAGAACTTAATCTCATTTCTGTTGATTGCCAAAGCTGGACTTCATGTACACTTTGTTGATGATAAGTGTACGGTTCATGATTTTAGCAATGGTGATGTTATTGTGATATTCGGTACATTATGTAATGGTTTTTATTGCATGGATACATACAAGAGGTCTACCTCGAATGCCTTGGTTTCTCATACTTCGTCCATGGCTAAAATGGAGCTTTGGCATGCTCATTTTGGTCACTTGAACTCCAATAGTTTGCTTAACTTTCAAAAGAAGGACATGGTTATTGGTTTGCCTACACTTGAGTCCATTGAAAAGCATGCATGTGAAGGTTGCATTCTTGGAAAAATGCATCGTGCTTCTTTCCCAAAAGATAGTCATACACACACTACAAGAAAATTGCAGCTTGTTCATAGTGATGTATGTGGTCCCGTCAAGATTCCATCTTTTGGGAAGCATGTATATTTTCCTACTTTCATTGATGATGCTACTTGCACAAAATGGCTGTATCCTATCAAAGCAAAGAATGAGGTATTTTCTTGCTGCAAAGCATTTTTAGCTATGAATGTGATGCAAAACTTGAAATTCTTATGGTTGATTTGCAGCATACTTTTGATGTCACTTATTGTTGGAAGCAGTCAGAGGCACAGACGCCACGGAAGCATGTGAAGACGAAGCAGGGAGCCAGTCGGATCATTTTTTCAAAACAATTATATTTTTATTACCTCTTCAAACATTCAACAGTGATTGTTATCACTAATTGTAACATATGTATCATAGAAAACCCCAATTTGTAATCCATAGCTCCATTTTGTGCAAGCCGAGGAGTCCTCGAGCTTGAGGAGCTTAGGTAGAATACACGTACCAATTTTCGTTATTTTTAGATATCGTTTACCCTTCCAAATAGCATCTAGGACCTATTTTTTAACTAGGCCGGTCACTAGATGTGAAACCGGTCAAAACTAGTCTAGAAACTATAAAAAGAGCTAGAGAGCTCATTTTTGAGGTGGGTTCATTTTGGTTAGTGTGAGCTTAGAGCTAATTTGAGCTTGTAAGAGTATTCTTGAGTAATAGAGCTAATTTCCCTACCTTCCATTGTGTCTTGCTTGTCTCTTCATTGTGTGTGTGTATGTGTGTGTGCATCTTTGTGCTTCTCACCTTCACTCTCACATCATCTCACGTTCACGATCTTCATATCACTCCTACCTCTCCCTCGGATTGACATTAAGGAGGTGAAGCTTCTTAACGTGGTTCTCACCATTGTGCTAGAGCAACACCAAATTTGGCGCCGTTGCCGGGGATCGAGTCTAGGACGAATGTGTGATGGTAAGAGTATAGCAAGAAGAGGCGTTGGAAGGTAAAAATTTCAGTTTTTGTTGTTGTTTTTACTTAGTTTTTAGTGTTTTTCACCTCCCCCATACTCCATCTTCATCATCGCATCATCATCTCCATCTCCAAAAAAATCAGAAAATTCACCATATCCCCCCATTCACCTCAATTCCCCTCATTTGTGCATGCGAGAGAGCGAGAGAGAGTTTTTGCGCTTGTATGCACTTGTGTTTTCTTGAGTTTTCTTGCAGGTACAGAGCTTCAGAGCATCAGGAGAGCTTCCAAAAGGTAAAACATGTACTTTCTGTCAGAAATTTCCGAGCAGGGCGGACCATCACGATGGTCTGCAATTTTCGGATTTTGAGGTAGGCGACCACACCACGAGGTAGGCGATCCTTGCGCACACACGGCACCATAGTTGCATTTCAAAAATTCGTTGTTTGGTGGACCATCGCGATTGGCTCGGACCATCGCGATTGTGTCGCACCATCGCGATAGGCTCACGCCATCGCGACGGCTCGGCCGGACCATCGCGACGGTTCGCTTTTTCGGACCATCGCGACGGTTCGCTTTTTCGGACCATCGCGACGGTTCACTTGAGCCATCGCGACGGTCCACTTGGACCATCGCGACGGTTCAGTTGACCCCGCACCATCGCGATTGGCTCATGCCATCGCCACGACAGTGCCACGTGTCACGATAGACCATCGCGACGGTTCATTTTTTGGACCATCGCGACAGCCCAAAATCGGACCATCGCGATTGGCTCAAGCCATCGCATCGCGGACCATCGCGACGGTTCACTTCGGACCATCGCGATTGTCCACCATTGACCATTGACCGCGCCATCGCGATTGTCCGCCTGATCACGCCATCGCGACGGTTCATTTTTCGGGCCATCGTGACGGTCCATTCCCACGCCATCGCGATCGTTCATTCCGGGCCATCGCGACGGTTCGACCTCACGCCATCGCGATCGTTCACTTCGGGCCATCGCGACGGTTCACCTTTTCGAGCCATCGCGATTGTCCAACTTTGACCGTTGACCCGCGCCATCGCGATAGTTCGCTTTTTCGGGCCATCGCGATTGTCCAAACTCCACGCCATCGCGACGGTTCGCTCGGACCATCGCGACGGTCCCAGACCATCGCGATTGCCCACCACCATCGCAAATTTTGGACTCCAATTTTTGACCAAATTTGAGGGTATTTTTGAAAAATTTTTGGACCATTAGACTCATAGGAGACCCCTTAGCTCATATGTGAAGGAAAATTTGATTGTCAGTTTTTACCCCCCAGGGCCTGAACGCGTATAACTTTTTCATCCGAAGTCCGTTTTTTGAGCTTAATAGCTCGTTAGAAAGCTCGTGACGAGTACTACGTGACCTCAACTGTTTTTTTCATAAAGAATACATCTATTTTTGGATAGGCTAATTTGAGGTTCACCTAGCTTGGGATCAGGAAGCCAGGGGGCACACATTGGAAATTTGGGCAGAAGTGAAGGAATTAAAAAGGTGTATATGCACAAGTGTTTGATCATCTTGTGAATTGGTCTAATATTGGAATTTTCCAGGTCCAGCAAGGGCAATCAAAGGCAAGCAAGCAAGGCAGTGAAGACAGCAGAGCTTGGGAAGCACGGCTTCTTGGGCAACAGGGCATCAGAGCAACCAGAAAAGCCGACTCGAGGTTGGAAGATTACTCAACCCCCTCAGTCAATTCTTAGCTTAGGCTAAACGGTAGTTGTGGATTAACGACGATAGGAACGCCTCAAGTTCAAGATACCTAATTCTTTCAAGTTTAAGACTTAAGTAAAGGTGTGTGTGACGAAAACCTAAAGAAAAGAACCTAAGTCTGACGGAACGAGAACTCAAAATCATAACGGAAAGTCGAATTCCTGACGCACATATTAAGACAAGAATCCAAAGAAAATTAAAAAAAAAATCAAGAAAGTAATAACAAAGAACCATTGACGATCTAAGGGTGTAATTGAGCGTGCAAGGAAGGAAATTAATGAACCTTAGATCAGGCAAACATATAGGCAAGTCGGACCGACGAAGCCTTAGATCATCAGAAGCTAGTGTAAGAACTACCGCTCGATCTTGGGCTCAGCAATTGAATAGCAGTTATCCCTACGAGTTGAGCTCAGAATCAAGTGAATCAGAAATGGCATTTAGCACAGACAGACCAGAAGGAGGGTCTCATGTAGCATACTTAGAAAAACCAGAAGGACCCTATAGAACGCAATTAGAGTTTCTCCGAACCAACCGATTAGGTGCTCGCATCTATGAGGATGGTTTGCAAAGGCAAGTGGTGCAACTGCACAACCCTGATCAACCCATTGGATTGGAAAGACCAGTGGTAAAATTTGAGAGAGACGCTTACATAGACAAGGAAGGAACCATGTACGTTCTAAGTATGCAGCCAAACGATACTAATGAGTTTGGCACAATCCAATTAGAGACGGAAGCGAAATTTCAAGGGAAAGAACCGTTAGAAGAACCTAGAACTCCTAGAGGGAAATCCGTATTAACGAGAGTAATCATCCCAGAGTGGATCCCTCAAGATAACAGGAGCACCGAGTTGTTTGTAAACAAGGAGACAGATGAAGCCTTTTGGAGGTACAGAAAGGAAAACCCTGGTGAGGTAGGCATCATTACAATTTATGAATTCAAGGACCCAGATACACCTGGAAAGGTGGTATACCTGGATCAGACTTCAGAAAGAGTCTTTGTGGTGCCTGAGCGCGCTAAAAACACATACACATGGAGAGGTGAATTGATATTCCCTCCATCTCGAACAAACATGAATACAAGTCAACAAGGGGCAGGAACTTCCTCAGCCCATGGAAATCAAAGAGAAGGAAATCACGAGAGACCAGAAGTAAGCTTCAATCACCCCATAGGGAGAGATAGAACAACCACGAACACTAATAGGACGGATAGACAAAGAGAACATGGAATACCAGGTGGTAGAGATGATTTTCCTCTACCTAGACCACGCGAACATGCAAGAGTATTGAGACCCACACAGTTAGTAAAATCAATGAAGAATTACTTTGATGGGACAGGAGATCCCTATGACCATGTCGCAGAATTCAAGCAGGTACTAAGAGCAGAACAAGTCGAGGACATGTTCACGCAATACAATGCATTTGGACTAACGTTAAAGAATACCGCTTTAACTTGGTTCCAACCATTGCAACAAAGGCAATTTAGAGACATCCATCACTTTTTAGAGTCATTCATCACAGAATTCTCTAAAAGTGGGATTAGACACGACACGTCTTCATTGATTCATAGTTTTAAACAAACCCCTCAGGAAACAGTAAGACTGGCAGGTCGTAGATTCAGACAATATGTTGAACGATGTCCAATGCAAGAGCTACCCTCACAAGCTAAGCAAGTGTCTTTGTTTTTGGATGGCTTGTTGAGCGCTAAACTACGCTCCTATGTGTACCTAAAAGAACCCAGAACGCTAGAGGAGTGTGTAAGAATATGTATAGACATCGAGGACAACCTAGGAGATGAATTAGAACTCTCAAAGGTCTACAAGGACTCAGATTGTTCTTCTCTGGCATCCACAAAATTGTCTAATTCGATAGAGGACCTAGCAGAAAAAGTGGCCCAAAAACTAGGAGTTTCTGGTAAACAGGTGCCCAAGCTACCAACAAATGTGCGTTGTTACACTTGTGGTGGAAATCATTTGGCAAATGCGTGCCCCAATGCACCTCAACCTCACGCCAACCCTAGTGGCCAATATTGCACAATTGAGAGAAGATACACGAATCATACGGCTCAGGACTGCCCATACAACAAACAAACCGTGAGACAGAACTACCCGCAAACATACCAGCAGCCAGGTAGGTATCAAGGCCAATACAATGCTCAGCCTTATTACTATAGGCCTCCTCAGAACTACCCATACCAGGCTCAACAGAGACCTCAACCCGTCTTAGCTCAGCAGCCACCCCCACCAGCGAATGTCATCTCAGTCAAATACGCTGCTGCAGAAGAGAACCTAAGTAGGGCCTTAGTGCCTTCTTCACCCTTGATCACAGAAAGTGACCCGAACTCAAACAGTTTTGACTCTACCCATGTAACTAGCCCACCCGCTTATTACACGGAGTCACCAGAACATGTGGAGACATATCAATATGATAGTCCCCCAATGGAAACTAGTTGGGAGCCAGACTATGCTAATGTGATGTACGCAAACCCAAACCCACGGCCCCAATTGAGACAACAGAGATCACAGGGCCCTAGAGGACCATGCTTTAGGTGCCAAGGAGATCATTTCATAAAGGATTGTCCACATCCCCCAATAGCAAGGCAATCACAGTACTATAGCATACAAGGCTTTTGTGCCGATTGTGGCAAAGAGCACATAATCAAAGATTGTCCTAAGAACCCAGTTAACACTTCAAATGTGACACCGATCAACGTAATAGGTATTGTAAACAATGCAGATGGATCCAATACTACGTACGTGCCTATCCAAGCTATAACCAGAGCCCAGGCACTTTTACAAAACCAACAGCTTAATCATGAGAAAATAGCCGAAACTAGTGAAGTTGCAGAATCGAGTAGTAAAAAGACAAAATCTTGGAAAGATTCTAGAGAAAGAATAAAGAGAAAGTGGAGTAAAAAGATAAGTGAGTTGGAAGGAAGTCTAAAAGAGTCGAGAGCCAAAATACAAGAATTGGCCTCACAAGAATTAAATCAAGAAAACCCAGCTCAAAAATCGGGATCAGTCTTAGCGGAACCCATACCAGAAGACCTAGACATGATGTTTCGTGCATATCAGGCTAGAATAAAAGAGGGACCTCAAGTCACGGAAATGAGTAAAAACTACCCTCGAGCTGATCTAGAAATTGAGAGAACTAAACTTTGCATGAAGATGGTAGAACTAGCACAAGCTTTGTTCGAAGCCTCTAGATATCTTAATTGGAATAACATGGCAAAACCAGAACTACACTTTCAAGGACTAATGGAGAGGCTAGAATATTTGATAGAAAGCAAAGAGAAAAAGGATCAGCATAGGAACCCTATTGTCCCAGAGACTCAGGAAAGGAATGCACCATCCCTGTCTCAAGTACCCAATACAGAAAGCCAGGACAATTTATCTTCCATACAGAGGTACTCACATGAATTTTTGAGAGAAATACAAGAAGAGAAATGGAGAAAAGAACAAGGAACTCATCCTCCTATTCAAGAAATAGACGATTTACAGGAACAATTTCCCCAAGACATCCCCTCTATTTATGATGAGGTAGAGGTGGAGCAACTGAGTGAACCCACAGGATTTGAATCTAATTCTTTACAAGAATTACCTCAGTTCACAGGGCCTTGGGAAGCAAAGTCTATTAGTATGAGAGCACCCACGATAATAGTGAGGAATGAAGAATCAGTGATCCCTAGGAACACGGAAGTGATCAAGAATACGAAAGTACAGTGTAATCTCACTCTAGAGGAATTGTTAAAGGTGAAACCAGAATTGTGGAAGCACGTAGCAAATCAATTCCCTGAGCTAGCTACTACACCCTCTCAGATAGGATCACATAAGAAGGTACCAGAGATACCTGTGGAAAAGATTGGAGACGTAAGCGAAGGAGAGGAAGGTAACACATATCTTCCAATAACCCATCACGGCTACACCACGAAAGCCATCTTAGATTCAGGAGCCGGGGTAGCCATCGCCACCACCGCTTTGTGGAAACGTTGGGGCAAGCCAGCACTCAGACCCACCAGGATGAAGCTACAAATGGCCGATGGACACATAGAAAAACCGTTAGGCTTACTAGAAGGCATATCTCTCACCACTTGTGGTGTAGAATTTGAGCATACTTTTGCCATTTGTGACTTTGCGAAAAATCGTGCTTATGAGATGATATTGGGACGACCATTCATGCGTCAGTTGCAAATTGTACAAGATTGGGGAACTAATTCTTTGTACTTGCAACATTTAGGAGTGACTACTAAAGTCAATCTTAAAGACTATTCACACAGAGATGTACCCCCAATACAATGGAATACCATCCATAAGACACCAGTAGAGACGGAATCTGTGCACTCATTAGAATCAGATCCTTCTTGGTTGCATGAGGATACCCACTTATGGATGTGTAAAGTAGCCAAACAAGAGGAAGAAAGATTAGAAGCCAGGACCTTGGGTGCAGAACAACATCCACGAACCCTTCAAGATCCAGCATATGCACCTGTAGTATTCCCAGACGAAGAGTTTGAACCCCATGGTTGGGCAGAAATACTAGCAACCATGGACGTAGCCATCAATGAAGAACAATGGACACCCCACTGTGACGAGGATGGCTATGACATTTCAGTTTTCACGATAGAGCCAATCATGGGCGATGCAATTTTAGAAGAGTGTGAACCAGACACTGATGCATTTGAGGATGCAAGTGATTTTGATTTAGAATCAATTATCATGGACCCACCCTTTGCATCAGAGGAAGAATATTTCTACGAAGTAGAGACTCACACTCAGAGACACGAGGAAATTACAAACGAGGTAAGGTTAGCCACTCAAGTGACTGATAAGAGTGAAGGCAAGAAAAGAAAGAAGAAAGAAGCCATGACAGAAAAAGAAGAATCTTTATTCGAAGTACCCGAGAACTTCAAGAAATATGAAATCGAAGATAGAAGAATTATGGTACGAATGCCCAATAGAAAGGCGAGTGACGGACAAGTATATGATAATCGAGAGAAAACCAAGAAAGTAATAGTTGCCATAGAAGGAGAAGAAGAAAAATGCACATACATAGGGCATGATTTGACGACTGAAGAAGAAGAAGAGTTAGTTGCCCTATTGCGCGAATATAGAGATGTTTTTGCTTGGAGTTACAAAGATTTGAAAGGAGTAGACCCAGATATATGTTCTCATAGAATCCCTATGACTCCAGATGCGAAACCGACAAAACAGAAACCTTACACGTACAATGATAACTACGCTGCGAAGATTAAAGAGGAGATAGATCGCTTGATAGAAGCAGGATTCATTTACGAAATTGAGCACACCGAATGGGTATCCCCCATTGTGGTTGTGCCCAAGAAGAATGGAAAATTGCGTGTGTGTATTAACCTTAAAAAAGTTAATGCTGCCACGATTAGAGATAGTTATCCTCTTCCTATCACGGAACATCTATTGGAAAGAGTTGCAGGCAAGGAAGTTTACAGCTTTCTTGATGGATTCTCAGGCTATAATCAAGTAGCCATTGCTCCAGAAGATCAACACAAGACGGCTTTTGCCACAGAATGGGGCATATTTGCATTTCGTGTGATGCCATTTGGCTTAACAAATGCACCCGCTACTTTCCAGCGACTCATGTGTCACGTTTTTAAGGAATTCTTACGCAAGAGCTTGGAAGTTTATGTCGATGACTTATGTGCTCATTCAAATGTGAGGCAGACACATATCCCAGAGTTAAGACAAATATTTGACAAGTGTCGAGAATATCAGGTTTGTTTGAACCCAGAAAAATGCGTTTTCATGGTCAGACAAGGCAAAATTCTAGGACACATTGTGTCAAAAAATGGGATCTCTACGGATGAGGAAAAGGTGAAGGTAATTGCGGAATTACCTAGACCAACTAATGTGAAAGAGGTACAGGCATTTATGGGCCATTGCGGTTATTACAGGAGATTCATACACATGTATGCAATCATAGCCAAGCCTTTGTACTCTCTTTTAACCAATTTTGAGTGGACAGATGAATGTGAAAATTCATTCAATGAACTTAAACGACGCTTGTGCTCAGCACCTATATTGACTACCCCAGATTGGAGTAAGCCATTCCATGTACATGTGGATGCATCCAATTATGCCATAGGATGTGTGTTAGCACAACCCACGAATGAAGGTAACACAGATCTCCCCATAGCCTACGCCAGCAGACAACTGAACGCAGCAGAAAGAAATTACACCACAACGGAACGAGAAGGATTAGGGATGATCTACGCGGTAAAGAAGTTTAGGCACTACTTGTTGGCCAACAAATTCAAGTTCTTTACAGATCACCAAGCCCTATTATATTTAGTCAACAAACCATGTAACACAGGACGATTGATACGTTGGTTTCTATTACTCATGGAGTATGATTTTGAAGTGGTAGTTAGGAAAGGAAAGACACATCTTAGAGCCGACCACCTTTCAAGATTAACCTCAGGAGAAGCTCCTCAAGGAGTAGCGGATGATCTACCAGATGCATACTTGTTTAACCTTGAGATAGCACCAGAATGGGCTAAGCCTATAGTCCCTATTCTGACATACGGACCCAAGAACCCTAGGATAAAGATCAGAGAAGGAGAGATTACCAAGTCACAGAGGTATCAAATAATGGCAGGAAGCATATATAAACAGGATAATCAAAAGATTCTTGCTTGTTGTGTAGATGAATCAGAACATGCGAATTGGTTGCAATTAGCACACGTAGGTGCACTAAAGCAACATCATTCAAAACATCGAACATTACAGACTCTGCAGAGATTGGGAGTATATTGGCCTACGATGGAAGCAGATGTCTACAAGTTGTGTAAGGAATGCCATGTTTGTGGTGAAAGACCACCAGTAGAGCATGCGACACTATATCACGTGTCTCTCACACCAGACTGGAGTGAACCTTTAGTGACCTACTTGAGGACGAACACATTCCCTCAAGGCATGTCCTTAGCTCGACAACGCAGTCTAGAGCAGGAAGCTCAAGACTATTCACTTATTGGCGATAACTTATACAAAAGAGGACGAGATGGATATCTAAGACAATGTGTCCATGAGAGCGATTATCTTAGCATACTAGAGACTGCACACCAAGGTGTTGCAGGAGGTCATTTTGGACCCGATAGGATAATCAAAGCCATCCTCTTTGCAGGATTATGGTGGCCCACTCTTCACATGGATGCTCATACCTATGTAAAGAGATGTGATGTGTGCCAAAGAACTCAGTTCCCTACTCGCAGAGACGAAATGCCATTGAAACCCATGATGGGCGGACGTGCATTTTCTAAGTGGGGTATAGACTTTGTAGGACCCATCAACCCCCCTGCAAAAG
This sequence comes from Ceratopteris richardii, assembly GCA_020310875.1. Classification (NCBI taxonomy): domain Eukaryota; kingdom Viridiplantae; phylum Streptophyta; class Polypodiopsida; order Polypodiales; family Pteridaceae; genus Ceratopteris; species Ceratopteris richardii. Next base: position 68,295,505 of record CM035411.1, read on the forward strand.
GTACACATGCAGAATACATTATTGTTGCCACAGATTATCTAACCAAATGGGTAGAGGCAAAAGCCACAAAAAAGAATGATGCACACACGACTGCAAAATTCTTATTTGAAAATGTCTTTACAAGATATGGATTGCCTATAGAGTTAGTGAGCAATCGAGGCACTCACTTTCTAAACCAAGTCATTGAATATTTGTTACAGGATTTTATGGTGATTCACAAGAAATCTGCACCATATCATCCTCAGGCCAATGGTCAGGCTGAAAGCACTAACAAGATACTTTGTAATGTACTGACGAAACTCGTGAACAACAAACGTTCAGATTGGGACAAACAGCTACACCACGCTGTTTGGGCATATAGAGTAGCCTACAAGACCGTACTCAATGCAACTCCCTTTCAGATGGTTTTTGGTCAGAATGCAGTGCTTCCTTTGGACTTCTTGATACCGACCCTTAAGGTTGCACAAGAACATCAGTGGACCGGCCATGAATTATCAGCGAGAATAATGGACTTGGAACGATTAGGAGAAACCAGGCTAAAGGCAGCAGGAGGAATATACGCTGCGAAGAAGCGACAGAAAGCATATTTTGATGCGCATGTGAAAGATAAAGGCCTAAAAGAAGGAGATTTAGTTCTAGTATATACGTTGAAACAGCACGCACGCAAGTTAGAAAAGCGAGGTTATGGTTCTATGATCATTAACAGACTCTCGACTAGTGGAGCAGTACAGTTAGCCACCTTAGAAGGAGATATAATGCCTAATTACATTAGTGGCTGTAGAGTCAGGCTATATCAAGAACCTCTTACTGAGGATATGCTTAGACGACTCACGTTGGCAAAGAAGCGTAAGGAGGAAGAAAATAGAATACGAGCAGAAGCTCAGGCAGAAGCCATAGAACGCATTAAGCGCATGAAGCTAAAAAGACAAGGACTAGGGAGAGAACATTATAACCATCTGGAGACATCACCCAGATATCCCATGGCCATGTGTCAAGTAAAGTCAACCACTCATCCTAGCATAGTGGACAGGAGACCATTCATTACAGTAAGGCTAGCGCACGGTAACCATAGCCAAGAACTCAGGGCTTTGATTGACTCAGGTGCTGCGACTAGTGCGATTAGATGGTCCCATTATAAGGATTCAGGAATAGAAATGCGGCCAATTGAGGCGTACCTCATAGGCCTAGGAGGCATGGAAACCCCTTGCATGGGTGAGGTGGACCTTCCTATCCTCATTAAGGATGTGACCATGACAGCGAAGCTACTAGTGTGCCATGATGACGACCTAATAGAACCCCTAATCCTTGGCCAAGATTGGCTATACGATCACTCAGTGGACCTAAATCTTAGACAAGGCTCCTTACAGATTGGAACCTTAGAGCAGAAGCGAGTGATACCGCTTGACTTCCCTAACGGCATTCCGCTTGACGGTTGTGACCCTAGACCCTATGAAATACATGCGACGGAAGACCTGAAGATCTTTAATCAGACCAGTCACGTTACGTCTACACCAACCCACTCGGGCTGGGCTATGGACAGTTGTCAATCAGAAGGACGACAGGAGATCTTCCCTGGGACTTCCTGCAAACTAGAAGAGACAGTTACCCAACTGCATGGGCAGATGGACACGATCAGCGGTCAGGTGGGTTGCATCAGCGGCCAAATGAGCACGACACCCTGCGGTGCTCATCCTTCCAAACTTGTTGCGGACTGGCCTAGATTAAAGTTAAAGAATGCATCACTTCCTAATGGGCAGGTCACGCAAGTGTTGGATCTCCCTTCTTTTCCAAATCAGAGTGTCCATCCGACCTCTCACCCTCAACAACAACAGAGTCAACCACGACGAAGGAACCCAGACCGACTGCAGTACCAGAAGATACAACAAGGAAGGCAGTTTAGGACACCCAAAGGAAGCGGCACCAGACAAATATGGGTGCCAAAAGGACAAAAAGTACCGAAAAACTCCAACCAAGCAGAGATCGACAAGAAAAAGGCAGAACAGAAACAAAATCAGTATCCACCATCCCCTCGACCTCCTTCTACAGGTCCGAGCATTCGACAAATGTGGATCGCCAAGAAGTACCTTACCCATAGACCCACGCCCACGCAGATTTGGGTACCCAAACCATGTATCATAGCTCAACCCATAAGCCATGTAATATATAACCCCCACAACTCATTTCATCCCTCGATACCACCACACCCGACACCACCCTTTGCCCCTCAGCAGAAACCCACCACCCACTCAAGGACTCTTAGGAAATGGATACCGAAGCGTGTCCAATCGTCTTCCCCTAATCCCATGTCTGACAAAACTACCCCCCCGACTAACATACAACCTTGTAATAAATCACTAACCTTTAAACCTTGTATAAATTCACCCACCATCATCACACGTCACTCATAATCTCATCTCATCAAGAAATGTATGCATAATCTGAAACGTGTAGGTGTCTAGAGACATGCACTAGTGCTGCAAGACGCATTGCATCCCTCACATCACACACTTGGCTACACGGGTTACGCATCAGTTATGGAAAGGGATTGCGGTCTCACTTTAATGGGATCATAATTAATTTCCATGCTAATGTGTTAATCTTTTGTAGCAGATCTTTCTCATTAGCGCATCCGTCACCATGCAAACCGACGAAGGAACATCAGGAGCAGGCCCTAGTGTTGCGGCAGTGCCCCTCAACGTGCTACGAGCAGAATCCCACCCGACTGCTCCACCGCCGGAATTCCAAGGATTTCCAGGGCCCATGCCTATTGACAATCCACCTATGGGCTACACTGAAAAGATACACCGGAACTCTCATTGGTTTCAGGGACTTGCAGGACCCCTTGCGGACGCGGACTTTATATTTGAATCCACTTTGACATTTGATGACCGCACGTGGGGAAAGTACCAGTTTTTCTCCAGAGAGTTCGAAGCCCTACAAAGCACCCAGGATTTAACTCACGTTTGGGCCAGAGCAGGCTTCACAGAGTATTTCAGTGATCCTCTGCCCAAACCGGATTTTTACAGGTGCTATTATTTAATCACTACATTGCTGGCATCAGAGAATAAGGACATCCCAGGAACCTTCATATTGCCTACCCTAGTGGATGATCCACCTTACAAGAGATTTTATCTCTCTAAAGACTTAATCAGAGCAGCCATTAAGATTCATGGAACCCACACACCCACAGATCGAGAGAGATTAATTCCAGAACCGATGAAACGTGGGGATGTCACGAAGTGGGAAGAGATTTCGGCCATTACACCTGAGTTGTCAAAGCCACTAAGAATATGCATGCAACATTTTGCATTTCCAGCTCAGGACAGATTTACCATGCCACACAAAAGAATATGGTTCGGATTGTATTTGGCATGTACGGGACCTCAAACAGTTGATCTGGCAAGCTGGATCATAGTAGGACACGGGCAGGTAAGCGCATGCGAGGCACCATCCCTTGCCTCCAAGTGCCAGAGTCGCCATCACCACAACCTTCTCCCGAGCGACCACAAACAGAAGCGGCTCCCACTGTACAACCTATTCGCATAAGGTTGTCCAGACCAGTGGTTACGGAGGCCACCACTAGTACCGCTGCACCTCAGGCAGCTGCCACCCCAGAACCCACCACCACAACAGCAGAAGCTCCCACCACTATTGGTGCGGAAGCGTTTTCTTTCCCGATACCACATATGGAGGCCGACCCCATAAACACGACATTTGATTTTGAGATGCCTGACGCATTCTCAAACGAATTCCAGTATTCAGAAGCACAACTGTTCTCCCAGGAATATGAGCGTCCCAGCTACCCTACTACGCCGCGAGATTTGCCACAGGGACAAGCTGTGTCGAGCTCTAAAGAAGAAAGAACCGAAACAGACGACGATCAAGGCGACGATGAAGCCAGCCAGGGCTCACATGACGAACAGACAGAGGGCCAAGGCCAACAAACCGACACACACGGCGACACCAGCACATATGAAGATGAGACATTCGAAGCCGCAGCGTACACACTGGCTATAAAGAAATTATATCGTACCATGGAGAAGGTCTGGGCACGAAAGAAGTTAACTGAAGAGGAGAGCCAGGCATTAATTGAACAGGAACTCATCTCCGGAGGATTCGAAGACGCATATATCAGAGGGTTCAGAGAGTTAGTCAAATCAGTAGGCTCCCATGAAGCACTCAGGTTTTTACAAAGAAAGCAACTACCACAGTTTGATCCCCGCAGAGTGCGACTACTTTCAAAACCTGGGGAGTATATTCGTGTACCAACAGGAGCCCAATCTTCAGCACAAGCCAGGGAGGCACGCCTCGCCCCCGAACGTTCATTAACCGCAGAAACCATCCTTGTAGATTCGCCACCCCGTACCACCATTGTACATACCACTACTATCCTCGAAATAACATCCACCCCTTCGACTCCCCTCTCACCTCATCTTTCACCAACCCATCCCGTATCACCCGCACACCCACCTGCTTTCCCCACATCCACACCTATACAAAGCAACATAGCCACAACCTCTTCCTTACCCATTCATACCACCATGCCCACACCCAACCCTCCGCATCCATATGTTAACCCCTTCACCCCTTCATCCTTCCCAGCGTTTCCCCCACCTCTAAGACCCCCATTCCCCTTCCTAACCCCACTAACCTTCTCACCAGTCTCACCTCCCCAGCCTACCATAACCCCTATTTCCCCGTTTCACCAAACTATTCCAACCATCCCCCCTGTAAACTACTCTACGTTTGTAAATCCCGTATTCACACCTACACAACCACCCACGATTACACCACTTTTCACAGTCACAACACTAAACACGTCCAATGGCATGGACATATCACCATCCACCTCACCACCACCCACTCCACTCACAGCACCCTCATATTTAGGCACTTCACAATTTTCCACAATCACCACTGCATCCACCTTCCCAACCCCATTTCCCATTCCCGCTGCATCCACTTCCACTGCATCCTCATTTAGTACTTCATTACTACTATCGCCCACCATAGACACCGCATTTCAACACATGTTCACATGCATGACGCAAGTCCGCGAGGAGTTTGCATCACTCGGCACCCACTATCAACAGCTGCAGACGACAACGAATGAATTACAAACGCAGCTTAATTTGTTATCAATTGAGAACGCCTCACTGAACAGCCGATACCAAGATTTACGAGAGGCCTATCACAAGTTAGAACTAGAAAGTGAGGAGAAAACCAAAGAGGCCACCGCGGATTTGGATAACCTACTTAGAGCCCAGACTGTCCGCAATGCAACGCTTACTAGAAATATGGGCTTACTAAGAAGACACTTAGCCGCAGCAAAAGAGGAGAACCAGAGACTCCAAGAGCAGAATAGAGAGAACTTGGAGGCGGCTTTAGATCATCCAGAACAACCACTAAGTCCGAGCAAATTCAAGGCAATCCCATCCGAGTCGATGCGGATGTTGCTAGACGACCATGTTCGATTGCTCGAGGACTATGATCGTATGAACGAAGAACATCAAAAGTTAAAGGAAGATCACAAACTGCTGCAGCTCAGAGAACCCGCAACACAACAAGTACAAATAGCAGCAGAATTACCAGCACCTGCGGACCCTGCCCCTGAAATTTTAGAGGAACTCAACGCACTCCGGGCCCAGGTAATAAATCTTGAATCTAGAATTGCAGTCTATGAAGCACCACCAAGGCCAGACTCCCCACCTGAGCTACCAGCTGAGGAAGAAACCGTCACTATCCCGGTGGAGGAGACATTTGAAGAAGCATACGAGCCGATTCCCATCCCAGGCGGACGTGTCACGGCTGAAGGCCAGATGACCTATGAATTACCTACCCCCGTGTGGATGAAGACAGTTGAAGAACTCGGCACGACACATTCGGCCAGAGTAGAGGCACAGTTACATGCCATGGCCATGATTGAAGAGAGAATTTTACAGTCACCATTCTTTGCTCATTTGGCCCCGCGACGCTACATATCTGGGCATGAGCTCCAATATAAACCGTACTTCATGTTGATGGCCGAATACCAGTTAGCCATAGAGAAAGAAACAGGGATGAAACCAACGCATGCCACTCAATTCGAGCCGGAGGACTTACCACCAAGTGCACAGAGAGGTGAAATCCATCAACCAGACTGGCGCAAAGATTTATTGCAAAACTATCCCGAGATGATGAGCACATGGGTGAAAGCGCCGCTGCACTTAAAATTTAACCCATGCTGGGGACCAGTCCCACGACGCCGCTCTTGGACTGCATTCGCTATTAAGGTACAGAACAATAAGCAGTGCAAAGACTGGCTAAATTATCCCTATTTCAAGCCACCAATTGAGTTACCAACAGTAGGCTACATGATGGCGACGATCCGCCACTGGCTCCCCAGGTTAAAGCATATGGATGATATTGCCGCGCACATGACTGTCAAAATCTTTGACATGATGCAGATGGTCTTTAAAGTCTTCCAACGCATCAACGCTCCCCATGTAAACACCCCGGGCTTTGAGCATGGCAACTTTGATTTAGTCTATGATATGAGCACAACGCCATCGCTACGGGTGTGTTACGCCTGGCACTGCAGGATCAAATATCTACCGGCATGTTACAAGCAGACATTCGAAGAAATGTTCACCACCGGCTTTTGGGAGTACCATTCAGAGGTATTTATAAGCAGGCCCACACACTTATTGCAATTATTCGCCTGTGAACGAATGGTGTACTCCACACATTATCAGCTCCCACCACCAGACGAGCCACAACCTATCGACTGGGAGAAACTCGAGGCTGATCTAGCCCGAGGCATTCGTATATCAGAGCACACCCTCGCTCAAGACCTCCTACAGAACTACATCCGGCAGACCTCACAACAAGGTTCTGTCAGGGACGACAGAAGCGAGAGGGAGGGGGGTGTTGGAAGCAGTCAGAGGCACAGACGCCACGGAAGCATGTGAAGACGAAGCAGGGAGCCAGTCGGATCATTTTTTCAAAACAATTATATTTTTATTACCTCTTCAAACATTCAACAGTGATTGTTATCACTAATTGTAACATATGTATCATAGAAAACCCCAATTTGTAATCCATAGCTCCATTTTGTGCAAGCCGAGGAGTCCTCGAGCTTGAGGAGCTTAGGTAGAATACACGTACCAATTTTCGTTATTTTTAGATATCGTTTACCCTTCCAAATAGCATCTAGGACCTATTTTTTAACTAGGCCGGTCACTAGATGTGAAACCGGTCAAAACTAGTCTAGAAACTATAAAAAGAGCTAGAGAGCTCATTTTTGAGGTGGGTTCATTTTGGTTAGTGTGAGCTTAGAGCTAATTTGAGCTTGTAAGAGTATTCTTGAGTAATAGAGCTAATTTCCCTACCTTCCATTGTGTCTTGCTTGTCTCTTCATTGTGTGTGTGTATGTGTGTGTGCATCTTTGTGCTTCTCACCTTCACTCTCACATCATCTCACGTTCACGATCTTCATATCACTCCTACCTCTCCCTCGGATTGACATTAAGGAGGTGAAGCTTCTTAACGTGGTTCTCACCATTGTGCTAGAGCAACACTTATCTTGGTCTTTTGAGCTACTATTTTGGCATCTAGTTTATATCCGTTGAGGGGGGAATTGTTATGCATCAGGCTAAGTATGTTGAAAAACTACTTCAACATTTTGTCTTTGAGGATTGCAAGCCAGTTTCCACACTAGTTGAGATAGGATTCAGGTTCTCAATTGAGGATTCTAGTGATGCATTTGAAACTTCTATTTATCAACAAGTTGTGGGATGTCTTATATATGCATGCAACACAAGGTTGGATATACAATATGCAGTTTCCCAGTTGAGTCGATTCATGCATAGCCCTGGCACTAAGCATTGGCAAGCGGTGAAAACATGTGTTTAGATATCTCCAAGGAACTTTGAGCTTAGTTCTCTTTTATGGCAGAGATATTCAGCCATGCTTGCATGCTTTTACAGATAGTGATTGGGCTGGTTGTTATGATACTTGCGTGTCCACTAGTAGTAATTGCTTTTTCCTTAGAGACTCATGCATATCTTGGTTGAGTAAGAAGCAACCTAGAGTGGCGACATCGAGTTGTGAAGCTGAGTACAGGGAAGTTTTCATAGCTACAGTGTAGTGTATATGGCTGGGACACCTATTGATGGATCTTTGCATGGGGATTGATGCTGCTATGCACATTATTAGTGATAGTCAGAGTGCTTTGGCTATTGCACGAAACCTAGTGTTTCATGCACGGACCAAACATATTGAGGTGCATTATCACTATGTGAGAGAGTGCCTTCATGCAGGAGATATTGATTTGGTATATGTGCCTACACAAGATAATGTGGCAGACATATTCACCAAATCTCTTCCACGGGAAAAGTTTGAAGCTTTTCGCAAAGTTTTAGGCTTGTTACCTTGTGGGGGATGATCTGTCACTACCTATATGTGTTCACATCATTCGCTCTAGGGAGATTTGTTACACTTACGTGTTCCTCGAGTAGCTTTGATGTGAACCTTTTCCCTATACATGGGCACTTTTTACTCTAGTGCTGGTTAGAGGTTTTTTTTCCCATGTTACCACATACTTGATACTCTCATATGTGGTGGTACTTTGTACTTAGGGATATTATTCAACTCTTACTTCAGTTGAGTTCATCATCAATAGAGAGAGCTATTCGAGCCATCATCTTCTCCGTGTGTCTTGTTGCATTTGTGCTCCTTGTGTGTGCTTCTTGTGTGTCTCTCACACTTCTACACACGCCCAACACTAATGAAAGATTCAGTGTCTAAAGAGTGTATTGAATTTGTGCATCAGAGAATAGATGCCGATGAAAATCATTGCATATCAGATGTTTTTAGATCACAAGCAATCAAAAAATCAAAAGGTATGGATCAAAGGTTAATGGACATAGTGGTAGAGTGTAGTTGGGCTGAATTGATCATAGATCACTTGGCAATGAGTGTTAGAAATCAAATTAGAGTGGCCATCAGATATAGTCTCATAATGGCATTGTATGCCAGGTGATGAGCTAGTCAACATTGTCAAAAGCAAAACTCTACAAAACAAAACATCAGAACACTATCGTTATCGAATCTAAACTCTAGTAAGTCGAATATCAGGTCAAGCACCTCTTTTATAAGTTTTTCCCTACTAATGCCACCATCTCAAACAATAATTCTATTAAATTTATCAATCCCTAAAAACAAAATGATAGCCACTATTTTAATATTGCTTTGGACAAGGCATTGACTTAGCGTCTGAAACTTGTGCTTCCCCAATATTGAACAAAACCATGACCTGCTTGAAATTCTATAATGACTTAACATGAAATTTTGATTGTCCACACAAGTATTTCACTTGCTCTTGGCTAAGGTGTACTATGTAATGCCCTTTTGTGATGACATAGGCTTTCCCATGGAATGCTCAAGTGAAGTTTTTTGATTTTTAATTGAATCTAAGTGGAGAAACAAAGCAATACTCCAAGTAAGAAGGAGAAATTTAACCACGCTTGTTTTTCCAAGTTGATTGCAATTCACTCCATTACATGCTTCAACTAGTTTTCTTCTTACCCGATCTTTCATCCCTAGTCACCAAGATTAGTAGGAAATCATATTTGACATACATTAATTTCTTCATTCCACTATTCTCATCATTGATCAATGGTCTTCATATTCTTCATGTGAATGAGTCCTAGGCACAGATGACAAGGAAGTATGTGAAGGCGGATCACAATGAAGTAGTGGGGAGCCAAGCGGATTAGTTTTTCAAAAGAAATATGTTTTATATTACTTTTTCGAAAAGTTTCAAGAGTGATTTTCATCACTCATGTATCATATATAACATAGAACAAGCACTTTTGTAATCATATGCTCCATTTTATGCAAGCCGAGGAGTCCTCGAGCTTGAGGAGCTTAGTTTGAATGAGCCTACCAATTTTGGTTATTTTTAGACCTCGTTCAGATCTTCAAATAGAACCTAGAACCTATTTCTTAACTATGCCGGTCACTAGATGTGAAACCGGTCAAATCTAGTCTAAAAAATATAAAGAGAGCTAGAGAGCTCATTTTTGAGGTTAGCTAGTGTAGATTTGTATGAGCTAGTGTGAGCTTGATCTTGTAATTGAGATCTTGAGTAATAGAGTCTATTTTCCTACCTTCCATTGTGTCTTGCTTGTCTCCTACATGTGTGTGTGCATCTCTATGCTTCTCACCTTCACTCTCACTACATCTCGCATTCAGTATCTTCATATCACTGTTATGTCTTCCATGGATTGACATTAAGGAGGTGGAGCTTCTTAACGTGGAACTTACCATTGTGCTAGAGAAACACCAAATTTGGCGTTGTTGTCAGGGATCGCATCTAGAACGAATGTGTGATGGTAAGAGTATAGCAAGAAGTGGCATTGGAAGGTAGAAATTTCAGTTTTTGTTGTTGTTTTAATTAGTTTTTTGTGTTTTTCATCTCCTCTACACTGCTTCTTCACCACGGCATCATCTTCTTCCACTCCAAAAAATATCAGAAAATTCACCATATCCACCCATCGTCCTCATTTCCCCTCATTTGTGCATGAGAGAGAGAGAGAGAGAGATTTTGTGCTTGTTGTGTTGTGTGTGTTCTTTATTTTTCTTGAAGGTACAGTGCTCTAGAGCAATAGAAAAGCTTCCAAAAGGTAAGAAATTGATTTTCTGTCAAAATCTACCATTGGAGTTGGACCATCGCGATGGTCTCACAAAGTTGGCACTTTTGATAAGCGATCACACTACGAGGTAAGCGACCCTTGCACACACACGAATCCACATTTGCATCTTGAAAATCATCATTTTGGTGGACCTTCTCTATGGGCTTACGCCATCGCGATTGTGTCACACCATCACGATTGGCTCATGCCATCGCAATTGCTCAACCGGACCATCGTGATGGCTCGGGTGGACCATCACGATGGTCTCACACCATCGTGATGGTTCACTTGAACCATCGCGATGGTCACTGACCATCGTGACGATAATATCGACCCCATGCCATCGCAATTGGACAATGCCATCATGACGATCCACTGCCATGTGTCAAGATAGACCATCGCGATGATACAAGGTATGCCATCACGATGCTTCAAAATCAGACCATCGTGATTGGCTCAAGCCATCACGCCTCATGAACATCACGATGGGCTTATGCCATCGTGACAGTTCCATTGACTATTGACCATCGCGCTCATGCCATCATGATTGCTCGTACATTAGACCATTGTGATGCCTCGTACCATCGGACCATCGCGATTGTACCACGCCATCCGGACGGTTCACCTGAACCATCTTGACCATCCCAGACCATGGAGATTCTCCTAGACAATCGCGATTGTCCACCTAAAATGCCAAATTTAGGGTTTAATTGTTTGGGCAAATTTAAGGCTATTTTGAGAAAAGTTTTGGGTGGTTACACTTATTGGAGACCCCTTAGCTCATAAGGAAAGAAAAATCTAATTGTCAATCTTTACCCCTAGGACGTGAACATCCATAACTTCTTTATCGGAAGTCTGTTTTTTAAGCTCTATAGCATCCGAAGAACATGCTGTTTTTTAGATAAGATAATTTGAGGTTGACTCATTGTTGGGACTAGGAAAGAAAGAGGGCATTTGCAAAAATTTGGCCAAAAACCAAAGGGACCTAAAAAGGTGTATATATCAAAGTGCTTGATCATTAAAGTTAAGAATTGATTTAAACATTGAATTTTTACAGGTCTAGCAAGAGCTATCAAAGGCAATCAAACCAAGGTAGTGAAGAATGCAAGGCTTGGGAAGTGCGACTTCTTGGGCATCAGAGCAATCAAAGAAGCTGACTCGAGGTTGGAAGAATACTCCCCCTCAGTCAATTATTAGCTTAGGCTAAACATCTAGCATTGTGGATTAAAGTAGAAAGACGATAGGAATGCATCAAGTCCAAGAGACTTAATTTTTCATGTCCAAGATTAAGATAAAAGTGTATACGAAAACCTAAAGGAAAGAACTTAAATCTGACGAAATTAGAACTTTAAAGTACACCGGAAAGTCAACTCTTGACGGAACATTGAGATAAGACAAGAATTTAAAGGAACTTAAAAGGAAACAAGCAATTAAGAACAAAGAAATATTGACAATTAGAGAGTGCTAGGAATTAAATTCATGAACTTTAGATCGGGCAAGAATATAGGTAAGTCAGATCGACAAAGCCTTAGATCATCAGAAGCAAGTGTAGGAACTAGTGCACGTTCGTGGGCTCAACAATTGAATAGCTACCCTTACAAGTTGGGCTCAAATATTAGTGAATCAGAAATGGCCTTTAGCATAGAAAGACCAGAAGGAGGGTTAAACATAGCATACTTGGAAAGACCCGAAGGACCCTATAGAACTCAATTATAATATGTCCGAGCCAACCACTTAGGTGCTTGCATCTATGAGGATGGTTTGCAAAGATCAATGGTGCAATTGCACAATCTTGACCAACCCATGGGATTGGAAAGTCCAGTGGTGAAATTTGAGAGAGAAGCATACATAGAAAAAGAAGGAACAATGTACATCATAAGTACTCAGCCAAATCATACCAATGCGTTTGGTGTAGTTCATCTAGATACGGAAGCGAGAACCCAAGGAAAAGAACCACTAGGAGAAGAACCTAGGACACCTAGAGGGAAATCTGTACTGACAAGAGTACTAATCCCAGATTGGATCCCTCAGGATAATAGAAGCATAGAATTATTTCTGAATAAGGAAATTTTGGTGGTACAAAACGGAACAGCCTAGTGAGGTAGGATCCATCATGATTTACAAATTCAAGGACCCAGATACACCTGGAAAGGTTGTATACCTAGATGATACTTCAGAACGAGTATTTGTAGTACTAGACCATGCAAGAAATACTTACACATGGAGAGGTGAGTTGGTCTTCCACCCACCTCGAGCAAATGTAAACATGAGCCATCAGGGTGCTGGAACATCCTCAGCCCATGGTACTCAAAGGGAGAAGAACAAAGAGAGACCAGAAGTAAGTTTCACTCATCCCATAGAGAGAGAGATAGAACCACCATGGACACCGATAGATTGGAAAGAGAAAGGGAACCTAGAACACTAGGTGGTAGAGATGAGTTTCCTCTACCTAGACCACGTGAACACCCTACGATATTAAGACCCATTCAATTAGTAAAGTCAACAAAAAAGGGACAGGAGATCCCTATGACCATGTCCCAAAATTTAAGCAAATGCTCCGAGAAAAGCAAGTAGAATACATGTTCACACAATACAATGCATTTGGACTAACGCTCAAGAACACGGCTTTACGTTGGTTCCAACCATCACAACAGAGGTAGTTTAGGGATATCCATCACTTATTAGAGTCATTCATCATGGAATTCTCTAAACGTGGAATCAGACATGATACATGTTCATTAATTGATAGCTTCAAACAAACCCTCAAGAAATAGTTAGACTTGCATGATGTAGATTTAGACAATACGTTGAGAGACGTCTAATGCAAGAGTTACCCTCACAGGCCAAGTAAGTGTCATTGTTTTTAGATGGCCTCTTGAGCTCTAAACTATGCTCCTATGTATACTTGAAGGAACCCAGAATGCTATAGCAATTTATAAGAATTTGTATAGATATTGAGAAATTCTCAAAGGTCTATAAGGACTCAAATTGTCCATCTCTAGCATCGTCAAAACTTTCTAGCCCGATAGAGGACCTAGCAGAAAAAGTGGCCTAGAAACTAGGAGTTTCTAGTAAACAGATGCCTAGGTTAACAACAAACAAGCATTGTTACAACTGTGAGGTGATCATATGGCAAATGTGTGTCCCAATGCAACACAACCGCAAGCCAACCCTAGTGGCCAGTATTGTACGATTGAGAGACGATACACGAATCACACGGCTGAAGACTGCCCATACAACAAACAAGTAGTATGACATATCTACCTGCAAGCATACCCCCAACCAGGTAGGCACAAGGTCAATATAATGCTCAACCTCATTACTATAGGCCTCCTCAAAACTATCCTTATCAGGCTTAATAGAGACCTCAACCTGTTTTAGCTCAACAACCACCACCACTAGCTAATGTCATCTCAGTCAAATGCATTGCTGCAGAAGTGAACCTCAATAGGGCTTTAGTGCCTTCTTCACCCCTGATCATAGAAAGTGACCCTATTTCAAATAGTTTCGACTCTACTCATGTAGATAGTCCAACCGCATATTACACAGAGTCACCAGAACATGTGGAAACATATGAATATGATAGTCCACAATTGGAACCCAACTGGGAGCCCGATTATGCTAATGTGATGTACACCAACCCTAATCCGCGGCCCCAATTGAGACAACAAAGACCACAGGGCCCTAGAGGACCATGCTTTAGGTGCCAAGGCAATCATTTCATAAAGGATTGTCTACATCCTCCTATAGCAGAACGATCATAATACTATAAGATACAAGGATTTTGTGCCGAGTGTGGTAAACAGCATGTCATCAAAGATTGTCCCAAGAACCCTAGTAATGCTTCAAAAGTGACACCGATCAAGGTGATAGGTATTGTACACAATGCAGATGGATCCAACCCTACATACATGCCTCTCCAAGCTATAACAAGAGCCCATGCACTCTTACAAAATCAACAACTTAATCCTCAAAAAATAGCCGAAACTAGTGAAGTTGGAGAGCCTAGTAATAAAAAGACAAAATCATGGAAAGATTCCAGAGAAAGAATTAAGAGGAAATGGAGTAAAAAGATAACTGAGTTGAAAGGTAGTTTAAAGGAATCCAAGTCCAAAATCCTAGAATTGACTTCTCAAGAATCTAATCTGGAGAACCTAGCTCAGAGATCAGGATCAGTTTTGGCGGAACCCATACCGAAAAACCTGGACATGATGTCTCGTGCATATCACACTAGATTAAAGGAAGGACCCCAGATAGTTGAAATGAGTAAGAACTACCCTCAAGTGGATCTAGAAATTGAGAGAACTAAACTTTGCATGAAGATGGTAGAATTAGCACAAACTATGTTGGAAGCCTCTCGTTATCTTAATTGGAACAATATGGCAAAATGTGAATTACACTTTCAAGGGTAGTGGAGAGGTTACACAGGAAAGAAATGCACTATCCCTGTCTCAAGTGACAAATACTTGGTCAATAGCAATGGGAAAAAGAATCAGCATAGGAACCCTATTGTCTCAGAGACACACAAAAGAAATGGACCATCCCTATCTCAAGTGACAAATAGAGACGTTGAAGATCACATCTCTTCCTTACATAAGTATTCACATGAATTTCTAAGAGAAATCCAAGAAGAGAAGTGGAGAAAAGAACAAGGAACTCATTCTCCTATTCAAGAGATAGATGACTTGCAAGAGCAATTTCCCCAGGACATTCCCTCTATTTATGATGAGTTAGAAGAAGAACAACTGAGTGAACACACAGATTTTGAATCCAATTCTTCATGAAGAATGAGCGATCCCTAGAAACATGGAAGTGATAAAGAACACCAAAGTACAATGTCACCTCACCCTAGAGGAGTTGTTACAGATTAAACCAAAATTGTGGAAGCATGTAGCAAATCAATTCCTTCAGCTTGCTACTACTCCCTTACAGATAGGACCACACAAGAAGGTACCAGATATACCCATAGCAAGAATAGGAGATGTAAACAAAGGAGAGGAAGGTAACACTTATCTTCTAATAACCCATCGGGGCTAGACCACCAAAGCCATCTTAGATTTAGGAGCCGGAGTAGCCATAGCTACGACTGCTTTATGGAACTGTTGGGGTAAGCTAGCATTAAGACCGACCAGGATGAAGCTACAAATGGCTGACGGACATATAGAAAAAAAATTAAGCTTACTAGAAGGCATATCTCTCACCACTTGTGGTGTAGAGTTTGAGCATACTTTCACCATTTGTGATTTTGGAAAAACTCATGCTTACGACATGATTTTAGGACGACCATTCATGCGCCCATTACAAATCCTACAAGATTGGGGAACTAATTCTTTGTACTTGCAACATTTAGGAGTGACTACTAAAGTCAATCTTAAAGACTATTCCCATCAAGATGTACCCCAATACAATGGAACACCATCCATAAGACACAAGAAGAAATAGAATCGATACACTCATTGGAATCAGATCCCTCATGGTTGCACAAGGATACTCATCTATGCATGTGTAAAGTAGCCAAACAAGAGGAAGAACAGTTAGAAGCCAGGACTTTAGGCTCAAAACAACATCCATGAAGCTTGCAAGACCCAACATATGCACCAATAGTATTTCCAGACGAGGAATTTGAGCCTCACGGTTGGGTAGAAATCTTAGCCATGATGGATATAGCAGTGAACGAAGAACAATGGACCCCTCACTATGATGAGGACGGGTATGATATTTCCATTTTCATGATTCAACTTGTTGAGGAGGACTTTATCCTAGAAGAATGCACGGAAGAGACCCACGAACAAGACGAGAGTGATGATGAGGATCTAGAATCCATCATCATGGAACCCTTCTATTCTAGAGAAGAGGAATATCTTTATTTTGTAGAAGCCAAAACCCTTGAAGAAGAAAAGAAGAGTCAAAAGGAACAAGTTGAGCCATCCATAAGAGATACAGAAAGCAAGCAAAAGAAGAGAAAGAAATCACCTAAGACAGTAGAAGAAGAAGAACCACTCATGGAAGTACTAGAGAACTTTAAGAAGTATGAAATAGAAGATAGACGAATCATGGTACGAATGCTCAAAAGAAAATCTGATGTTGGAGAGAAAACTAAAAAAATCATAGTCACCATAGAAGGAGAATAAGAAAATTGTACATACATTGGGCATGACTTGATGAATGAAGAAGAAGAAGAGTTAATTTCCCTACTACGTGAATACAGATATGTGTTCGCTTGGAGTTACAAAGACTTGAAAGGAGTAGACCGAGATATATGCTCACATAGAATCCCTATGACTCTAGATGCAAAACCTACGAAACAGAAACTATACACGTAGAATGATAACTACGCTGCTAAGATTAAAGAAGAAATAGATCGGTTGATAGAAGCAGGATTCATTTACAAAATCGAGCATATCGAATGGGTATCCCCCATTGTGGTCGTGCCCAAGAAGAATGGAAAATTGCATGTGTGTATTAACCTTATAAAACTTAAGGCCGCCACAATTAGAGACAATTATCCTCTTCCTATCACAAAACATTTATTGGAAAGAGTTGCAGGCAAGGAAGTTTAGAGCTTTCTTGATGGTTTCTCAGGCTATAATCAAGTAGCCATTGCTCCAAAAGATCAACACAAGACGGCTTTTGCCACAGAATGGGGCATATTTGTATCTCATGTAATGCCATTTGGGCTAACAAATGCAACAACCACTTTTCAACGACTTATGTGTCATGTTTTTAAGGAATTCTTACACAAGCATTTGGAAGTTTATGCCGATGACATATGTGCACATTCAAATATGAGGAAGAATCATATCCTAGAACTAAGGCAAGTATTTGACAAATGTTGTGAATATCAGGTGTGTTTGAACCCAGAAAAATGTGTTTTCATGGTGAGACAAGGCAAAATTCTAGGACACATTGTGTCAAAGAATTGAATCTCTACAGATGAAGAAAAAGTAAAAGTAATTGGCGACCTGCCTAGACCAAGTAACGTAAAAGAGGTACAGGCATTTATGTGTCATTGTGGTTATTGCAGACGATTCATACACATGTATGCAATCATAGCCAAGCCTTTGTACTCTCTTTTGGCCAAGTTTTAATGACCAGATGAGTGTGAAAATTCATTCAATGAACTTAAATGAGGTTTGTGCTCAGCACCAATATTAATAACCCCGGATTGGAGCAAGCCATTCCATGTACATGTGGATGCATCCAACTATGCCATACGATGTGTGTTGGCACAACCCACAATTGATGGTAATAAAGATCTCCCCATAGCTTACGCGAGCAGACAGTTAAATGCAGCAGAAAGAAATTGCACCACTACGGAATGAGAAGGATTAGGAATAATCTATGTAGTAAAGAAATTCAGGCATTATTTGTTGGCAAATAAGTTCAAGTTCTTCACGGACCATCAAGCATTAGTGTACTTAGTCAATAAGCCTTGTAACACAGAACGGTTGATACATTGGTTTCTATTACTCATGGAGTATGACTTTGAAGTAGTAGTCAGGAAAGGAAAAACCCATCTCAGAGCTGAACATCTCTCAGGATTAACCATACGAGAAGCTCCTCAAGGAATAGCTGATGAATTACCTGATGCATACTTGTTCAACCTTGAAATACTACCAGAATGGGCTAAGCCTATTGTCCCTATTCTCACATATGGACCCAAGAATCCTAGGATAAGTATCCAAGAAGGAGAGATTACCAAGTCACAAAGATATCAAATAATAGCAGGAAGTGTATATAAACAAGATAATCAAAAGATTCTTGCTTGTTGTGTAGATGAATCTGAACATGCAAATTGGTTGCAATCAGCACATGTAGGTGCATTAAATCAACATCATTCAAAATATCGTACCCTGTAGACTCTGCATAGACTAGGAGTATATTGGACTTCTATGGAAGTAGATGTCTACATGTTGTGTAGAGAATGTCCTGTTTGCTATGAAAGACCACCAGTAGAACATGCTACATTATATTATATGTCTCTCACACTAGAATGGAATGAACCTTTAGTGACGTACTTGAGGAAGAACACATTCCCTCAAGAAATGACCTTAGCACGACAACAGAGTCTAGAGCAAGAAGCTCAAGACTATTCACTTATTGGCAACAACCTATACAAACGAGGACGAGGTGGATACTTAAGACAAGGTGTTCATGAAAGCAATTATTTGAACGTACCAGAGACTGCACACCAAGGTGTTGGAGGAGGTCATTTTGGCCGTGATAAGATAATCAAAGCCATACTGTTTGCAGGATTAAGGTGGCACACTCTCCACATGGATGCACATACCTATGTTAAGAGATGTGATGTGTGCCATTGAAACCCATGATGGGAGGACGTGCATTTTCTAAGTGGGATATAGACTTTGTAGGACCCATTAACCCCCCTGCAAAAGGTACTCATGCTGAATACATTATTTTAGCTACAAATTACCATACCAAATGGGTAAAGGCCAAGGCCACAAAAAAGAATGATGCACACACGACTGCAACATTCTTATTTCAAGATGTCTTTACAAGATATGGATTGCCTATAGAGTTAGTGAGTGATCGAGGAACTCACTTTCTAAACCAAGTCATTGAATATTTGTTATATGATTTTATGGTGATTCACAAGAAATCCACACCATATTATCCTCAAGCCAATGGTGAAGCAGAAAGTACTAACAAGATCCTTTGTAACGTACTGACAAAACTCATGAACAAAAAACGTTTAGATTGGGACAAACAGTTACACGACGCTGTTTGGGCATACAGTGGCCTACAAGACCATACTCAATGCAACTCCCTTTGAGATGGTGTTTGGTCAGAATGTTGTGCTCCCTTTGGACTTCTTGATATGGACCCTTTAGGTTGCACAAGAACATCAATGGACTGGCCATGAATTATCATCAAGAAGAATGGACTTGGAACGATTAGGAGAAACTAGGCTAAAAGCAGCAACATGTATATATGCAGCAAAGAAGCGACAAAAAGCCTATTTTGATGCAAATGTGAAAGATAAAGGCTTAAAAGAAGGATATTTAGTCCTAGTGTATATGCTCAAATAGCATGCATGAAAACAAAGTCAACCCATGAGAGCTTGGCGATGGATAGTTGCCAAACAAAAGGATGTCAACGGAATTTCCCGTAGTCTTCCAACAGCGGTCAGATGGGTTACATCAGTGGTTTGGTGGACTACATCAACGGACAAATGGGCACAACTTCGAGTGGTGCCCATCCTTCCACACTTACTATAGAGTGGCCTAGATTAATGGTACAAAATGATGCACTTCCTAATGGGCAAGTTTCACAAGTGTTGGACCTCCCTTCTTTTCCAAAGCTGAGTGTCCAACCGACCTCTCAACCCCAACTATGAAGGAGTCACCCATGACTAAGGAACCCAAATCGACAACCTTACCAGACAATGCAAAGAAAACAATAGTATCAACATCACAAAGCAAGCGGCACGAGACAAATATGGGTGCCAAAAGGATAGAAAGCACCGATAGAGTTCAACAATGCAGACAATGACAAGACGAAGTTTCAACAGAATCAGAGGCAATATTCAACATCTCCTCGACCTTCTTTGACCTCGATGAAGCTTCGATAGATTTGGATCGCGAACAAGTACCGAACAAAATGCCCAAGCCCCATGCAGATTTGGGTACCCAAACAGTGTATTATAGATCAACACTCAAACCATGTAACATATACCCCTCAGAAATCTCTTCACCCATCAAAAACACAATATCCAAAATCACCATTTGTCCCTCAGCAAAAACATACCACCCACTCAACCACCCTTAGGAAATGAATACTGAAATGTATCCAGAAGCCCTCTCATGACCAATTGTATAACATTGACCCCATCGAATAACCAACTGCCTGGTAATAATTCACTCATAACTGAACTTTGTATAAACTCAACTACACTAACCCAACATCACTTGTAATAACATCTCATCAAGCAATGTATGCACTATCTGAAGCATGTAGGTGTCTAGAGTCCTGCACTAGTTTTGCAAAAATCATTCCATAAACCACCTCACAACACTTGACTACACGGGTTACACATCGTTTATGGAAAGGGATGGCAGTCTCACTTTAATGGGGTCATGATTAATTTCCATACTAATGTGCTAATCTTTTGTAGCAGATCTTCTCCACATTTGCATCCACCATCATGTAGACATAAGGAGTGTCTAAAGTTGGCCCCAATGTATCGATGTTCAATATTGGTGAATTACTGGCTAAGCCCCATCCTATATCACAACCACCTAAATTTCAATGATTCCCCGGACCAATGCCGATTGATGATCCTCTTCAGGGATACACCGAAAAAGTTCATCGCTATTCCCATTGGTTTCAAGGTTTAGCAGGACCTTTGGTAGACGTAGACTTCATTTTTGATGCCACGTTGACCTTTGATAATAGTAAATGGGGCAAGTATGAAATTTTCTTCAGAGAATTTAAAGCGCTCCAAAATATATAAGACTTAAAGCAGGTTTGGGCTAGAGCAGGTTTCAGGAAATACTTTAGTTCCACTACCCAAATGGGATTTTTATCAATGCTACTACCTAGTGACCACACTTACAGCCTCCAAGAATAAGGACTTGCCGGGCACGTTCATTCTGTCGTCTTTAGTAAATGACCCCCCATTCAAGAAGTTCTATCTTTCAAAAGACCTCATTCGGGCAGCAATTAAGATCCATGGAACTCATACGCCAACAGAGAGAGAAAGGCTGATTCCAAAGCCGATGAAGCGTGGTGATGTCATGAAATGGGAAGGCATTTCGGCCATTACACCTCAATTATCGAAGCCGCTATGTATATGTATACAACATTTTGCATTCTCGGCTCAGGATCGTTTCATTATACCTCACAAGCTCACAAGCATATTTGGTTCGGCTTATATTTAGCATGTATTGGACCCCAAACAATAGATCTTGCAAGTCGGATCATTGATGAATTGTACTTAGCTCAAGAGAGATGGGAGAGGAAAAAAGTCATCCATGGATGTTGCGCTCTCACTCGAACTATTTATATGTGCTTGGCATATGACTTTCATAACGCACAATGATGAGTGAAGAATTGAAGGAATTCAAATGAACTGCCAAGAAAGCCAGAAAAGCTAGCAAGGGACGGGTAGGAAAGCACGTGCAGATCTATCCCATGTTTGCAAGTTCCAGAGTCCCTGTCACTTCAGTCATCTCTAGAATAGTCACCTACGAAACGACCTGCACCTATGCAACCCATTCACATACGACTGTCACGACCAGTTATCACAGAAGGTATGACCAGTATTGTCACCTCTCAAGCAACCACAGTTCAAGAACCCACAACTACAGTAGCAAAAATTCCCACCTCCATCGGTGCAGAAGCATTTACTTTTCCTATACCCAATTTGGAAGCTGAACCAACCAGTACCACTTTTGATTTTGAAATGCATGACGCTTTTTCGAGTGAATTTCAATTTTTAGAAGGACAATTTCTCTGAGAGGAATATGAACGCCCAAGTTACCCTACCACACCCCCTGATCAACCACACGAGCAAGTAGTATCTAGTTCCGAAGAAGGGAGGACAGAAACTGGCGATGAAGATGGAGATGATGAAGCCACTCAAGAAAGCCATGACTCTCAAGAGAATGTGCAAACGGATGAACAGGACCAACACACTGACACTGAGGGTGACACAAGTACTTATGAAGATGAAACATTTGAAGCTGCGGCCTACACATTGGCAATCAAGAAGCTATACTGCACCATGCAAGCAGTTTGCGCATGCAAAAAACTCTCCGAAGAAGAAAGCCAAGCGCTTATAGAACAGGAACTCACCACAAGAGGCTTTGAAGAAGCTTACATTCAAGGTTTCAAAGAACTGGTTAAGTCAGTAGGAACTAATGAAGCATTATGCTATTTGCAGAGGAAACCACTACCACAATTCGACCCATGACGAATACGCTTCCTATCAAAATTGGGTCAGTATATTCATGTACCAACAGATGCACAATCTTCACAACAGATAAGGGAAGCA
This sequence comes from Ceratopteris richardii, assembly GCA_020310875.1. NCBI lineage: Eukaryota > Viridiplantae > Streptophyta > Polypodiopsida > Polypodiales > Pteridaceae > Ceratopteris > Ceratopteris richardii. Next base: position 68,318,196 of record CM035411.1, read on the forward strand.
TGCCTCATTTTGGAGGATTCTTTTGGCAGAATAAATGATTATCATCGACTCCCCACCTTGCACTTCTACTGTAAATACCCCTAACACCATTGAAGTACCCACCACACCGGCCTCTCCTCTTTCACCTCCTGCCCATCTAGTCTCTCCTATACACCCTACCTCTCCCAGACCATCCATGTCCCTCGATAATATGATAACAGAAGTCTTTGTTGCCTCAGCTCCTCTCAGCCTTTCCGTCCCTTCCTTCCCCATCCCTCGAAGACCCCTATTCACATTTCCCCCTCCATTGACCTTCTCCCCCGTCTCACCTCCCTGACCCACTATATTTCCTCTCACCCCTCTCCACCAAGCAATACATGAAACCCCATTTGTAAATTATTCAGCAACCTTTGTTAATCCTATATTCACACCCATGCAAGCACCCACTATCACTCCACTCTTCATGTTCACTTCACTCGACACAACCTCTAGTGACATAGAAATATGACCACTCACTGCACTGCTAGTATATGATCAATGTTTACCCCTCATGATTGTATGCACATTTTGTAAGGCCCGCATTATGAGGAGAAACTAAGCGTGCATTACCCAATTGATGGGAATCCCAACTTGCATGTTGGATGAATGTTATATTGGACCATGTAAGGTATTTTAAGGAAAGGGAGTTACCAAGAATATTCCCTTTCTGAGTTAGAAATCATTTATATTTCTTAGGTCGGTTCAATCGGCCTAAGCCGTGTATGGCAACTATGCGGGCGGTGGCCGCCCATGCTCTATCGCCCATGTATAGCCATCCACAGAAGGCCACCCATGATCCTATATATACATGACTTATGCACTACCTAAGACATCGAATTGAGCCAGTATACCTCTACCTTGTATCTCCTTATCTAGAGTTTTCTAGATCACGATTTAAGCTATACCTTGAGAGCGCACAGGTGGACAATGCCATCATCTTTGTACTTGTTGTTAGTAGAAAGTTGTTGACATTCTCCTGTATCTATTTCTTCTCTGCTATTGCTCCTGTGTTATATTGTGTAACTATTGTCTTACATGGTATCAGAGCTGTAAGGTTCGAATAGCTTGAGAAATATCACTATTTTAGCCTACTAGCAGACTAGAATATCAGTAGATTATTCGAGTGATTACATGATGGATTGATTGCCGAACACTGGTCTTGGTGCTTCAGCTAATGTTAATGTTGCACCTATTCGAATTCACCCACCTGCATTCACTGAAGGGAAGCTAGATGGAACCAACTATACACTCTAGAAGTTCAACATTTTTGCAATTTTGGACTCCTATGAATTACTTGACACTATCATGGGACCGATGGGACTCGATCTAAAGCCTTTACCAGCTGAAGATGCAGCAAATTCAAGATTGATGATTCAGCCTGATCCAGATCTTCTACGAGCTTGGAAGAGGCAGAATGCTGATGCATTATATGCAATTGTCACTAGTGTAAGTGATTCTGTGCTTACTTTAGTTCAACATACTATTAAAGCACATGAGGCTTGGGGCAAATTGGCTCATCAATATGAGACCAAGAACCACAATAGGATACAAAATTTAGAAAATCAGCTGGCAAATGAAAATCATTCTGATTCTGAAAAGGCTAACGATTTTATCAAATGGATAAAACATCTTCAAGGTCAATTGGCTGCAGTTGGTGTTGTTATGACACTAGAAGAGCTTGCTCTTAGATGTGTACGTGTTCTTCCAGAAAAGTATGATGGATTAGTAACAGCCCTTAACACTCAAGTAAGACCAACTCAACTCACATTTGAAGTTTTTTGTACTATGCTTTTAGAAGAAGAGATGCAGTTGAAGAATCGGCAAAGTACAAGTGATGGTTCATTCGCAGCAAATGCAAAAGGTAAAGGCTCTTCTGATGGATCAAAGAAGAAACCAAAGAAGAAAAAGTTCACAAGAAGTTGCTTCTATTGTGAAAAGAAAGGCCATGCCATCAAGGATTGCAGAAAGAAGCAAGCTGATGAATGGAATGGGACTGTAAAATCATCGTGGAAGAACAAAGAGTCTGCAAAAAACACAAAGTTGGAACTATGGGTAGCTATTGAAGAGGTATGCTCATCTGCTCACGCTCGTAGTGATGAACCATGGATTTTAGATAGAAGAGCTTCTCGCCATATGACTAGTAAAAAGGATTGGTATAGTTCCCTAGTGCCTATGTGGGAATCCATCAATGTAGTGGTGGTAAATGACTCTAAGTGTCTAGCAGAAGTAACTGGAACCATCTCTTTTATCACTTCTCGAAGTGTTGAGAAAAATTTATCCGTTGTTCTCTATGTACCTACACTTAAAAGAAATTTGGTGTTAGTTTCTACAATAACAAATCGTAGAGTCGAAGTTCACTTCAATAAGAGTGGTGCAGAAATCATGGATTCATTAGGTAATGTAGTAGGTAAAGGCATAAAACATGATAACTTGTATGAGTTAAGTGCCTTAATTGCTACAGAAGATAAAGATGTAAACTGGTTATGGCACCAATGATTTGGGCATCTCAGATTTGCAGTTTTGAAGGAGATGCAAAGAACAGGGATGGTTGCTCATTTGCTTGCATTTTCAGAGTTGCAGGAACATTGTCAAGCTTGTATGATGGGCAAGCAACAACAAAAGGCATTTCCAAGAGAGACCAGCAATCGATCTCAAGCTCCTCTAGAGTTGGTACATGCTGATCTAAGGAGTGTGGTGTGAAAAGGCAACTTACCATAGCTCATACACCTCAACAAAATGGTGTTGTTGAGCATAGGAACAAGACAGTAGTTGAAATGGATCCTTGTATGTTAAAGGCTCAAGACATGCCTAGTTCATTCTGAGCATAAGTTGTCAATATAGTAGTCTACATCCTCAATCCAAGCTACACAAAAGCACAGAAGGGGATGACTCCTCAAGAAGCATATTCTAGTAAAAAGCCTTAAGTTTTGCATTTCAGAATTTTTGGTTGTTTCTGTTATGCACATATTCTTGATTCAACAAGATCAAAGTTGGATTCAAAAAGAAAAAAGTGTGTCTTCCTAGGATATAGTGAAGATTCTAAAGCATACATGTTGTGGGATCCTGAGGCAAGGAAGATTTTTGTCAACGGAGATGTGGTGCTTGATGAACGACCACACTTAGTAGAAGATAAAGGTAAATCTACTATCTCATCAAACGGAGAAATATCTCACCTTATGCCTATCAAAAGGCAAGTTAAAGTTGAGGAGGAGGAAACATTTGATGAAGAAATTCCCTCAATAAAAAGACAACCAGTTGTAGTTACATAGCATAAGCCACTACGTGAGTGGACACGACAACTCTTTGATGATCACAATCCACATGTAGATGTACCAGAATCATCCTCGGATGGATTACAAAGATCAAAGAGAATAGAGGAGCAAAGAAGAGCCTCAGAACACATTCTTAACATGGCTCTAATGTCAGATATCATGGGCTCGATAAAGGAACCTATCACCATTGAAGAAGCCCTTGATGCTCCAGGTTGGAGAGCGATAGTGCAGTCTGAGTATGATAGTATACTCAAAAATGATACATGGGATCTAGTCGACTTGCCTCCAAAGAAGAAGGTAATAGGTACTATATGGATTTGGAAAGCTAAGTACAAAGCAGATGGAACATTAGAAAAGTATAAGGCAAGATTAGTTGCACAAGGTTTTTTACAGATTGAAGGATTTGATGTTCAAGAAACTTTTGCATGAACAACACACATGACAACTATTCGGATAGTACTTGCAGTAGCTGCACAAAAGGCCTGGCCTATTTTCTAGATGGATGTCAAATCTGCATTTTCGAATGCTCACCTCAAGGAGGAGTTATATGTATCTCAACCACCAAGTTTTGAGGTGCCCAATTTAGAAAATAAAGTTTGCTGGTTGAAGAAAGTTTTGTATGGACTTAAGCAAGCTCCATGGGCGTGGTTCTACCGGATAGATAATTTTTTCAATAATATGGGTTTTGAAAGAAGTACTTCTGATGCTAACTTGTATGTAACAAAAAGGGGTAGCAAGCTAGTTGTTGTCATTGTATATGTAGATGATTTGATCATTACAAGAGATCATCAGGAACTCATCAATCAAACTCGGATCAGCTTGGGAACTGAGTTTGAAATGATAGATTTAGGTCCACTCCATTTTTGTCTGGGAATTGAAGTATGTCAAAGGAAGGATGGCATTTTCATCTCACAACAAAAATATGCCAAAGAAATTCTCAAGGCATTTGGAATGATGGACTGCAAACCAACTAGCACACCTATGGAGGTAAATCATAAGCTATCTATCGATGATAACATGCTTGATGTAGATGCTAAGAAGTATAAAAAGCTCGTTGGAAGTCTTATTTTTCTATGCAACACTAGACCAAAAATTTGCTATGTTGTTGGAGTGTTAAGCAGGTTTTCCAACAAACCTAAAGAGAGTCACTGCAATGCTGGAATGCGAATTCTAAGGTACATTGTAGGAACCTTGGATTTTGGTATTTTTTATACCACAGGTGATACACTTCAAGGATATTGTGATTCAGATTGGGCTGGAGATTGTGATTCTAGAAAATCAGTTTCTCGATATTGTTTCTCACTTGGTTCATGAATATTTTCTTGGGTAAGTAGGAAGCAACCAACTCTCGCACTCTCCTCCACTGAAGCAAAGTACAAAGAAGCTTGTTTTTCTTGTTGTGAGGCAGTCTGGTTAAGGAGAATTCTTACACATCTAGGCTTTTCATCAAATATGGCGACTGTACTCAAGTGTGATAATCAAAGTTGTATGGCTATTGCAAAGAACCTAGTATTTCATGCTCGCACCAAGAACATAGAAGTACAGTACCATTACATTCGTGAGCTAATTGAAGATGAAATTGTGGAGCTAGAATATTGCCCAATATAGGAAAATTGTGCAAACATATTCACTAAAGCACTTCGAAGATAGCAGCTCAACAGGCATCTTCAACAGATGGGCATAGGACCGAGACCTACTTGATATATCATCGGTAAACATTGAGGGGGAGTGTTAGTATATGATCAATCTGTACCCCTCATGATTGTATGCACATTTTGAAAGGCCCCCATTATGAGGAGAAGCCAAGCGTGCATTACCCAATTGATGAGAATCCCAACTTGCATGTTGGATGAAGGTCATATTGGACCATCCAAGGTATTGTAAGGAAAGGGAGTTACCAAGGTCCCCAATTGTGGGGTCCACGATGGTAAAGGGAATATTCCATAGAATATTCCCTACCAGAGTTAGAAATCATTTACATTTGTTAGGTCAGTTCAACCGGCCTAAGCCGTGTATGGCAATTATGCGGGTGGTGGCCACCCACGCTTTACCGCCCATGTATAGCCATCCAGGAAAGACCACCCATGATCCTATATATACATTATGTCTGCACTACCTGAGACATTGAATTGAGCCAATATACCTCTACCTTGTATCTCCCACTCTAGAGTTGTCTAGATCAACATTTAAGCTCTACCTTGAGAGCGCAGAGATGGACAATGCCATCATCTTTGTACTTGCTATTAGTAGAAAATTTTTGAGATTCTCCTATATCCATTATCTTCTCTAATTCTGCTCCTTTGTTATATTGTGTAAGTATTGTCTTACATGCACCACCACTCACCTTATCCGTTTTTCCACCGCATTTAGGCACATAACATTTCTCCAGAATCACCATTGCATCCACTTTCCCATCCCTATTTCCCCTTCCCCTTGCATCAACACCCACAGCGACAACATCTTCACTACTCCATTAATACTGTCACCCACAATGGACACCGCATTCCATCAAATGTTTGCATGTATGAAATATGTTAGAGATGAATTCGCATCTCTAAAGCACCAGTTACAAGATGCTACAACAAACAACCTCAGAGTTACAGGTGCAATTCAACTCATTATCAATCGAGAACGCCTCCCTTAACACCCACTACCAAGAGCTACGTTAGGCCTACCATACACTTGAACTAGAAAGTGAAAAGAAGACAAAAGAGGCAATTACACATATCGACAATTTGTTAAGGGCTCAAAACCTTAGAAACGTGACACTACCTAGAAACATGGGACTATTAAGATGCCACCTAGCAACAGCCAAAGAAGAGAATCAATGCTTGCAGGAACAGAATAGAGAGAACCTTGAAACTCCTTTAGATAAACCAGACAAACCTCTGAGTCCGAGCCATTTTAAAGTTGTCCCCTTTGAATCTATGAAGATACTTTTGGAAGACCATGTCAGACTACTAGAGGATTATGATAGTATGAATGAGGCATACCAGAAGCTCAAGGAAGAACACAAAATGTTAGAGTCATGAGCACCTGTACAGCAAGTACCACCAGCTCCTACGACCACATCTACTGAAATCATCGAAGAACTCAATGCTCTATGTGCCCAGGTACTTACCCTTTAAACACAGATCGTAGCATATGAAGAACCCCCTAAGCCAGATTCCCCACCAGAACTCCCAAGGGAGGAAGAAACTGTATCTATCTTGGTGGAGGAAACGTATGAAGAAGCCTATGAACCACAACCCATCCTAGGCGAACGCGTCACGACTGAAGGCCATACCACCTTTGAACTCCCTACCCCTACATGGATGAAGACTGTAGAAGAACTTGGCCAGACCCACTCAGCACATGTGGAAGCTCAATTACACACCATGGCTATGATAGAGGAACGTATTCTACAATCCCCTTACTTCGCTCACTTGGCCCCTCTCAAGTATATATCTAGGCATAAGCTGCAATATAAGGCATATTTTATGTTAATGGCGAAATAATAATTGGCAATCGAAAAAGAGATAGGCAAGAAATCCTCCCATGCAACTCACTTTGAGCCGGATGACTTGCCATCGGATGCGGAGAGCGGAGAAATCTTTCAACCAACTTGGCACAAGGACTTGTTACAGCAATATCCAAAAATGATGAGCACATGGGTCAAGGCACCCGTGCATTAAAAGTATAACCCATGTTTGGGACTGATACGAAGACACCGCTCCTAGAAGGCCTTTGCAATCAAAGTACAAAACAACAAGTAGTGCCAAGATTGGCTCAATTACCCGTATTTCACTACACCCACCGGACCGCCCACTATAGGATATATGATGGCAACTATTTGCCATTGGCTCCCCTGCTGACGCCGCATGGATGATGTAGCTATGCATATGACTATAAAAATATTTGACATGATGCAGATAGATTCAAGGTCTTCCGTCGTGTCAAGGCACCACATGTTAACACCCTGGGCTTTGAGCATGGTAATGACGATTTAGCGTATGATATGAGCACGACACCACCACTACGGGTGTGTTATGCCTAGCACTATCGCATCAAATATTTACTGGCATGCTATAAAATGACATTTGAAGAGATGCTTACTATCGGTTTTTGGGAATACCATTCCGAGGTGTTCATAATATGAATTATTATAAATACATATGCTCTGATAGATAGGTCCATTAGAGTATGTGGAGAGAGATTGTTCCATCTCAACCGTTTAGTTGAGACCTAAGTGTTGGATCTCTACATAAGGCCATGTACCGTACTCAAAATATTGATGCATTTAGTTCCTTACCCCTACCTAGGGTACCAATCGAGGAACAATTAGAGCTTTAGCGGAATGGAATCCAACATGTGCAAAACAAAATTAAGGAACATGATGCTACACTCCAACAACTACAAAGTGATGACAATAACCTAGTTTGGGTAGTGAAGGCCATTATTACCACCCAAGAACGAGGCACACAATCCAAGATTGGTGCTAAACATCTCCAATCTTCACAATTTGATGGACAAAAAGATGGCCATTTTGTTCTTTCATGGCTATCTCAGTTTGATGATGTCCATTCTTATGAGTCATACTTTGAAAGTGAAAAAGTGAAATTCGTAACTAATTATTTGGTGGATAAAGCCTAGTCATAATGGAATGTTTTGCACCATAGCACCGACCGTCCCACCACATGGAAAGAACTTCACCATGCCATCATGGACAAATTTTGGACGGAAAGATGGAGATATTGTGTCTACCTATACTGGACATTTTTGGCAACCATTATTACTTAATCATTTGCTTGAAATGATTCATGAAGATACTTTACAATGGAAATATGAAGATGGTTTGGAGATGGGAATCCAAACTAAGCTCAACACCCTATGTCCGACAATCCTCTATGAAGCTATTTCTTTTGCACATGATGTTGCAAAAGAGTTTCAATCCATCACCAAGTCCATTCACTTACAATAAACACGTCAATGATCACAACCAATCAAGCCCACTTTTCCCTTCAAGCATCCCATTTCTACTTTTTCTTCTCTTCCTCCTCAACGCCCACCTACGTTTCAGTGCCCACATATTTTTCAATGCCCTCCTCAATCCAATTTCTCACCAGTACCCAAGAAAACCCCCTTACACCTTCCCAAACCTCCAACCCTTCGAACTGTGATGATGAATGCTCAACAAAAGAGGCAGTGTATCACTTGTTGGCATTGTGGTAAGATTGGTCAAACTAAAGCTAAATGTAGGTTCCAAACTAACGGCATGAAGCCTATTGGAGCTCAAGTACACAACATGGAGGTGGTTTCTGAAGACATTCAATCCAATTGGACCGAAGAAGCATTGGAATAGGATCTAAGTACCTTGGGTAACGCAATTTCTATCCATTCTTTACTTTGCATGCAAGGTACTATTAATGGTAAAATTATTAATATTTTACATGATGATAGTAGTTTGCATGAATTTAGTTCTCATACACTAGTGAAAGATCTCCAATTAAACCCAATTACTCCTATGTATAAAGTTAAGGCTGCATTTCAAGGAACTAGATATAATGTTACAAGTGAAGTGCATAATGTTCAAATTTGTATAGGTTCATACAAAGATGAAGGCACATTCTTAATTGCTCCTTTGCAGTCCTATGATGTTATACTTGGTATGCATTTTTATCACCATTATAATCCATTCATTGATTATCATACACACACCATGAGTTTTAAGTTTAAAAATTAAGATATTTGTTTATCTGCAATGCATGACTTCCAACCATTTCCATTAATTAGTCATACTCAAGTAAAACGTGCATTTTGGAAAGGTTACAATTCATGTATTGTTTTTCTCAAGAACATAGTTGATTATACACATACAATTCCAGATGCACATAAATCATTTAGGGGTTCCTATAAGGATTGTTTTATGGCTGATTTTCCTTCTAAACTACCAACTTCTAGGGGATCATTTGATCACAGTATAGACTTAATTCCTCGTAGTTCCCCTTCCCATAAAGCACCTTATAGGCATGGACCTTTACATCAACAAGAAATAGCTAATGAAGTTAAGGATTTGCTTCACAAAGGACTTATAAGGACTTGTTCTTCTCCCTTTGGAGCGCATGTTCTTTTAGTAAAGAAGAAGAACAAGACTTATAGGATGTGCATTGACTATAGAGCAAACAATAAGATCATAATTAAAAATAGGTATCCTATTCCTAGGATAGATGATCTGCTAGGCAAACTTCATGAAACACATGTCTTTAGTAAAATTGATCTTAAATCTAGATATCATCACATAAGAATGAAATAAAATGACATTTATAAGACTAAGTTTAGAACTCAGACTGGTCACTTTGAATTCATGGTAATTCCTTTTGGACTCACCAATGCACCTGCTACATTTGCACACATGATAAATAACATTTTTCTTGAATACCAAGCTTTTGTTCTTGTTTTCTTTGATGATATACTTGTCTACAGTGAGAATGATGATGACCATGAAAAGCATTTAGCAAAAAATTTTAATTTGTTACACAAAAACTTAGAATTAGAGTATTTAGGCCATATTGTTCCATGTCAAGGCGTTCATGTAGATCCAAAGAAAATTAAAGTAATTGAAGAATGGTGTATACCTCAATCTGTGAATGATGTACGCTCTTTTCTTGGATTAGCTAGTTTTTATAGAAAGTTTGTAAAAGGCTTTTCTTATTTAGCACTCCAACTCACATGATTATTGAAGAAAGAAATAAAATTTGTGTGGGGATTAGCACAAGAACAATCATTTGAAAAATCAAAACATGCACTTTCTCATGCACATGTTTTGCAATTACCTAATTTTGCACAACCTTTCCATGTAGTTATAGATGCTAGTGGTTTAGGTATAGGTGTTGTATTAACGCAAAAAGATCATCCCATTGCATTTTAAAGTAGGAAACTTAAACCCTCTGAAAAGAACTATAATACATATGATAAGGTACTTTTGGTTGTTGTGCATGCTTTAGAGATTTGGAAACAGTATATGATGGATTTAGATGTCATAATAAAAACAGGCCAACAAGCTATTAAGCATTTATTAAATCAACCATTGATTTCAAATAGAAACATTAGATGGGCTTCATTCATACAAAATTTTCAGCCTATGATTCAATATCAACCTAGCAAAGCTAATGTTGTAGCTGATGCCCTTAGTCATTTCCCATCCCCAGAAACAAATATTGTTTCTATTAATAATATTTATGTTGTTCATATTCATTCATTTCACGACATGATTCCTACTTATGTGTCTGATTTGTATTTTTCACAAACTTGGAATGCTTTCAATAATTCTACAACATTTAGTGAGGATCACTACATGTTTCATAATGGATTCTTGTATTCCAAACACAAATCATGCATTACACAAGGTTTTAAAGAACTTTTTATGAAATAAATGCATGAAGCACCATATATAGGTCATAGAGGCATACAAAGTACTATTTCTACATGTAAAGAATCTTTCTTTTGGCCCCATATGGAAAAGGATATTACACAATATGTTTCTCATTGCATTGTTCATCCATGTGTAAAAAGACATCATGGTAAAGCATTTGGATTGTTAGTGCCACTTCCCATACCTAATGGACCATAGGAACAAATTTCTATGGATTTTATTACTGGTCTTCCTACAACTTCATCACATAATGATATGATTTGGACAACTGTTCATAGGTTTAGTAAACAAACATATTTCATTCCTTGTAAAAAGACTCTTTCTGCACCTCAAGCTGCTAAGTTATTTATTAAATGTATTTTTCCACATCATGGTTTTCCAAAATTTATTTTATGAGATTGAGATGTTCGTTTTTGTAATCACTTTTGGCTTGCATTACTTCAAATTTTAGGTTCCAAAATAGACTTTAGTTCTGCATTTCATCCTGAAATAATGGGCAAAGTGAAGCTACGAATAGTACTATTTTGGATCTATTACATTGTTTTTCTTTAGATAATCCAAGTAATTGGGATGAGAAACTTCCTTTACTCTTATTTGCATATAATAACACAACACATACCACTACTAGACATGCACTATATCAAATTGTGTATTGTAAAAAGCTTCCCACTCCCATGTCTATCACTCAAGCTGACATACCTATGAATGATTCTTTTGCACAAGATCATATTTCCATACTTCATGAGGTTCATGAGCACATTAAAAAGCATCAAGACAAATACATGCATAATGTTAATAAGAAACAAGTAGCTAAAGATTTAATGAAAATGATGATGTATGGTTACGAATAATTAAAAGATGTCTGAAAAGTATTTCACAACATCCTAAGGTCAAACTTGCACCATGTTATTATGGGCCTTTCCATATTATTCAAAAACGTAATGAGAATGCTTTTAGATTAGACATACCTTCTCATTGCAATATACATAATTCTTTTCAAATCAGTTTATTGAAATCATTTAAAGGAACTCTACCACTCACTCCTATTTTAGATGATCCTTTATTGTTAGAAGAGGATGCTATAATTTTAGTTCCAAAGAAAATACTTGATTATGATGTTACTATTACATGCACACATTACCAATATCATAGATATTTGGTTAAATATAAAAATCATTCACTTGAACAATCTCAATGGATTCATAGAACATCACTAACTCCACATTATGATCATTTGATTTCTACTTATCATTCACAATCACATTAAATTCTAGTTTTCTAGTTCCATGCATGTGTTTTTACATGGCACATGCTTATGATTGTTCAGTGATGGGACATGTAACTGGCCATCCATGTCTATTTTATTCTTATCAACTAAGGTTAGTTGTTTATCAACTCGGAGGCATCTTATACTTTATGGAATATTGGAAAGTTAAATGGGTTTAATGCCTTGAGGTTTTTAATGTGTTTTCAGGTGAAGATCCATGAGGGTGTGAACGCACAGGGACTTATTCAAATACTTTTGGAGATATTTAGAAAAATACTTTTAGAAGATAGTTATTTTTAGAAGATAGTATTTTTAGTTATTTTTTGTAAAAATAATAGATCGCTTTAGAAAGTGATGTTTTTTGTAAAAATAAAAAATTACAATTATGTAAATAAAGCAAAAGCATGCTTTTCGAAGTGCGGCCCTCATGTATCTTCTATTCAGGACATAATATGAATTACCTATAAATACACATGCTCATATAGACCTGTCCATCAGAGTATGTGTGGGGAGATTGTAACCAATATGGTGTCATCTCTTGTCTCTTTCTATTCTCTGAGTACTTTTGTGTGATTTTGTTTCTGTGCTGTCCTCTACGTTCACACGTCTATAGGATCCGAAGGGTAAGAAAGGCACATTTTTAAATATCATTTTGTGTCATTCCTATCCGATGATACCCAAATTTAAGATCAATTTTGCTAGAGACACATATCTAGCAAATCATCTATCTTAGGAATAAGATTACTTAAGTATGACTAATTAATGGAAATGGTTGGAAGTCATGCATTGTAGACAAATAAATATCTTGATTGTTAAGATTAAAACTAATTATGTGTGTATGATAGTCAATGCATGGATTATAATTGTGATGAAAAGGCATGCCAAGTATAACATCGTAGGAACGCGAAGGAGCAATGAAGAATGTGCAATTATCTACATATGAACCTATACAAATCTGAACGTTATGCACTTCACTTGTAACATTATATCTATTTCCAAATGGTGCAAACTACCATCATCATGTAAAGTATTAACAAATTTAACATTAATAGTATCTTGCATGCAAAGTAAAGAATGAATAGAAACTTCATTACACAAGGTACTTAGATCTTTTTTCAATGCTTCTTCAATCCAATCAGGTTGAGTGTCTTCATGAACCACCTCCATGTTGTGCACTTGAGCTCCGATAGGTTCATCATTAGTTCACAACCTAGATTTAGATTTAGTGTGACCAAACTTACCATAATGCCATCAAGTGATATAGGGTCATTTTTGTTTTCTAGAGTACAATGAATTGAAAACACACTCACACAACCAACCTCGTAAGGTAGAGGCACCCATCATTGTAGTTTGAAAGGTTGGAGGTTTGGTGGGTTATAAGGGAGTTTTCTTGTGTATTGGTGAGAAATCGGATTGAGGAGGGAACAAAAAAATAGAAGGATGTTGAAAAGTAGTGAAAGTATCTTGAAAGGAAAATTAGGCTTGAATGGTTATTGTCGTTGATGTGTTTGTTGTAAGCAAATGGACTTGGTGATGGACTGAAACTACTTCTCAGCATCATGTGCAAAAAAAAAATGATAGCTTCATACAGGATCATAAGACATAGTGTGTTGATCTTGGCTTGGATATCCATCTCCAAACCATCTTCATACTGCCTTTGCAAGGTATGTTCAAGAGTCATTTCAAGTGAATGAATAAGTAGTGGTCATTGCCAAAAGTATTCAGTGTAGCTAGACAAAATATTTCCTTCTTTCCATCGAAAAGTTGTTCATGATCAACAAGCATGTAAGTGGAGTTTGGGAGGAAGGAATTACTCCTTAATCTTTTCTTGAAATGCAATCCATGTAGTGGGGCTATCTCGAGGGGTGTGAAAGGAGACAAACACAGCTCAGAACTAACTTGCGATAGCCTCACTATGTGACTAGACGCAGGGTGATTCGTGGCATACTCTAGGATGTATGATGTGATTTCAATATGTGAGGAGTGATTAACTATGGTTTAATAACCTATTTAAGATCAGTTTTATGGATCTAGTGTCCATAAGCCTGCACAGCTCTATACCTCGAAAGACCGTATTCCTAGGAATGCCAGACTAATGATTCATCAGTATTACGATCTTTGATAATTTCATCCACTTTGTGTTGAGTCTGCTTAGGTTGGGTGTTTCGTTTTAGAGGTGGAGGAAATAGAATCTCACTATTCTCAGATTCTAGTGACACAATTAAAAACAATGCTAAAAATCTATATAAGCAGTAATCATATGTTGAAGAGATTAAAGATTCATCAATATACGATCTTTAATTAATTCTTCTACTTCTATTTCTTCATTAGTTTTATTTTCTTTAGTTTGGGTAGTAGTAATATCAATAGGTGTGGGTAATAAAATTTCTAGAATAAAAGAGGTAGGTATGTTATTTTCTTCTGTAGATTCATTTAGAGACACATAGTTTGTTCACAGCAGAATTAAAGTATAATGTAAAGTTTCAATTGATAAAAGAGCTCTATTCATAATAATGTTAAGACTTTTGGATACTATAGCTTCTTCAGAAAAATTATTACTATACAAATGCTTTGATGAAAATCCTAATAAAAATACTTTGAAGAAAATCCTATACAAATACTTTGATAAAAAAACCTGATACAAGATTTTTAGTTTCAAATGTGATAAAGGAAAAATAGGAGAAGAAGCATAAATGAAGCTCCAAACTCCTAGTCAAAAGCTCGTAGGTTGCATCAATTCTTCACTTCTCTTCAATCTTCATCAATGTTCTGCAAACGTGACATTAGAAAAAAAATAAGTATGTCTCATAAAACATAAAACACACTTAAATATAACACGCTCATACATTCTCACATTTTTGATACTCATAGATGCATGCCAACATGAACTTATATACATGTAAACACACATTAACTTATGCTAGCACTCATTCATTTATTCAAGCTAACATACACTTTCATGCATATGCTAACACACAATAACCTATGATGATTCTCTTTCATAAAATAATCCACCTTCATATATATGTTAATACATTTTCATATGAATTCTAATTCTTATACATTTGCACAAGCTTACATCTCTTGTGCTCGTGCACACTTACTCATATTCACATACACATCATTTTCTTTCATTAATCTTAGTTACACATGCACTTCATGCATGCTTAAGTATCTAATTAGGCATTCTTATGTATGCATACACCTAAGATAATGCATAAACATGCATACATATACGCATTTATCACTTCTATGCATACATGCATTCATATTTTTCATAGACATTCATACAATCAAATAGCTATGTATGTCACGCGCAAGCACATGGGCACATTATCTTAAATGCATATGCACACACACATTAAGTCATATGCATATACATATATCTATTTCATACTTGCCATACCTTTATGCACATTTAAGCACATGCTCATATATTCTCATGCATACATTAGCTCTACAATTGTGCATATACTATCACACATTCTTAAATCAATGCACATGCATCGAACATTATTTACATGCATATACATTCATAAATTCTTATGCATACTTAATATTATGCACATGCATCTCATCTATATCATTATGCATACATATTAACATCATATACATATAATTTCATACTTTATATCATGATAATACACATTTCATATATGCAAACATATACTCATGCCCATGCCATAGTATCACACATCATATGGTATCACGAATATGCACACACCACCTATAACTTTGCATATGCATTTCCAAATCATACTTATAGTACATGCATTCTATATACCTCATGCATACATACATGCGCTTACACATATGCATACATTTTACATCTCACATGCATACACACACATCTAATATACTTATGCACATCACCTATATATACAGACACATACACACACACACTTAGATGACTCATATGCATGTTTACAAATCTCTATACATGTGTACTTTCACATATGCTTCCTACATATCATGCATTCATGCTCATTTCAAACATGCATATGTCTACTTATGCATCTAATTTTTTATATATTTATTCATACTACATATATGCACAATCATACATATCCACATCACCGATACATCATGATCATGCATTCAACTTCATCATGCATTCATTTTCATCATGCATTCATGCTCACATCCATGCACATGCTTGTATTCATTCACATATATATAAACATTATAAATACATATGCATATACATATGTATTCACATACGCATACAACATCTCTTCAAGTATGCACATATATATACTATATCTAGGCACATGCATATAAAATAAATTAACTATAAACATATATTAATTAAAATAAATTCATTAATTTCTCTCTCTCTCTCTCTCCCTCTCTTTCTCTCTCTCTCTCTCCCTCTCTCTCTCTCTCTCTGACATCTCTCTCTGCGATCTGACATCTGTAGCATCCAAAAGGGCGATCTCTCTCTCTTTCTCTCTATGTATCTCTCTCTCTCTCTCTCTTTCTCTCTCTCTCTCTTTGTCTCTCTCTCTCTATCTCTCTCTCTCGCTCTCTCTCTCTCTCTCTCTCTCTCTCTCTCTCTCTCGACCAGGTTTCTGCCTCTCTCTCTCTCTCTCTCTCAATAAGGTTTCTGCTGCACTGTTGAGCAGGAGTGGAAAACACCGAACTAGAAACGATATGTTCTCTCTCTCTCTAACACGCCAATAGCAGCACCCCATTGATTCACTCTACAACTTCTCCTCTACTCTCTAATGCCTACAAGATCTGAAAAGGGGGGAAGAAGAAGAAAAATCCTCTCTCTCTATCTCTCTCTCTCTCTCTACCATTGGCATTTCCATAGCTCTATCGCATGTCTGTAAGAAGTCGAGAGGGGATCTCAAAACTCTCTCTCTCTCTCTCTCTCTCTCTCTCTCTCCCACCTCTTGTGTGCGCATGATTCACCACCAACATCTGTCAGCAAATTCCGTGAGCATGATTTTCTTGTGTCTCTTTCTCTCTCTTGTTGTCTACACCATTTGAACAGCACTGACTCTATGCCTATTCCTCATTGCTCTATTTCACCTTCGAATCTATGGTGCAGTTATAGGATCCTCTTAGCATGAACTGTTTAGGCTCATATGCTTAATATTTGGCTTACATAGAACAGACGATCTCCCATCCCACATTAAAGAAAAAAGTTTAAATCCATATGAGAATCCCCCCTCAGCATAACCTGGCACTACGAGTGATGGTCCATCTCATACTCTCTCTATGTGGAGTCCATCTGCCTCTCTGTAACTCTACCACATGATCATCTGTTTGCGCTTTGTAACCTAGGAGGGAAGCATTCAGCCATTCTCTCTCTCTCATGGATGTACGTACCTACTAAAGTAACATTAGAATAACACAATATCACACATTACATATATATATTCAGACATTTAGATTCCTACGAGTAATGCATATACTTAGATTACTAACACACATCACACACTAATACATGCACTCTATAATCTATTTTATGCATACTTATTAGAATAATACTAACTTCCTCTTCAACATACACACGTATATTTCAAGTATTAAAAGGTATATTTAAAAATATATTTACTATATTGTGTAATTAAATAGTGAAAATGTTTTCATTTTAAATCAACTTGACTTCTTAATTTATAGATAGAACATATATTAATTAACCATACATATATATACATATATATTACTTATTTATATATATTGAATATTTATTGACCATATATATAGATATTAACCTATATATTTTTAATGTTCTTGTAAACATATATAGGCACATAGAGTTAGCACACATGCACTTAGGTTCATACCCTTATACTCATAAAACACTTAAGAATTTTGTAGGGTACACAAACACATAGATATTAACAACTTATGGAGCACATCAGTGACTATCCATGCACTCATAAATAAGTATTCACATATATGTGCACATATATACACATATGGACGTAAAATTTTCTCTCTTTGCATGGAGAATGGGGATAGGCTTTCTATAGCTTGTTAAAATACAATGCTCTCATTAGAAATCCATACTATTGTATATGTTGAGTAATCAATCACCTCAAATATCTGAGGGTTCTTTGGCTTTTCTCTTTTATGCTTTTATGCACTATGCTGTAAATAACAACATAAAAACATTTGGGTAGACAAGCATAGGCATACAAAAGTAAAAACTTATATAGACACACACATATATACATATTTTCTCATCTACATGACATCTCACATGCATAAACACAAGCATATAGATCCATAAACAATTCAATACATTGTTTCCCTTGTATTCAACATCAATGCCCATGTATACATATGGCACATACCCATGCACACACATTAATGCACATGATTCTAAAATACTTAATCATAAGGTTTGATTATATTCAACTACATAAGGTTTCATCAATATAAGGAATTTAGATAATGAGATCTTTGCTTAGTCTAGATTTTCATGGTTTTGTTGCCTGCAAGTACTTAAGAGAGATTAGTCAAGTCAAAGAATTGTATCAAAAAGATTTGAGAGAGATAAAAGTTAACCATCTTAAAAACAAACTATTTTTATTTTTTTGCATGTTAATGTCAATGTGGAAATGTATCGGACATCTACCTCCACCAAACCTTCACATCGTTGCGATGGGCCAACCTGTAGATCATGGAAAGCAACATAAAATTCTTTGGAAAAAACTTATAGAATGACTCTAAATAAGATGATAAAAAATGCTTCTAAATTCAATATAAGTCTCTGATAATAAATAAATTCTATAAAATTTTGTAAATGTGAATTGGAAACCATTTTGCTCAATGCATGAAGTCAAAAGAAAACTTTAGAAAATCCTATAATAGTCATTTAGATAGTCACGGTACTTAACATTCCATTAATCCTATTCGCAAGTAATATTTAATTTATATAAGTATTCTATCTTTTATTTCTTAGTCATCTACCATAAGATACATCTAACTAATTCTTTTGTAGTAGGCCTCCACCTCATATAGCCCACAATACATTTTAGGAGTGATTTCTATACCACAACTGAATCATAATTTTTTTTTTCTTTTTCTTCTTCTTTGTTTTTCTTTTTCTTGCAACAACCATTAATGTAGTATTCATTTTTCTTTCTTTTTTCTTCGCAACATTTTTAAAGGGGAAAGGCTTAACCCCTAATCTAAGCTGAGGTTCTAGAAGCATGATGAGATCAGAACTAGGATCTCATTTGCTAAATGTTGTTAGAAAATAACGAAGCCTACTTGTATAAAATAAATTTACCTTTACTAAGGGCCGCAAGTCAAGTGTTCCACTCTCCTATCCTCATAATGAATTATAAGTTTCCTAAATTGGAACTTCAACTTGCATACATGTTCCTACTTTGATTTCTTTTTCATTATCTACATAATTTTAATAAATTTCCTTTTATACCAAAAACAAATCAATTCCTAATTATGAAATGCATGAAAAGAAAATTTTCTAAACATTAAAGAACAATTAGAATTATTTCACCTGATTATACTTCATCTTCATCTTCATCTTCCAAGAAGTGTTTATTAATCTTGTATTCATTGCTTGCCCTTATTTTAAGAAGCTTTATCATGTTTCCTTCAATCCTATTTCTTAAAAATGTTCCATCAATTTCTCGTAACATATATGTATGTGTATCAAAAATAGAAACAACAACATAGGGGCAAAACCATCGTTTAGTTAATTTATGCCATGCATCATATTGCATCTCAAAAGTACTATCATAAACAAGTACCCAATCCCCACTCTCTATCCATCCTGGCCTAAGTCGATGTTTCTTGTCAAAATAAATTTTATTTTTCAATCTTGATGTTTTTACTTTTTTGTATCCTCTTTTAAATTTTCATTACCTTGTTTTAATTGTTTAATTCTTAATGCTAATAATTCTTCTCATGTTACAATTTTTCTCATTTTAAGCTCATTGAGTTTACTATCTGAGTATGTGTAGGAAATATCGGCTTTTGATAGTACATGAGTTCGGCTAGCATAAAACCAGTTGTTCTCGTGTACATCATCCTATCCGCCCATAAAGCAAATGGGAGATATTTTGGCCATTGTCCAATATCTCCATGGCATGCTTTTGAAATTGCCTTTACTATGGAATGATGTCCTCATTCAATTTTCCCATTCGCCACGGGGTTATACGCTGTCATAAGAGACAATCGAATCCCATGATGAGTAAAGAACTCTCTTGCCTCTCTACGTCTAGCTCTCCTCCATCCACTAGTACTTTCTCAACATATCGAAATCTAGATAATACTTCTTCTAAAAGAAATAAGCATACAATATAGGTAGTATTAGAACGAAGTGCTCGACCTTCAACATGATTTGTTAAAACTTCTCTCGCAAGTACTATGTACCTCATGTCACTATTGCTTTTAGGCATAGTCACAAGGTCGACTACCCACTTGTAATGAATACAAGGCCAATAGGTCGGATGTAAAGGACTTAATATCTTGAGGAAATGAATAATTAGATCCAGATTTAATGCATTTCTATCCTCCTCAGGAAGCAGGGCCAATCCTCTCATGAGCTCTCCATGAAGATGAGTTAGAGACTCTTTGGTCTTTGGGGACTTTACCCATCGCAAAAATCCGTCATGACTGTCTTGACTAAAATCCTCAAGATAAAACATTTTGTGCAGTTCTTTCCTAAACTCCTCCCAAGGTTTATTAGCATGTACTTGAATGCTTTCTAATATGGAACTAGAAATTACACGACCAAAGTACTTTACTAATACATCGTCAAGTAATCCCTGGATCTGCACTTGCTCTTCAAATGCATCCAAGTACTCTATGATACTTAACCTTGTAAATTTTCCTTTTTCTCTTAAGATGGACTATACCATTCTTGTCCCTTGTTTCTTTATCATCATGTTCTTAAACATTTTCTACAACTTGCATTCTTGATAGCACTTAGAATGGAGTAGTAAGTTTCCAACAGCAGGCTCTAATCTCTCTCTAAACTGTATAAACTTATCGCTAGATGATAAAGCCTTGAATATTGACTTTACCAAATCCTAGGCATTTCTATTAATAAATTTTCAACTTTTATACTTTAACTTGAGATTATAATTTCTCTTCTTTGACTTGATCTTTTGGTTTTATAATTTTTCTTTCTAAATTTAGAGTTTTGAACCCCCAAAGTTTACTTTAATTTTCTAACCTTTGAGTTTTTAACTCCAAAATTTTACTTAGATTTTTTTTTTAACCTTTGGGTTTTTAATCCCAAAAGTTCACTTTACTGAAAATTATATGTTTAGATAAGTTTATAAGTTTATATAAGTTTTCTTAATTTGTTTTCTGGATTTTAATGTAGTAGGAAAAACAAGAAATAATAACAACTAATTAAATCAAGAAACTAAGCCTATTTGTTTAGAATTAAACTCTTTTCGTGCAATAAAGTAAATCTTTTCATGTATTTTATAAAACTATCCTTCGATTTCAAATAAAAAACCCTTATGATCTATGGTGTAGCTCAGTGATGAGTAGCACCTCCTTTAATGTCAATCCGGGAAGACGTGAGGATGGTATGAAGACCTCGAGCAAGTGAAGGCACAAGTGCGTGAGTGAGAAGCACGCTCACATGCACACACATACACACACACACGCACACACAGTAAGACAAAGAGTGAGAATCAATGGAGTTCTTCGATTACTTTCCAAAAGCTCTTACAAGTTCATTTCAATTACAATCTAACCTCAAAAATGAGCTCTCTAGCTCTTTTTATAGTTTTTGACTAGCTTTGGCCCTGTCCAGACCTAGTGTCCAGCCTAGTTAAAAATTAGGTTCCAGGGCTTATTTGAAGGCTCAAACGAGATCTAGAAAATACGAAAATTGGTAGGTAGATGCTTCTAAGGCTCCTCAAGCTCAAGGACTCCTTGGCTTGCACAAAATGGAGCTACAAAAATACAAAATGATATTTACAATGGTTTTTAGTGATGAAAATCACTATTTGTGTAGGGATTTCCTCTATTGATTTGTCATTCATACCTTTGAGCTCCCTACTTGCTCTTTCTTCTTGTGTGCTCAATTCCTTGATGTCTGAAAAATTTAGATGGCCTACTTGCCAGATCTTCTTTGACTGCCATGTCTGCTTGTGTTGTCCCTTCGCTCTGACTCTCTTCGTCTTGTGGCTCCTTCGGTCCCCTGACTGCTGCCAACACCCCCCTCCCCCCACTCTTGCGTCTGTTGCCCCTGACAGACCCTTGTCTAGAGCGTTTTTGAACATAATATTGGACGACATCGGAGGCTAGGTGGTGTTCTTCTAGTCGTAAGTCGCGTGCTAGATCTGTGAGCAAATCATCCCAATTCAGAGGTCCGGGAACATCCGGATGAGGCACCCTCAATTGTTCTGAGTGAATAGCTCTCTCCACAGCAAATAATTGGAGGAGATGTGATGGTCTGGGTATAATAATTTCGGAGTGATATTCCCAGAATCCTGTGATGAACATCTCCTCAAATGTCTGTTTAAAGCAGGCTGGGAGGTACTTGATTCTGGCGTGCCAAGCATATATTACTTCAATTGATGGGGTGGTACTCATGTCGTACACCAGATCCTGGTTTCCTGTCACGAAGCCTGCTCCGGAGAAGTGGGGGTCCTTAATGTTCTTAAACGTCCTGAAAGTGATCAGCATTAATTCAAATATTTTCATACACATCTGGGCCATCACATCGGGATTATTGCGTAGCCGAATGCTCTAGTGACGGATTGTAGAAATCATGTAGTTCGCCGTGGGGGGTCCTCGTGGAGGTGCTAGATAAACGTAATTTAACCATTTTGCGCAGGCTTTGATGTCTCTGACGGCAATAGTGAATTCAGGCCAGGTGCCTCTTCGAAGAACTGGAACGTAACAAGGATTATATTTAATAAACAACGGCATATTATTCCAGGTTCGGACCATTTCAGGATATGTTTCCAAAAGCCTGATCCTCCAGGTGGGTTGATGGATGGACCCACGCTTAGCACTTTCCGGTATATTGTCTGGACCAAATTGTGTAGCAAATGTGGGAGGCTTGCCGCATTGTCGTTGAATATCAGCGTTGTAATCGGCCAAAAGTATGCAGTATGGCACGTATTGGTCATTATTTGTGCCGATCCATCTATGATGAGACATACTTCTGAAATATTCTGACTTTATGACAGTTTCTTCTAGGTTCGCTAGTGATTGGATCTGAATGGCCACCCGTTCTTCGTGGGTGTTCGCTGTCTTTTCCAGTGTCTGAAGCCACTCAGGTGCTTCCACTTCCAAGGTGTCTAGTCCCTCTGAGGTTCGTTGCCCTCCTGGCATCGGCATAGGAACATACGGTTCCTCATACGAATCATCTACCTCGATAGGGACCAACTCTTCTGGCTCTGGTTCTACTACTGGAGAGGGCTGCCTCTCGTATGTCAGTAACATCTTTTGTAATTCTGCCACCTGCTTAGTTAAAGCCTTTACCTCGTCTGAAGTAGAGGTTGATGGGGCACTCTTCGGTTGTTCTTCCTGTTCCTTAAGTCTGCTCCGTAGTGTGTCACGTTCTATTTCCAAGTCATCATGGGCTTCCAGAAGATCTGCATAGCTTTCCAAAATGGTTTTCATCGTCTCCGAGGGAACTGCTTTGAACTGCTCTGGATCTATCTCGTGGGGAGAGCCTTCCATTGCCGCTTCTAGATTCTCTTCATTTTGTTTCTGCAGTCTCTTGTTCTCTTCAAGTGTTGTGGCCATATGTTTCGTGAGTAGCGCTAAGTTACGTCTGACTCGTAGGTTATCGGCCTGGTATACTTCGAGCAAGGCTTCTAGTTGTTTGACGCCTGATTCTTTCGATGGTTGGGGTGCCTCCAGTAGTGTTTGGTGAGCCTGCTCAAGCGTTGTATAACGTTGATTCACATCTGCATTTTCCTCTTCAAGAATTGTAAATTGCCTTTGTAAGTTCTGGTGATTTGTTGTCAGTTGTTGATACCGGTCGTCAAGAGCTCTGTACTCATTCTAAAGCTGATATACGCATTGATTTAAAGCTAGGAATATACTATGTACATTAAATGATGCAGGGAGAGGTGAAGATGCAGGGGGAATGGGGGCTGGAAAGGGAGTTGTGAATGATGTGGATGCAAGTGGAGATGTGGGTGGAGGGGGTATGGGAGACGGAGGTTGCATGGGTGGAGGGAGCGGTGCAGTGGCAGGAGATGTTTCCATAGTGTCAAATGTTTGAGTGACCTTGTAGATGGGGATCGTGGGTGGGGTGGATGTGACATTAGTGAAGAGAGTGGTGAAAGTGGGCATGGTGACTCCCCCGAATTGGATTCCCGGAGAGAGTGGGATTCCCATGACGATTGTGGTGGTAGTGGACGTGGTGGTGATAGTGTCATGTGGTGGAGTGAGTTGTGTAGTGAGAGGTGGGGAGGGTGGTGACAGTGGTGCTTCATGATGTTTGTCTGCTTGCGTTGTATCTCCTGGTGCTGATACATTGATATGGATTTGTTTCCCGGACCTCATGGGACGGGCGGGAACTCTTTTCTCAAATCGGTGAATGTAGGCCATTGCCTCATGAATCGCCTCATCCAATCCTACGGCATCGGCGTGTAGGTTTATGGACTCAATGAACATATCATCCACGCCTTCCTCTGCCAGCAAATCGTTCATGAGTTTCTTGCCTGCTTCAAGTGACATTTTATGCTGTTCCTGAACTAGCTTCATGGTTCGATATAGTCTTTTTATTTGTGCCGAATACGCTGGGGCGCTTGCTAACTCTAAAAGTGCGTCATACTCTTGTTCTTCGTAGGCTTCTTCCTCTTGTTCTGTCTCTTGTTCATCTACGTCGACTTCTACAACTTGCGGTTGGGTAGGGGCTGACGTTGTTGTATGGGGTTGTGGTTCCTGAGCTCGCTCTGTTTCCGTTTCGAGATTAGAGTCGTAGATTAGTCTAGCCACTTCTTCATCAGTGAGATCATTGAGAGTAAAGCCCTGTGGAAATTCCAAGTCTGATGGAACAGGTGGAAACACCAGATTGGGTCCCTCTGTACTTGGTCTTGGTAGCCGAATGGTGAATGGTCTAATGCGTCGTGTCTGGGGAGGGGTAATTTCTGGTGTAGTGGTGGCTCCTCTTGGTTGAGCACAGGGTAATTGGACTCCCCCTCTCATCTTCTTAGATGGAGGACCTGCCGCTGATAACCTTCTCTGGAACTCCTGGGCCCGAGACCATACGAGTGCCCACTGAACAGGTACGTCATAGGCTAAGCATCGATAGATTATTTTGGTTAGAGCAGAACACCGGTGGAGCACATTTTTCAGCTTCTTGTTCCACCGTTGATGGGCTAGGTGGATCTGATCTATGATCCAATGTGGTATGTTGATAGGGAGATTTTCTGTTTCTGCCAAATACAAGCATGGTGAATCGTTCCTGGGCTGGAAAAGCAAAATGTTGCATGACGGTCCGTAGGTGAAGAGCGATGGTCGGTGTCATTGCTACCATATCTTCTTTGGTGGCATGGTGAATCGTTCCTGGGCTGGAAAAGCAAAATGTTGCATGACGGTCCGTAGGTGAAGAGCGATGGTCGGTGTCATTGCTACCATATCCTTCAGCTTATTGAGATCTTTATGTTTCATTCTGCCTGGAACCATTGTTTCCTTTTCAGTAGGAATGTGCATACCATGCATGTCCAAGGCTTCTCTTACCAGATTGAGGGTCAGTTTGAATCTTTCCAGTTCGTGGCCTGGCAACAGTGAGGGTAACACAAAAGTGCTGTCGCCTCCTTTGGCCCTGCTAGGCGTAATGGTACTGATAAAATAAGAACAACGTAAAAAATCTGGCTTCGGTAAGTGGGCCCTGAAATAGCTGTCCAGGCCTGCTTTGGTCCATACCGAACGCATTACTTCGGCATTCTGATAGCTCTCAAATTCGCGCGTGAAAAAATGGTAGCGTCCCCATTTACCATTAAACTCCAATTCGGCTTCCCAAAAATAGGTTCCATCACCCAAGGGTCCTGCAACATCACTGAACCAATGAGCGTGTTTGCCCACTTGAGAGGTGTGGCCCTGAGGAGGATCCTGAATTGGGAGCACATGCACAGCTTGAAGTTCTTGCGGTCTTTTGGTGAGATGTGGTTCGAGGAGGAGTGTTTCTAAGTCCACAATCTGTGCGCTGGATCCGGCGTGAGAACTGGAACCTCCGGCTTCTGCCATAGTTATTGCTTGCTACTGGTTCTGTCGAGAATATAGAGCATGCGTTAATATTGTAATGGACAAGATAGAACATGTTTTGCCCCCGTTACAATATTATCGTGAGGTGAGTAATGGGTTAGTGGTCAGTGAGTGCACGATGAGAGTGTGTGTAGTTAATGCCTGGATAGTCCTAGGAGCTAGATGGAAAGATGCACTGTCTGACTAATGCAGTTAGTAAGTGGAGATGAATTCACAAATTGGGGTTGGGGGTTTATTACAAGTCTTAGGTTGCCAAACACCATGGATGGCTTTTGGTCTTGGTTTTGTTGAGACTCGGGAGGGTTGCATGAGTGATTCTGCTGGGAGTTGTGGTGTCATTGGGATCCATTTACGAGTGAGTCTGTGCGTGCTTCTAGGTGGCAGTGTGTTCGAGTGTATCAGGCAAGAGTGGGTGGCGGCTGCTTGAGCAAGTGAACCCTGTCGTGCATGATGTGAATTGTGTGGGACTAGTTGAGCCCGCAAGCAAGCCTTAGGAACCCAAATTTGTCTTGAGTGTGGGTCAGCCTTCATCGACTTCTTGGGTACCCAAATAGATTTCACTTTCTCCAGAGAGGTTTTAGGAGTCCTCTTATTAGTATCAAGTCGTTGATTACTAATAGGAAGTTGAGACCGTTGTTGCGACTTAGTTACAGTCGGCAGCTCGTCTTTTCGTACCCACATTTGTTTCATTGGCTGAGTTGTTCTGCTTCGCGCGTTCTTTTGGTCTCTCGCTTGGAGAGTCTTCAGTGATTGATCTGCCCTTAGTTGTTGCCTCCTTCTGGCCTTTGGAAGAGAAGGGAGTTCCATTGTGGTTCTGACTCCTTTTTTGAGATCTTCATTCTTCTGCATCACATATCATTGGACAATAACAGCATGGTCAACTTCATGTGTACCCCTGGAGGGACCAGGAGTCCGTGCCTTTTCTAGTTCCTTGAGTGCTCCATTATTTAACTCAACTGTAATTCTAGTCTGATTCGCCCATACCTGAAGAAGTCCACTTCTTAGGTTTAGGTTGACTACACGATCATAGATCCAGTCCTAACCCAAGACAAGAGGCTCAGTGAGGTCCTCATCTTGGCATACTAGTACTTTGACTGTCATTGCCTCGTCATGAATGTAGAGGGGAAGTTCCACCTTGCCCATGCAAGGGGTTTCCACACCTCCCAATCCTATGAGATATGCTTCTATAGGATTGACGATTAATTTCAACTCTTGACAGTAAGACAATTGAACAGCACTAGTGGCTGCACCTGAGTCAATCAAGGCTCTTACAGTCCTTGCATTTTTTCCTTGTCCTATATCTAGGGTTATAAAAGGACGTCGATCAATTATCCTATGAGAGCTGATGCCTGAAACTTCACACATAGCCATGTGATATCCTCGATCTTCATCGGCATCTGGCCTAGGTTGCTCTCTACCTTGTCTTCTTAATTTCATTCTCTGTATGCGCTCTAAAGCTTCTGCTTGAGCTTCTTCTCGAATTCGCTTTTCTTCCTCTTTGTGTTTCTTAGCAATATTGAGTCGACTTAGCATTTCCTCTGTGAGAGGTTCCTGATATAACTTGACTCTGCATCCGCTTATGTAGCTTGGGAGAACATCGCCTTCTAATGTGGCTAGTTGCACTGCTCCACTTGTTGAGATTCGATTAATGATCATGGGTCCGTAGCCTCTCTTCTCTAGCTTCCTAGCATGTTGTTTCAAAGTGTAGACGAGCACTAGGTCTCCTGCTTTCAACCCTTTATCCTTAACGTGGGCATCAAAGTAGGCCTTCTGTCGTTTCTTAGCTGCATATATCCCTGCAGCCGCCCTCAGTCTTGTTTCTCCTAATCGTTCAAGGTCAAAACGTCTTGAGGAGAGTTCGTGACCCATCCATTCATGCTCTTGTGCCACTTTCAATGTAGGTATTAAGAAGTCCAACGGTAGCACTGCATTTTGACCAAATACCATCTGAAAGGGGGTGGCTTGGAGTATAGTTTTGTAGGCAACTCGATATGCCCAAACAACATGGTGTAGCTGTTTGTCCCAATCAGAGCGTTTATTATTCACGAGCTTGGTCAACACATTGCACAGAATCTTGTTTGTGCTTTCGGCTTGCCCATTAGCTTGTGGGTGGTAGGGGGCAGACTTCTTATGAACTACCAAGAATTCTTGGAGCAGATTTTCAATTACTTCATTCAAGAAGTGAGTGCCTCTATCACTTACTAACTCTATCGGTAGCCCGTATCTTGTGAATACATTTTCAAACAAGAATTTAGCAGTTGTTTGAGCATCGTTCTTCGTCGTGGCTTTTATCTCTACCCACTTTGTTAGATAGTCTGTTGCAACAATGATATATTCTGCATGGGAACCCTTAGCTGGGGGATTAATAGGACCTACAAAGTCTATCCCCCACTTAGAGAATGCACGTCCACCCATCATAGGTTTCAGTGGCATCTCATCTTTACGTATAGGATACTGAGTTCTCTGATAGACATCACACCGTTTCACATAGGTATGTGCATCCATGTGAAGGGTCGGCCACCAGAAGCCCGCAAATAGTATTGCCTTGATCACCCAATCTGGTCCAAAGTGTCCTCCTGCTACACCTTGGTGAGCAGTTTCCAATATCTTAAGATATTCACTCTCATGGACACATAGTCGCAGGTAACCATCTTTACCACGTTTGTATAGATTATCACCAATGAGTGAGTAATCCTGGGCTTCTTGTTCTAAACTCCTTTTCCTAGCCAGAGTCATGTCAAGAGGGAAAGTTTTCTTCCTCAAGAATGAAACTAGTGGTTCACTCCAATCTGGCACAATGGACACTTGATAAAGAGTGGCATGTTCCACAGGTGGTTTAGTACAACAGATTGGGCATTCCTTGCACAACTTTTGGACATCAGCTTCCATCGTCGGCCAATGCACTCCAAGTCTCCTTAGTGTCTGTAGGGTTCGTTGCTTTGAGTAGTGTTGCTCTAATGCACCTACATGTGCTAAATGCAACCACTTAGTGTACTCATCCTCTTCCACACAACAGGCCAAGATTCCTTGATCTGTGTGCTTGTACATACTTCCTGCCATGATGTGGTACTTTTGGGCTCTCACTACCTCTCTATCCTGTGTGTTTATTACTGGATGGTTAGGCCCGTATGTCAATACTGGCACTAATGGTTTAGCCCACTGTGGCACCACTTCCAAATTAAACAAGTAAGCATCACGAAGGTCATCTGACACTCCTTGTGGGGCTTCTCCAGACGTGAGCCTAGAGAGATGATCCGCTCTCAAATGAGTTCTACCTTTCCTTACCACAACCTCGAAGTCGTATTCCATTAGTAAGAGAAACCATCTTACTAATCTACCTGTATTGCATGGCTTGTTCACGAGATATAGTAGTGCCTGATGGTCAGGAAAAAATTTAAACTTATTTGCAAGCAAATAATGTCTAAACTTTTTAACTGCATATACCATGCCTAATCCTTCTCGTTCCGTGGTTGTATAATTTCGTTCAGCTGCATTCAATTGTCTACTAGCATAGGCAATTGGAAGATCCATATTGCCTTCACCAGTGGGTTGTGCGAGTACACACCCAATAGCATAATTGGATGCATCCACATGAACATGGAATGGCTTGTTCCAATCTGGTGTGGTCAAGATTGGTGTTGAACATAATCTTTGTTTAAGCTCCTGGAAGGAGTTCTCACATTCATCAGTCCACTCAAAGTTAGTCAGAAGTCCGTACATGGGCTTTGCAATGACAGCATACATGTGTATAAACCGTCGGTAATAACCACAATGCCCCATGAAAGCTTGTACTTCCTTGACATTCCTTGGCCTAGGTAGCTCTACTATGGCTCTCACTTTCTCTTCATCCGTAGATATGCCATTCTTTGACACTATGTGTCCTAGAATCTTGCCTTGCCTGACCATGAAAACACACTTTTCTGGGTTCAAGCAGACCTGATATTCTCTATATTTGTCAAAGATTTGTCTGAGTTCAAGAATATGGGTTTGTCCGATGTTGGAATGAGCACAAAGATCATCAACATAGACTTCTAAGTTCTTTCTCAGGAACTCTTTAAACACGTGACACATCAATCTTTGAAAGGTAGCAGATGCATTAGTAAGCCCGAATGGCATTACTCTAAAGGCAAAAATGCCCCATTCCGTGGCAAAAGCCGTCTTATGTTGATCCTCTGGAGCAATGGCTACTTGATTGTAGCCAGAGAATCCATCCAGGAAGCTGTACACTTCCTTGCCTGCCACTCTTTCTAAGAGATGCTCTGTGATAGGAAGCGGATAGTTATCTCGAATTGTTGCTGCATTGACCTTCTTTAAGTTAATGCATACACGCAGCTTTCCATTTTTCTTGGGCACCACTACGATGGGGGATACCCACTCAGTGTGCTCAATTTCGTAGATGAATCCAGCTTCAACCAGTCTATCTATCTCCTCCTTGATCTTAGCCGCGTAATTATCGTTATATGTATAAGGCTTTTGCTTAGAGGGTTTGGCATCTGAGGTCATGGGGATGGTGTGTGAGCATATGTCTGGGTCAACACCCTTCAAATCCTTGTAACTCCAAGCGAATACATCTCTGTATTCTCTTAGCAAGGCTATTAATGCATGCTCTTCTTCCTCTGTTAGGTCATGGCCTATGTACGTGCATCTCTCCTCTCCTTCTTCTAGGGCCACTACTATTTTCTTGGTGGTTTCTTTGTTATCATAGGCCTCCCCCGATTGCGCCTCTCGTTTAGGCATTCTGATCATGACTCTCCTGTCATCTATCTCATACTTCTTAAAGTTTTCAGGGACCTCAAACAAAGATTCTTCCTCTTCTGGTGTGACTTCTCTCTTCTTTCTTTTCTTTCCTTCTTCCTTCGAGGTCACATGTGTGGCTAGTCTTACATCACTTGTAAGCTCTCCATACCTCTGGGGTTGAAATTCCACTTCATGGAAGTATTCTTCATCTGATGCAAAAGGTGGGTCCATAATGATTGACTCTAGATCGGAGTCACTTGCATCCTCAAATGCATCAGGGCTAGGTTCGCACTCTTCTAACACTGCCTCTCCCATGATTGGCTCTATGGAGAAGACTGAAATGTCATAGCAATCCTCATCACAGTGGGGTGTCCATTGTTCCTCATTGATGGCTACATCCATTGTTGCTAAGATTTCTGCCCAGCCGTGGGGTTCAAATTCTTCATCAGGAAAGGCTACAGGTGCATAGGCTGGGTCTTGAATGGGTCTATGTGTTTCGTTTGCACCTATTTCTCTAGCCTTTTCTCTTTTCTCCTCTTCTACTGCTACTTTGCACATCCATAAGTGGGTGTCTTCATGCATCCATGAGGATCCTGATCCTATGGAGTGCACAGATTCCGTATCATCTTTGGCTCTATGGATGGGATTCCACTAGATAGGAGGGACATCTCTATGAGAGTAATCTTTGAGATTCACTTTGGTCGTGACACCTAGGTGTTGCAAATACAAGGAGTTGGTTCCCCAATCCTGTACCACTTGCAATTGTCGCATAAAGGGTCGTCCCAAGATCATTTCATAGGCGTGATTTTTGCTAAAGTCACATATAGCGAATGTATGCTCGAACTCAACACCACATGTGGTGAGGGTTATTCCTTCTAACAACCCTAAGGGCCTCTCAATATGACCATCGGCCATCTGCAATTTCATTCTCGTTGGCCTGAGTGCTGGCTTGCCCCAACGCTTCCATAGGGAGGTGGTAGCAATGGCCACTCCTGCGCCAGAGTCCAAAATGGCCTTGGTGGTGTGTCCTTGATAAGTGATAGGGAGATAGGTGTTTCCCTCTTCACCCTCACACATTTCTCCTATCTTTTCTAGAGGAATTTCTGGCACTGTCCTATGAGAACCTACCTGGGAACGTGGTTTTGCTACTTCGGGTACTTGATTGGCTACATGTTTCCACACTTCTGGTCTAACCTTAAGCAGTTCTTCCAAAGTGAGATTACACTGCACCTTGGTGTTCTTTACTACCTCCGTGTTCCTAGGTATGACCGAATTGTCATTTTGTACCATGACTGTGGGTGCTCTCATACATGTAGACTTAGCTTCCCATGGGCCCGTGAAGTGGGGTAATTCTTGTAGAGAGTTAGACTCAAAGTCTAATCTTCCCTGAGATTGTGTACTCTCTTGCTCTCCATAGATAAAAGGAATATCTTGTGGGAATTGATCGTGTGCGTCATCCACTAGTTCTATGGGAGGAGGGACTTCACTTTCTTTAGCCCATTTGTCTTCTTGAATCTCTCGTAGGAATTCTGGAGTGAACCGATTCATAGAAGATGATGTGTCTTGCTCCGTAGAGTTAGGCACATAGGCTTCTTGGGCAGGAAGATTTGCTCTTTCACTAGCCTTGTCATGGTGTTGAGGAGCGGATTCCTTTTGTGATTGTGCAATTAGCTTCTCTATTCTTTCTAGCAGTCCATCGAAGTGTAACTGCGTCTTGGCTGAACTAGAGATGTTGAAGAGGCGACTGGCTTCAAACATGGTCTGAGCCAATTCCACCATTTTAGCGCAAATTTTAGTTCGTTCTAGCTCTAGCTCTGCTCTAGGGTAACACTTTTCATGATCCGTTACGTTTGGCCCTTCTTGGATTCTGGCCTGATATGCCTTAAGCATCATGTTTAGGTCCTCGGGAGTGGGATCTGCTAGGACTGACCCTACTCTAGGGGGTGGTGGAATTAGGTGAGGCGGGTTGGAAGGTGGCTGGTCGGATGGAGTTGGGAGTGGTGGTGGTGGAGTAGTTTGAGAGAGGGGTTGAGAGGTGAGTTCAGTTATCCTGGCTTTGGTTTCTCTTATGCTTTCCTCAAGTTCACTCATCTTTTTAGCCCATTGTCTTTTCATTCTTTCCCGACTATCTTTCCAAGCTCTAGTCCTTTTCTTGGTTATGCTCTCAGTTTCAGTAGCCTCTGGGCCCTTTTCCTGGTTTACGCCCGGGTTCTGCTGTAAGGCTTGGGCTCTAGTGACCACCTGTACGGGTGCAGTGGAAGTGACACTTCCTGTGGAATCTACCACTAGCCCAATAACGTTAATTGGGGTGATTTTTGGCATGTTATTAGGATTCTTAGGGCAATCTCGTAAGAGATGCTCCTTTCCACACTCTTGGCAATAGCCCTGGATTGTCACTGGTTGGGGTTGTGTAGGTGGAGGCAAGGGACAGTCACGAATGAGATGATCGCCTTGGCATCTGTAGCATGGTCCTCTCGGGAAAGGAGGTCTTACTTGCCTGGGTTGAGGTCTAGGGTTGGGGTTTGCGTACATGACATGTGTGTAATCTGACTCCCAACTAGGTTCATTTGGCTCTTCACTATAGTAGGACTCACCATGTTCCGGAGATTGCATGTAGTAGGCCTGGGGGCTGTCAATATGCATCGAATCAAAGCTATGGTCACTCGGGTCACTTTCAGAAAGCAATGGTGTTACAGGGACTATAGCTCTATTCAGGTTTTCTTCTGTAGCTGCATATTTTACCGGGATCACGTTGGATGGGGTTGGAGGTTGTTGGGCTAACACAGGCTGAGGCCTTTGTTGGTTTTGGTATTGTGGTTGGTAGGTTTGTTGAGGCCTAGCATATTGCTGTGGTGGGTACTGATTCTGGTATCTTCCCTGCTGAGGATATGGCTGGGGGTAGGGTTGCCTAACGGCTTGCTTATTGTAGGGGCACTCTTGCGCAGTGTGATAGGTGTACCTCCGTTCTATGGTGCAGTACTGGCTACTAGGATTTACTTGGGGTTGCGCCATGATGGGACATACATTTGCCATATGGTCACCCCCACAAGTATAGCATCTTTTCACCGGGGCAAACCTTGGGATCTGTTTGCTAGTGACACCTAATTTCTGAGCTACTTTCTCTGCAAGTTCCTCAATTGATGTGGATTGCGTGGAAGAGAGGCTAGAGGCACTATCTGAATCTTTGTATATCTTGGAAAGCTCTAACTCCTCCCCTAGGTTATCCTCGATGTCAATGCACATGCGTACACACTCTTCTATGGTCCTAGGGTCCTTCAAGTACACATAAGATCTCAATTTGGTACTTAGCAATCCATCCAAGAATAAAGCCACTTGCTTAGCAGGTGTGGGGAGCTCCGAAATAGGACATCTTTCTAAGTATTGCCTAAATCTTCTTCCTGCAAGTCTCACGGTCTCTTGAGGGGTTTGCTTGAAGCTGTGAATCAATGAGGAGGTATTATGTCTTATGCCACTCTTAGAGAATTCAATAATGAAAGCCTCTAGGAGTTGGTCTATACTCCTGAATTGTCTCTCATTCAATGGTTGAAACCACGTAAGGTCGGTGTTCCTAAGGGTTAGACCAAAGGCATTATATTGCATGAATAAATCCTCCACTTGTTCAGCTCTCAAGACTTGCCTGAACTCGGCCACATGATCGTATGGATCTCCGGTGCCATCGAAGTAATTCTTCATGGACTTCACTAGCTGAGTTGGTCTCAAAGTCCTTGTGTGCTCTCTTAGTCGGGGTAGAGGGAACTCATCCGCATTTCTTTGATTCCTGTGAGCTCTAAGTACCTCAGGTTCTACTCTATTTGTTTCCATCCTCGTTCTTTCTCTGCCCCCTGAGTTGGCAAAGCTCACCTCCGGCCTTTCTCTATGTCTGTCCCTTTGAGTTCCGTGAGCGTGGGAGGTTCCAGCTCCTGGGTGACCAAAGGACACGTTCGATCTTGGTTGGGGAAAAACGAATTCACCCTTCCAAGTGTAAGCATGCCTATCATTTTTTGTAACCACAAAGATCCTCTCTGAAGCGTGATCTAAGTAGGTCACTCTGCCTGGGCTATCAGGATCCTTAAACTCATAGATCATGATTGTTCCTATATCAATTGGCCGATCGGATTTATACCTCCAAAAGGCTTCGTCAGTCTCTCGGTTCAGAAGCAGATCTATACTCTTATTGTCCTGGGAAATCCACTCTGGTGTGATAATCCTAGTGAGAACAGATTTGCCTCGGGGGCTTCTAGGTTCTACACCCATGTTTCCTTGCTCCAAGTCACCTAAATCCGCTTCTGAGATCACATTTTCGAATTCGTCTGTCCTATCTGGGTGACTTGTGACCACGTATATAGTTCCTTCTTTGTCCATGTATGCTCCGTTTTCAAACTTGACAGCGGGGTGCTCTAGTCCAATGGATTGGTCAGGGTTTTTAATCTGGATCACGGACCTTCCTAGGCCGTCCTCATAGATGCTAGCACCTAATCGGTTGGTCCTAAGGTATTCCAACTGCGTTTTGTAGGGGCCTTCTACCCTGTGCAAGTATGGCACTCCTGAACTTCCCGTAGGTCGGTCCATGCCTTGAGACATCTCTGATTCACTAGTCCCAGATCTAGGGTAATGCGAGTGGTGGCTCAACTGCTGGGCCCAAGACCTAGCAGTGTGATTAACGCTAGCCTCTGACGACCTAAGGCTTTGTCTATCTCTCCCTAGATGTCGCCCTGATCTAAGGTTCATAAGCCTGATTGAATAAACCAAATTTGCCCAAGTACAACCTCGTTGCAGAGTCCTTTTGTATCAGTTACTTGATTCTTTTTAGTTGATTACTGCGTTAAAATTCTTGTCTGATATCACGTCGTAAGGTATATTTGAGTGTAGTTCCGCACTTAAAGTTGAGCGTTCCACGTTAAGTTCTTTTCCTTTAAAGTTCTCGACAGTACAAAGATTATGTCCTCAGCTTGAACTTGAAGGTTTATGTATTCTTCAACTTGATAATTGCCTATCGTCGCCCTGACTTACTCCTACCTCTAGTCGTTCTTAGCCTAAGCTAGGAATTGACGAAGGGGAGTCGAGAATATGCCGACCTTTCGTGCCGATCCTTGTTCTTTAAGGCTCGAGAAGTTGATTCTCAAGCTTGCACAAAACCCTTGCTTGGATGCTCTCAATTGCTTCTCAATAGACTTGCATTAGTCTCAGGATTAGCTCCACACTTAAATTCAAAAGACAACCCCAAGCACTTTCATTCATGTAACTCAAATACCAATTAGCCCTTTGGTTTTATGGAAAATAATTCTAGGGATCCCTGAATTTTTTTCCCCCTAGGTATGGTCAACTTCAAAATACCCTATCTGAAAATCAATGCAGTATTCTTATAAAAAACAGTTGAGGGCGTGTAGTATATGCCACGAGCTTTCTAACAAGCCCTACAGCTCAAAAAATGGATTTCGTATGAAAAAGTTATGACCGTTCAGGGTTTTGGAGTTAAAACAGGATTCAAAACAGGCTAACAGGCAAACAGGAATTTTCGAATTGCTTGTGGCACAGCCTTGCGATGCAATACTACACCCTAGTGTTTGCCCCACACTTAGCCAAAATTTAGACCAATATTTTTTTTCAAAAAATTCGACCTAATTTGCCCTTCTAACGTGTTCGCAAAGTCTGTCGGTTGCGATTGACAGGTCAGTCGCGATCGACGTGTCGATCGCGATTGACAGGTCCGTCGTGGCTGTCAGTCGCGATTGATGAGTCAATCGCGATTGACACGTGGCTCGAAAAGTCAATCAATCATGGTCAAAGGGTCGTTGACTCTGTCAGTCGCGATTGATGAGTCAATCGCGATTGACAGGTCGGTCGCGAGGGTCTCTCCGTCGTGGTCAAACAATCGTTGACTATGTCGGTCGCGATTGACAGGTCCGTCGTGGGTGTCAGTCGCGATTGATGAGTCGATCGCGATTGATGACTCGATCGCGATTGACATGTGTCACGCGTATGATCCGTCAGTCATGGTCAATCGGTCGTTGACCCTGTCAATCGTTGACCCTGTCGGCCGTTGACCCTGTCGGTCGCGATTGAGGTGTCCGTCGCGATTGACAGAGCCGTCGGCAACTGTCCGTCGTGGTTTGTCGATCGCGATTGACAGAGCAATCGCGATTGACAGAAATCTGTGGAATTTCAAAAAACTAAACACATTTTTGGGAAGCTCTAGGCCTGTAGGTCATGGATATGCACTTTGTTTAGCAAATAGAGCAACTTTTCTGTCGGTCGCGATTGACAGAACCCGGCGACACAGAGACAGGACCGTACAGTTCCGTACCTGCGCAGAGTGCTGGAAATGGTGATACAGCAAGAACCTGCAGAATGCTCAAAAAACATGCAAAAAACAACACACACAATATCGCTCTCTCACTCTCTCACTCTCTCTCACAAGTAGAATGAAGGAAATGAGGTGGAGATCGTGATATGGTCAAAACTGACAATTTTTACGATGATGGAGATGGAGGTGGGAGATGGTAATGATGATGATGGTGATGAAGATGGTGAAGAAAAAACAAGAAAATAGATGAAAGTGAAGAAAATACCTACAACTCCAACGCGTCAACTCTACGTCTTACCATCACAAGCTCGTCCTCAAAGCTCGATCCCCGGCAACGGCGCCAAAATTTGGTGTAGCTCAGTGATGAGTAGCACCTCCTTTAATGTCAATCCGGGAAGACGTGAGGATGGTATGAAGACCTCGAGCAAGTGAAGGCACAAGTGCGTGAGTGAGAAGCACGCTCACATGCACACACATACACACACATGCGCACACACAGTAAGACAAAGAGTGAGAATCAATGGAGTTCTTCGATTACTTTCCAAAAGCTCTTACAAGTTCATTTCAATTACAATCTAACCTCAAAAATGAGCTCTCTAGCTCTTTTTATAGTTTTTGACTAGCTTTGGCCCTGTCCAGACCTAGTGTCCGGCCTAGTTAAAAATTAGGTTCCAGGGCTTATTTGAAGGCTCAAACGAGATCTAAAAAATACAAAAATTGGTAGGTAGATGCTTCTAAGGCTCCTCAAGCTCAAGGACTCCTTGGCTTGCACAAAATGGAGCTACAAAAATACAAAATGATATTTACAATGGTTTTTAGTGATGAAAATCACTATTTGTGTAGGGATTTCCTCTATTGATTTGTCATTCATACCTTTGAGCTCCCTACTTGCTCTTTCTTCTTGTGTGCTCAACTCCTTGATGTCTGAAAAATTTAGATGGCCTGCTTGCCAGATCTTCTTTGACTGCCATGTCAGCTTGTGCTGTCCCTTCGCTCTGACTCTCTTCGTCTTGTGGCTCCTTCGGTCCCCTGACTGCTGCCAACAATCTAGCATGCAATTGCTTGCAATACAAAACAGAAATAATCATTCTTAATGCAATGATGCTTTAATGTTTTGTAAATGCAAGTGTAATGCGACTATTTTTTGTGCAATGAAAACAATCCTTCTTTTTTTGTCATGTGATTGTACTAAAAATGAAAGAACTTGAACAAACTCTTTACCTAAAGGTGCTCCAAGCAGAAGGTTCTAATGTGCACTGTGATACTTCATTACAAACATTTTTAATAGATCAATCCTAAATATAAACTAAAGGTGATCGTGCAATGATAGTCTTTTCATGTGTCAATGGGGGGAAAAGAAGCAATAAGGCTCCTCTCTTTTGAATACACTTCTTCCCATGGAGGGCTGAATTCCCTAGAGAAGAACACTCAACAACCAAGGAAAAATGTATGTTTTAATAAGATCTTCACTTGTAGTTATAGCTCCCTTTTACACACACCGACAAACAAGAAGAATAAAAAGGTAAAATTTTTTATTATGACTCAAAACACTGTTGGAGTTAGACGTCTACGGAAGCACGCGAACAGCACAAGGAAGAAGAAGAAGCTTGGAGCACAACACACAATACTGAATGTATTACTAGAGAATGTACAAAGATAAGTAGCCCATTAGGGCAATAGGGGTATATACAAGCCGAGGGAAAAAAACCTCCTAAAGAGGGAAAAAAGTGCCCCGGCGGTCCTAGTGTGTTCACACACATCACTACCTAAATATATCACCAAATCCCCCCCTAGGAGTGATGCAGTGAACAAGGAGCTGGCACTCATGTATAAGGAAGTGCCAAGCTATGTGGAAATCACTCCACAAAAGGAAGTAAGCCCAAAGCTTTGTGGAAAGCTTCAAACTTCTCCCTAGGCAGAGCCTTCATGAGAAGGTCTGCTATGTTCTCCTGCGTGGGCACATATGCCAA
Organism: Ceratopteris richardii; assembly: GCA_020310875.1. Taxonomy (NCBI): domain Eukaryota; kingdom Viridiplantae; phylum Streptophyta; class Polypodiopsida; order Polypodiales; family Pteridaceae; genus Ceratopteris; species Ceratopteris richardii. The sequence goes on from CM035411.1 coordinate 68,357,356, forward strand.
GTTGATCTCCCCAACAGAGAAACTCTTTCTGACATAGTGATAATGCACCTCAATGTGCTTAGTGCGATCATGGAACACAGGGTTCCTCGCAACTGCCAATGCACTTTGACTGTCAGTGAAGATGGTGGTGGCAGAAGACTGGCCAACACCCAAATCAGCAATAAGGCGTCTGAGCCACACACACTCAACAGTCGCTGTGAAAGCTGCCCTATACTCAGCCTCACAACTGGAAGTGGCCACAGTAGGCTGCTTCTTGCTCAACCAAGATATACATGAGCTACCAAGCATGAAGCAAAAACCATTGGTGGACACACGAGTGTCATAGCAACCAGCCCAATCTGAGTCAAAAAAAGCATGCAAATCTGGTAGTAATGATCTCCCCTTGGGATAAAACAACCCAAGTAGGCAAGTACCACTCAAGTAGCAAAAGATGTGCTTGTAATAGCCATCCAATTTTTTAAATTCTGTGCTTCATCAAAAGAAACAAGCTCATTCTCATCACAGAGACTAGACGTAGCCATAGCATAGCAATCTGATGCAAAAGAGGCACTATGAGAGCCTGAACGAGTACGATATGACAAAGGTGCATCTAATTTGCTGTCACGCAAAGTCTGCACCAGCCATTTTGGCATAGTTTTTGCCTGCTCAATATCAGCTCTCTCATCAACAAGTGCATCATGTAAATCTGCATCAGAAATGGAATGATCTGCATCATCATATGAAACCTGCAAAGGTTGAGAAGTTGCCTCATTAGGACCAGCACTAGACTACCCACCTGTAAAAAGAGGCATCAAAGTATCATACATGTCTTTGGAGCTAACAGATGTCTCCTTAGTACATGAAAGCAATGGCTGAACAACATCTTCCACAAATACAACATCACGGCTAACCAGAATGCGTTTAGTCTGTGGATGATACAGACGATAGCCTTTACTTTCAGAACTGTACCCAACAAAAATACATTTTACTGCCTTATCATCCAATTTTCTGCGATGTTGTTCAGGCACTAGTGCATATGCCAAACAACCAAAAACACGCATATGAGCAACAGATGGCTTGCAGTCATGCCAAGCCTCATATGGAGTGATAGATTGCAGCGCTTTAGTGGGATACCTGTTCAGTACATATGCTGCACACATGACAGCCTCAAGCCAGAAACTATGTGGTAAAGCCTGACTCTTAACCATGCACCTCGCCATCTCCATGAGTGACCTGTTCTTTCGTTTAGCAACTCCATTCTGTTGAGGTGTATACGGCACTGTACAATGGTGTTTTATCCCACGTTCAGCCAGAAATGCATTAAAATCTGAAGACATATATTCCCCCCCTCGATCAGAACGGAGGGTGCCCATTTTACATGCTGACAGATTTTAAGCCAAAACCAAAAATTGTTTGAAGCACATGAACACTTCGGACTTTGCGTTGAGTGGATATACCCATGCATGCCTCAATGAAAGTCACGAAGTAAAAAAAGGTAATTTCCAAAAAAGGGTGTCTGCATAGGACCAGAGACATCACTATGTACAAGCTGCAATTTCTGGGTAGCCCGAACTGAACCATCTTTTGGAAAGGAGGAACGCTGCATTTTGGCCAAAATGCAGCCTTCACAAACATGTTTTCGAGGTGCCTCAAGTTTGGGCAAAGAGGACACCATTTCAGATTTCTGCAGGCGTAGCAAACTAGCAAAATTCAGATGACCAAAGCGTGCATGCCAAAGCTTTGCATCTGACTTAGCCTGAGAATCATTTACTGCACATGCCAAATCATTTACAGATCTTTCATAGTCTATGAGCTTATACAGCCCACGACATAAAATGCCATAAGCAATAATCACATCACCATTCGACAGATCATGAACTGTACACCTGTCATCAAAAAATTTCACAACCAAGCCAATCTTGGCTAATGCAGAAACTGATAACAGGTTCTTTTTTATCCCTGGCACAAATAAAGCATCTGACAAAGTGAAAGAACTACCATCAGCTGTAGTCAGAATGATCTTACCAACTCCCATAACAGGATAAGAGGAGTTGTTGGCACATGTAACAGTATTCCCTGTAGGGGCAGGCTCGAGTGAAGAGAAGAAATTGCGCTGCGAGGTAATATGTTTGGTTGCCCCACTGTCAAAATATTGGCAAACATCTGAGTCTACTACAAACATGCACTGATCATGAGAAGATGGGTCAAAACTGTAGACAGTAGTAAATGCCCATTCTTCTTCTTGCACAAGATTTGCAGACTCTGTTTTTGGTGTAGAGGCCTCTGCAACAACCATTCCAGCCTCTTTCTTCTTTGCCTCTTTAGCAGCCAGTTTTGGACAGTTCTTTATGATATGATCATTTCCTTTACAGTACTTGCAAAACAATTTTTGCTTTTCTGATTTCTTCTCATCTTTATCCTGGTTCTTTGATTGTGCAGCATTTGCAGATTTCTGCTTACTAGTAGAATTGCCCCATTTTCCTTTGTCCTTCTGACTAGCTAGGAAAGCTTGATCTGCACATCGCATAATGGACCTGTTCTGCCTGGACTGATCTTCCTACGACAGAACAGAGACTAACTCCTCAAATGATAAGGCATTTGGATTGCCTTTCATCATCAATCGAAGAGTAGAAGCAAAACTCTGATATGAGTCAAGAAGACCATTCAGAACGGTCTGCACAAGTGAGCTATCTGGTATAACCTCATCAACAGAAATCAATTGTTCCTTCAAATCTTTGATCTTCGTTAGGAAACTGTCCATAGAATCACCTTCATTCATGTGCTCACTCTCCAACTCTTTTCGGAGGTAAGCAACACGAGCCTCATTCCTAGCTTGGTACAATGTGGTAAGTGTATCCCAAGCATCCTTTGCTGTTGTGCAAGAGCGAATGTGAGGAATAATGGCACGTTTGACAAACAAAGCTATCAATGCATATGCCTGGGCATCTCTGCCATCCCAGCAAATCTGCTCTGCAGTAGGTGCAATAGAAACAGCAGCAGGAATAGGAATCTGCACAATATCATCTTCAACACCATCTTCATCAGCTCCAGCACCTCCAGCACTTGTATTTGCAGTACCTGTAGTTGCACGTGTAACATGATGTCTTTCAACACCCTGCACAATGTTCCACAGTCCTTTTGCAACCAATACATGTCGCATCATATAAGCCCATAATGGGTAGTTGGTACCATCCAACTTATCCTCAACAACCAACATACGGAATACATCACTGATGGAGAGTGTTAATCTCCAAAAGAACAACCTACTCTTGAATTTAGAACACCTCTATATCAAGAGTAAGTCAAAACCTTCACTTAATTAGAGGTCCAATCTCCAAATTATCAAATCTGAGAAAATATGTGAAGAAGATGAAACACAGAAAAGTCTGCTGCAGAATTTCTTCACATTGACTTATCAAATGTGTAAAGTTTTTGATGAAACTTTGTACGAATCATCTCCTAGAGATTGCGCATCACCTCCAAGTTGAATTACTTCATAAGCTTTAGTATAACTTGAGAAATTGTTTTCACAAGTTACCTATGTCTGAATCTGCACTTCTGAGAAGTCGATTTAGACACCCCTAACTTCTTAACTTTGGTTCTCACAATATCTAACCCGTTTTGCCAAATGCTTTAAGCCACGAGTAGATCACCTTCCAACTTAAAGATTAAGTGCTTGCTTGCACAAAACTTTAAACTATGGAGTGAGCACTAACCAAAAGATTAAACTCGAAATTTGCGCCTGTTTCAGAGAACTGTAGACACTCAACACATATGAATGTTCCTACTAACAATTCTCCTAGCCTGTTTACAATTAGACTCTGAAATTCAGGTCACAGGCTCATTAACTAACAACTTAGATATCCTCAAAAGGATTTCACAATTGATCAAACACAGAAGGAGCAGACACGAAAAGATCGGGCGCAATATTTCTTCATTAACTCAGAAAATTACAACTGAGTGATGAGAGCTAACTCAACTAACTTTTCTCTATCTCTTGACTTCTAACTTCCTCAATCTTGGCTTCTACATATGCTCTCATACATGCCCCGACTTTTCTCAAAGTATTTATAGATAATTTGTACAAGATTCTTACTCAAACAAAGATCTAAGTCACCTATGACTATACTAATGTACATATGTGTACACTTCTCTTAACCTCTGAATATGTCTTTCTTCCAAGCTTCAATGGTTGATCCTTCCTTCACTCTTTAACCTTCCAAGCCTTCAATTGGTGATTGGTCTGCACCAACAGCTCCCCCTCAATCATCAATTGAGGTTTTCTCTATCTTCTTTATACCTGCCATGTCTTTGAACCTTTGTAACTTTGGTCCATCCAAGCCTTTTGTAAGCATATCCGCTATCTGATCTTTTGTTGAAGTATGGATTACTTCAATCTCTTTATCCATCACCTTCTCTCTTAGAAAGTGATACTGAATCTCAATGTGTTTGGTCCTGGCATGAAAAACAGGATTAGCAGCTAAATACAATGAACTCATGTTATCTCCAAATATAATTGGTACCCCATGCATAATGTCAAGACTCTTCATCAATGTCTTGACCCAAATTACTTCCTTTGCAGCTTCAACCATGCCTTTATACTCTGCTTCTGTAGAAGATAAAGCAACTGTATGTTGCTTCTTGGAACACCATGAGATAAGTTTATCTCCCATATAACACATATATCCAAATGTAGACTTTCTATCATCTGGATTACCTCCCCAATCTGCATCACTATAAATTTTGATATTTGTATCTGAGGTAAACCCATAATACAAACCTTCATTGAGTGTACCCTTAATGTACCTCAATACCCTTTGTCCTGCAATCCAATGTTCTTTCTTTGGGCAATGCATAAATTGAGACAGAACTCCTACTGCATATGATAAATCAGGTCTAGTTAGAGTAGCATAGATAAGGCTACCAACCAAACTCTGATATTGTCTCATGTCCTTGAATTCTTCACCTCCATACTTACTCAATTTGTGATTCACCTCCATTGGTGTAGGTGCTACCCTGCAATCATCCATTTTAAACTTGATTAACAAGTTCTTCAAATACCTTTCTTGGGTCACAAATACTCCATGTTGAGTATATGTAATCTCCATGCCCAAGAAGTATGATAAGTCCCCCAAGTCACTTATCTTGAACTCCTTTTCCATTTGCCTCTTAAGCCTTTGTATTCCTTCTTCATCTGTACCTGTAAGAATTATATCATCAACATATATGCACATGTATATGAAACCATTTTCACTTGCCTTGACAAGCAAGCTACTATCTGCTTTAGACACCTGAAAACCAAGTTCTTTTAGAAACTTCACAAGTCTATAGTTCCATGCCCTTGGGGCCTGCTTCAAGCCATACAAAGCTCTCTTGAGCTTGCACACATGATCTGGATACCTTTTATCTCTGAACCCTTGAGGTTGCTCCATAAATACATCATCTGAAATATAACCATTCAAAAAAGCATTTTTCACATCAAGTTGACATAGCTTCCAACCTTTACATGCAGCAATAGCAATAAGTGTCCTTATGGTTGTCATCTTTGCCACAGGACTATAGGTCTCATCATAATCAATACCATATGTTTGAGCAAAGCCTTTGACAACAAGTCTAGCTTTGTATCTAGACACACTTCCATCTGCAAACCTTTTTGTCTTATAGACCCACTTGCATCCAATAATCTTCTGACTATTTGGTTTTGGAACCAAATCCCAAGTTTGATTTTCCAATAGTGCATCATATTCCTCTTGCATAGCATTCTCCCATTTTTCCTTACCTTTTGCCTCTTCATATGTAGAAGGGTCTTCATCTGTATTCACCATATAAGCATAATCTTTTGTGGCTAGAAATGAAGTATCATAACTATACCTTGTAGGTTGCCACCTATTTCTTGTTGAACTTCTGAGTTCTCCACTCCTTGAGGTTTCTGGCTCTTCACATTCAGGATCAAATCTTGGTGTCTCTTCCACTTCAACCTGCACTTCATTATTCTCTTGCTCATCAAATATTTGAACTTTTGATTTACCTTTTCTTTGACTCACTTCTTCTTCATCACCTGTATTGATATTAATTGTACCTGCATACCAAGTCCTTTGTTCATCAAATGTAACATCCTTAGAAACCATAAATTGCTTTGTTGATGGACTCCACAATCTATAGCCCATCTGCTTGTCATCATAACCAATGAAAACATACTTTTCAGCTTTGGGTTCCAATTTGTGTCTTAATTGTGATGGCACATATGCATATGCCACACACCCAAAAACTCTGCAATGATCCAAGGTAGGTCTTTTACCCCACCAAACCTCATATGGTGTCATACCCTGCAAGGCTTTACATGGTAACCTATTGACCAAGTAAGTAGCTGTATTTACAGCCTCAGCCCACAAATAATTAGGGCAATTTTTCTCCTTCATCATGGATCTTGCAAACTCAACAAGAGTTCTATTTCTCCTTTCTGCAACACCATTTTGTTGAGGAGAGTACCTGCAAGTAATTTCCCTTTTTATACCTGCATTCCATAAGTAATCACTGAACTCATTAGAGAAATACTCTCCCCCTCCATCTGACCTTAGTCTCTTCAACTTATGACCTGTAATTCTTTCTGCATATGCATGATAGTGTTTAAATGTATTAAACACTTCTGACTTATCTTTGATCACATAGATAGTGATCCACCTAGTAGCATCATCAACATAAATCACATAATACCTTGATCCATTTATACTGAAATCTTTTGATGGTCCCCACACATCTGTGTGTACCAACTCAAGCTTCTCTGAGTGCATAAAACCATGCTTGGAATATGAATGTTTATGAGCCTTACCTAATTGACATGCCTCACATTTATATGTCATATGTTGACCTGCAACATTAGGCAATCCAAGCACTGAACCATTGTTAACCATATCTTTAATACCTCTTTCATTGAAATGTCCAAGCCTCTTGTGCCAAAGATCTAACTCAGAGATCTTATGACCTCCATATGTGAACATAGCATGACCAATGTTGCCTTGAATCTTCAATGTAAATAATCTTCCTTCCTTTTTCCCTGAAACAATCTGTTTATACCCTTGGCTAGGGTCTTCCACATATACTCCATCATTAGTGAACCTTACTTCATATCCCTTTTCAACAATTTGACCTACACTTATCAAATTCTTAGGGATTGTAGGAACATACAAAACCTTACTCAATAAGGTGCTTCCATCCTTGGCCTTCACTGATCCAATTGACTTCACATTGTGCTTTGTGTTGTCACCTGTTTGAACAACATGATTAAAAACTTTACTTTCCAAATCAGTCATCAAAGATATGTTACCACTCAGGTGATTGCTACACCCTGAGTCAATGTAGAAGACTCTTTGATCTTCATTCTGCCTTTCACAAGTTGCATTCATTATCAATGTTGAATCTTCCTTTTGATCTGAAGCATAATTGTAGTAGGTGTTGTTGTATTGTTGACTTTGGAATCCTCTACCTGCATTTCTTCCAAAGTAATTCCTTCCACCTCTACCTCTGTAATTACCTCTTTGATTTCTGCCACCTCTTCCTCTTGCATTATAGTTTTGACTATATCCATTATTATTCTGAGTATTGTGCCAACAATCATTAGCTAAGTGATTTGTCTTACCACAAATCCAGCAAGCTTTGCCTCCATCTTTATTGTTCCTGCCTCTTCCTCTACCTTTGCCACCTCCTTTTCCTCTTAGGAAGTTGGCTTGAGTAGTTGTTCCTTCATCTTCACCTACTTGTTGTTTTCCTTTGCTATTCTTCTTCTTGTCCTTTGAGTACATTGCATGTCCTGTACTCTTGTCACCATCTCCTTTAACATCCTGCTCAAACGTTAGCATATGACCTAACAATTGATTTAAATCAGGAGTGAAATGGTCAAGTGATAGTTCTGTAGACAAAATAAATGGCTTCCATTTGTCATCACCTCTCAACCCTGTAAGGATTTGCCTTACCAATTTATCCTCCTCAATGTCTTCATCAACAGCTCCTAAAGCATCTGCAATATCTTTCATCCTTGTCACATAGTCTGAAATAGATTGAGAGGCCTTCTTCTTGAAAGTAGTAAACTCTGCCCATAAGGATGCCTTCCTTGACTTTGTAGTGTTCTGGAAATGCTCCTCCAAAGCATTCCATATGTCAGTAGCACTTTCAAGACCTCTAATATGAGGTAACAAGTAATCATTGACTCCCATATAGATAATGCTCCTAGCTTGAGCATCTTTCTTCATCCAATTTTTCAGATCTGCTAACTCTTCCCTAGTTGGAACACTAGGATCTCTGAACTCTGGCTTCTCTTCTTCTCCTGTGATGTAACCAATTAAATCTTTGCTCATAAGATGAGCTTCCATCCTCATTGACCATGCAGGATAGTTTTCCCTATCCAATTTCTCTATCTGTAGAGCATCTCCCATCTTGTATCCACCTGTGTATTGAAAACTTCAAGCTTTACAAGCAATGTATGTACCTTTACTTCGAATTAGACTCCTTTTGTCTTTCTTGATGTCGAGTAGTCTTCTCCTCAGGCTTTTGACTCCAAGCTTTCACTTCTTAGTTCTTCAAATGTTGAACTTCTTGAATCTGCAGCAGTCGGGACCTTCCTTTCCTTGATTTTGATGTCTCCTGCTCTGATACCACTGATGGAGAGTGTTAATCTCCAAAAGAACAACCTACTCTTGAATTTAGAACACCTCTATATCAAGAGTAAGTCAAAACCTTCACTTAATTAGAGGTCCAATCTCCAAATTATCAAATCTGAGAAAATATGTGAAGAAGATGAAACACAGAAAAGTCTGCTGCAGAATTTCTTCACATTGACTTATCAAATGTGTAAAGTTTTTGATGAAACTTTGTACGAATCATCTCCTAGAGATTGCGCATCACCTCCAAGTTGAATTACTTCATAAGCTTTAGTATAACTTGAGAAATTGTTTTCACAAGTTACCTATGTCTGAATCTGCACTTCTGAGAAGTCGATTTAGACACCCCTAACTTCTTAACTTTGGTTCTCACAATATCTAACCCGTTTTGCCAAATGCTTTAAGCCACGAGTAGATCACCTTCCAACTTAAAGATTAAGTGCTTGCTTGCACAAAACTTTAAACTATGGAGTGAGCACTAACCAAAAGATTAAACTCGAAATTTGCGCCTGTTTCAGAGAACTGTAGACACTCAACACATATGAATGTTCCTACTAACAATTCTCCTAGCCTGTTTACAATTAGACTCTGAAATTCAGGTCACAGGCTCATTAACTAACAACTTAGATATCCTCAAAAGGATTTCACAATTGATCAAACACAGAAGGAGCAGACACGAAAAGATCGGGCGCAATATTTCTTCATTAACTCAGAAAATTACAACTGAGTGATGAGAGCTAACTCAACTAACTTTTCTCTATCTCTTGACTTCTAACTTCCTCAATCTTGGCTTCTACATATGCTCTCATACATGCCCCGACTTTTCTCAAAGTATTTATAGATAATTTGTACAAGATTCTTACTCAAACAAAGATCTAAGTCACCTATGACTATACTAATGTACATATGTGTACACTTCTCTTAACCTCTGAATATGTCTTTCTTCCAAGCTTCAATGGTTGATCCTTCCTTCACTCTTTAACCTTCCAAGCCTTCAATTGGTGATTGGTCTGCACCAACAATCACTACTTTCAGCAATGGCGGGTCACTAAAATACCTTGATGCAGAAAGCTGACTGTATCTCAAAAAGTTGAACGGAACTACCCAGACAAGTTCTGCTAGACCTGTAGCAGACTTCGAGACGCTTAAACTGGCGAACAGAAACTGGTATATACCTTTGGCACAAAAAGATGAAATAGCCTACACAAGTGCTACGATAGTGCGTTCGAAGGCCGAAATGAGCTCAGATCGCGATTTCAGCACGACACAACGAATTTGTTTTGATTTTTGAAACACCTTGAGTATGCTCACCAAATTTCATGCGAATCTGAGACTGCAAACAAAGGAGTGTCGACGGCGCCCTAGATGAAGCGACGACCTGCTCTGATACCAATTGTTGGAGTTAGACGTCTACGGAAGCATGCGAACAACACAAGGAAGAAGAAGAAGAAGCTTGGAGCACAACACACAATACTGAATGTATTACTAGAGAATGTACAAAGATAAGTAGCCATTAGGGCAATAGGCGTATATACAAGCTGAGGGAAAAAAACCTCCTAAAGAGGGAAAAAAGTGCCCCGGCGGTTCTAATGCGTTCACACACATCACTACCTAAATATATCAACAAACACACCTAAAAATCCTAACCACACTAGCATCACGTTTCACATCGGGCTCACCAAACCTATCGAGGGCTGTGAAAGGAGACAAACACAGTTGAGAACTGACTTGCGATAGCCGCCTCACTATGTGGCTACACGCAAGGTGTTTTGTTGCATACTCTAGGATGTATGATGTGTTTTCAATATGTGAGGAGTGATTAGAGGTTTAATAAATTATTTAAGATCATTTTTGTAGATCTATTGTCCGTAAGGTTGTGTAGCTCTTTACCTCAAAAGACCGTATTCATAGGAATGCATGACTAATGATTCATCAGTTATATGATCTTTGATAACTCATCCACTTTGTGTTCAGTTTGTTTAGGTTGTGTGTTTCATTTTACAGGTGGAGGAAACATAATCTCACTATTGTCAGGCTATAGTGACACAATTGAAAACAAAGCTAAAAATCTAGATAAGAAGTAATCATATGTTGGGAAGATTAAAGATTCATCAATAATACGGTCTTTAATTAATTCTTTTACTTCTATTTCTTCATTAGTTTCATTTTCTTCAGTTTGCGTAGTAGTATTATCAATAAGTGGGGGTAATAAAGTTTCTAAAATAAAAGTGGTAGGTATGTTATTTTCTTTAGTAGATTGATTTGGAGACACATAGTTTGTTAACATTAGAAATAAAGTGTAATATAAAGTTGCAATTGATAAATGAACTCTATTCGTAGTAATGTTAAGACTTTTTTAATACTATAGTTTCTTCAAAAAAATAATTCCTATACAAATGCTTTGATAAAAAACCTAGTACAAGATTTTAAGTTTCAAATGTGATACAACAAAAATCGGAGAAGCAGCATAAATGCAGCTCCAAACTCTTAGTCGAAAGCTCTTAGGTTGCATCAATTCTTCACTTCTCTTCAATCTTCATCAGTGTTCTGCAAAAGTAACATTAGAAATAAAAACATAAGTATGTCTCATAAAACATAAAACACACTAACATATAACATGCTCATACATTCTCCTTCATTTTTTATACCCATAGATGCATGCTAACATGAACTTATATACATGTTAACAGACATTAACTTATGCTAACACTCATTCATCTATTCAAGCTAACATAAACTTTCATGCATATGCTAACACACAATAACTTATGCTAATTTTCTTTCATAAACTAATCCACTTTCATGTATATGTTAATACATTTTCATATGAATGCAAATTCTCATACATTTGCACAAGCTTACATCTCTTGTGGTCATGCACACTTACTCATATTCACATACACATATTTTTCTTTCATTATCTTATTTACACATGCACTTCATGCATGCTTAAGTATCTAATTAGGCATTCTTATGCATGTATACACCTAATATAATGCATAAACATGCATACATATATGCATTCATCATTGTTATGCATACATGCATTCATATTTCTCATAAACATTCATACAATCAAATAGCTATGTATGTCACTGGCAAGCACATGCACACTCTTTCATACACACATCATCTTAAATGCACATGCACACACACATTAATTCAGATGCATATACATATATCTATTTCATACTTACCATACCTTTATGCACATTTAAGCACATGCTCATATATTCTCATGCATGCTTTAACTCTACATTCATGCATATGATGTCACACATTCTTAAAAGAATGCACATGAAGCGGACATTATTTACATTCATATACATTCATAACGTCTTATGCATACTTACTATTATGCATATACATCTGATCTATATCATTATCCATACATATTAAAATCCCATACATATGATTTCATACTTTCTATCATGCTAATACACATTTCATATATGCAAACATATACTCATGCCCATGTCATACTATCACACATCATATGGTATCACAAATATGCACAAACAGCCGATAACTTTGCATATGCATTTCCACATTATACTTGTACTACATGCATTCTATTTCATGCATTCTATATACCTCATGCATACATACATGCATTTACACATATGCATACATACTACATCTCACATGCATACACACACATCCAATAAGCTAATGCATATCACGTATACACAGAGACATACACTTAGATGACTCATATGCATATGTACAAATCTCTATGCATATGTACTTTCACATATGCTTCCTACACATCATGCATTCATGCTCATTTCAAACATGCATATGTCTACTTGTGCATCCAATTTCTTATAAATTTATTCATACCACATATATGCACAATCATACATATTCACATCACGTATATATCATGATCATGCATTCAACTTCATCATGCATTCATGCTCACATCCATGCACATGCTTGTATTCCTTGACATATATATAAATATTATAAATACATATGCATATACATATGCATACAACATATGCTCAAGTAGTACATATATATACTATATCTAGGCACATGAATCTAAACTATATGAACTATAAACATATATTAATTAAAGTAAATTCATTAATATCTCTCTCTCTCTCTGACATCTCTCTGTGCTCTAACATCTGCAACATCCGAAGGGGCAATCTTTCTCTCTCTCTCTCTCTATCTCTCTCTCTGAATCTCTCTCTCTAGGTCACATTTTTTTTTAATAAAAGGAAGTTCGGCCTTAGCCTATTCTCCCGGACTTTAATTAAAGTAAAGAAGAAAAATTACAAGTGAATGGGACTAGTGCCCAAGGGACCCCCCAAATCCCACAAAGCAGGGGAGGAAAATGGCAAGCTATAGGGCATTACAAATGAGGCTGATAAGTCTAGTATCACCCTCATGTGGGACCCATTTGGGTTTCAGCTTGTTGTTTTTGAGGAGATAAATACAGTGATGTCTAAATGGTGGAGATCTCTTATCTCGGGAGATTCTTTTACCTAGAAGAAACAAGGATTTCTCGATCGACCATTCCTTAGGAGTTTGGCCAAAATTGACAGCACATCGCTCTCTCCAAATCTTCCAAAGAGTCTCACCCCTGATGGCATTCCACAACCTCGATGAGCAGCTGACCGCCTCACCCAACAACACCTGTTGCCAATTGATTTGGTTCGTGAGTCTCAATATCCGGGTCACATGATGCCAAATAGCACGAGACATGGGGCAATCAAAGAACAGGTGAGCTAAATCTTCAATGCATCGATGGCAATGCTTGCACCATGGCGGCACACCACAGATTTTGTTAGCCCTTGCATTGGACCAGATACCTTTATGCAAGATCTGCAACATGAGAACGGACTTTTTGATCTCAATTAGGGGGTGCCAAATAGACATGAATTTAAGTTCCCATCAAAGTTTGGTCCATGAAAGGCACCATTTCTTATTAAGAGTGTGATGAACCTCTAAGTTCTCTTTGAAGTTGGGGATTCTGGATAGTTTCTTTCCATTGCTCCATTTGAGGCCCTCCAGGCAAGGAAGATCATGACCGCAGAGAATGCGGGCAGTTGAGCGGTCCCATGCTAAACATCTTCCTTGAAGAAGAGTCCATTCCTCTGGGGTAACTCTAAGTGTCGGGTCCAAGTCTTTGAACCTAATCCACTGGCTGGTCTCTTGTTTCCAGAGTTGTTTCCACTGTTTGATCCCCTTGTTCCATAGCTGCTTTGCAGTTTGGAGGTTCCAAGACTCTACCCCCCTAATGCCGTCGATCGGGAACCAGATAGAGTCATTTTGCCTTAACCCAGCCGCCCACTTCCACTCATCACTGATTCTGATGAATTGTTTGGCCTTGTTCCAACTCTTCCATAAAGAACACACAAGGTTGGAGCCTTTAGGGGACACCGGGTGGGGGGAGAACAAAAGCGTGAGAATCCCTATGTCCTTCCAACCGGGATGGCCAACAAGGGTAAGGTCTTCCATGTTTGTGAAGGTCAATTTAGCCCACGAGGACTCACTATTGCTCCACGCCTTGATAAGCCACTTTGCTGCCAGCTTGTTAGCCAATCCAACGATATCCAAAATTCCCAAGCCCCCTGAGTCTTTCGGGCTAATGCAAGTTTCCCATTTGCCCGCAAGGCCTTCCCAAATATTGACAATTGCTTCAAGTATAGATCTACCTTTGATAAAACCTTTCTGGTCCTCACAAAGCCATGACTTTAAATGGCAAGAGATTCTGTTGGTGATAACTTTTGCAATTATCTTGTATCCTGTTTGGAGCATGGTAATCGGTCGCCAGTTTTCGATTTTGTTCTTATCTCCCCTTTTTGTGGATTAACTTGATGATGTCATTATTAAGACACTCCGGGAGGGCACCGAAGGAGAGAGCCTCTTGCCACACCAGACGTAGTGGGGTGGCCACTGCATGTTTGAAGGACTTGAAAAACTCATTGGTGAGGCCATCGGGCCTCGGACTTTTCCGATTGGGAAGAGCATCAATAACCTCGATAATTTCATTCTCGGAAATGTTAGCATCCAGCAGAGAAATCAAGTTTTGCGGGATTCTAGATTGAGCAACCCTTGAGATGGTTGCCATGGAGTCACACCTATGTGGGGAAAGGGGAATCAAGACCCCAAGAAGATGGGTAAAGTGCTCGACGATGATAGATCTATTCTCGACTTCCGTGCTACATTCGGTTCCATTGTTATCAACCAATAAGGGGATGGATTCCCTAGCTTGCTTCCTTTTGAGGATGTTACACATCTCTTTTGATGGTTTGTTGGCCTTCCCCGCCCACCAATCTTTGAAGAATATTTGAAGATTTTTCCTTTGAACCTCCTCTTCTAATCTTAGTCTTCCCCTGATTTTCAAAAGACCTTGTTGGCATTGTAAGTTACCTTTGTTCACCACTTCTTCAAGCCGTGAGAGCCTCCGGTATACCGTTTCTCTTCTATTTTTCCGGATAGCTCTTATAGCCTTTTGAGTCCTGATCAGAATCTTTCGAGTCCTTTCCACCGCGCTTCTCCAACACTTAGCCGGTTCATAAGAGTGGGCAAAGGCTTCCTCCCACACTGAAGAAATTTCTTGGTGGACAGAGGGGAGGGAAAATGATGTCTGACAAGCATGAAACCAAGGGGCTTTTTGGAGCATGGGAATCGGTTTGAAAGATAGAGTAATCGGGTAGTGGTCCGAGATAGTCAGGTCCATGTGTTGGGAAATTGAAGGAATACCCCACTGGAGGATGGTGTTTTGATCCTCGTAACATCTATCAAGTCTTGCCTTCCTCAAAGAGTCCCCCAATTGGAGATTTGACCAGGAGAATCCCTTCATGTCTTTCACCTCTACGAGGTCGAGATGGAGCTTGATTTTATCCCATATCTCTTTCTCCTGGCCGTCAATAATTTTTCCCTTGTTATTCCATCGGTCCTCAGGAAACTCAACCATGTTGAAGTCCCCACAAATCAAAACATTATGTGATAGGGAGTCGAGAGAAGCTCAAGTATCAATTCTATCCGCTTCTCCATTAGTGGCATAAATTGAGACCACAATGAATTGAAAAGGGAACCCCATAGAGGCAGCAATCCAACGATGATTCCGACCTTCAAAAGTTGAGGTCACACTACCCGAGAAGGAGTGACTAATACCGATCGCAACACCCCCCGCCCCCCTAAGGTGAGAAGTGGAGAACCAAAGGTGTTTTGGGGAAATGCATTTAAGCCTTTTTTGGAGATCCTCTCCGTCGATTTTAACCTCTTGTAAGCAGATAAAGTCAGGGTTGAGGCACTTGTCTTTGAACCACTGGCCAAGAATCGCCGCTCTTGATGGGTCCGACAAACCCTTGACGTTTAGTGATGTGAATTTCATTGTTGAAGGTTGCCCTCTTTGAGGGGAGGGACCCGATCTTTTTTCTTCTTGTGATCTTCTTTTTTCCTCCCAACTTCTTGACTTAGGATCCTACTCTTGAGGGGGCTCTTCCATGGCATGCCCGATGGTTGTTTTCCTTTAAGCTTAGAATTTTGTTGCGGTAATCTTGGAATGCAAACCGGAAGGGTAGGACCAAGGAAGGATCTTTCACTATCTGGGTTGTCTTCATTGCTAGTAGTGAAGCCTTCCTCTTTACTCGTGGTGTAACCTTCTTGGTTGTCTTATTTGCTAGTAGAGCACCCATGGGTATTATGAATGGGGTCTTCTTCATTATGGTTATCCCCTAGGAAGTCAACCTCATTAATCTCCTTTTCTAGGTTACAGTACATGTTATTCGAAGGAGCAATTGTCATAGTGTTCCTTGCTGTTGATCTTCGAGGGCTAACTTTCCTCCTGTGTCTTACTTCAGTGAATCCTTCTGAATCTGTCTCAGCAACACGAGTTCCCTCTTCTTCCTCCATCGGAGGGGGTTGATCCCGAGTGTCCACTTGAGGGAAAGGATCCAGGATCCCATCTGGTTTAAGCTTGTTTTTATTGGTACTTTTCTTCAAGGGGCAATCTTTGATCCTATGACCTTGATGCCCGCAACGGAAGCACGTGTTTGGCAAATTCTTGTAAGTAACCTCCTGTGTCCAAGTCTTACCATCTCCACAGTTTATGGAAATTTTCAAGGGAAGCGCCTAATTCAGATCTGTTTCAACGCAGATCTGTGGGTGCCATCTTGCATTGAAAGAATGTTGAGCACCATCATAGATAAGCCCCCCTACATCCCCTCTTGAGGCCATCGGGAAGCAATCAAAAAAGGGGGAGGAGTAATGATCTGTACTCTCTCTCTGTTTCTCTCTCTCTCTCTCTCTCTTTAACACACCAATAGCAGTGCCCCATCAATTCACTCTCTGACTTCTCCTCTACTCTCTGACGCTGACAACACCCGAAAAAGGGGCGGAAAAAGAAGAAAAAGCCTCTCTCTCTCTCACATAATCTCTCTCTCTCTCTCTCTCTGTCTCTCTCTCTCTCTCTCTTTCTGCCATTGGCATTTCCATTGCTCTGTCACTCATTTGTAAGAAGCCGGGAGGGGCTCTCAAAACTCTCTCTCTCTCTCTCTATCTCTCTCTCTCTCTCTATCTCTCTCTCTCTCTCATGTGTGCACGATTCCCCACCAACATCTCTCTGCGAATTCCGTCAACATGATTTGTCGTTACCTCTTTCTCTCTCTCTTTGACTACACCATCTGAACAACACCAACTCTATGCCTCTTTCTCATAGCTCTATTTCACCTTCAAATCTATGGCGCAACTATAGGATCCTCTTAGCGTTGCTTGTGTAGGCTCATATGCTTCATATTTGGCTTACACAAAATAGACGATCTGGCATCCCACATTAAAGAAACAAGTGTAACTCCATATGAGAATCCCCACTCAGCATTATCTGGCACTACAAGCCATCGTCCATCTCATAATCTCTCTGTGGAGTCCATCTGCCTCTGCGTAACTCAGGCACACGATCATCTGTCTGCGCTCTGTAAGCGAAAGGAGGAGGGAAGCGTTTAGACATTCTCTCTCTCTCTCTCACACTCTCCCTCTGTCTCTCTCTCACGGATGTACGTACTTTTTTTGTTTTTAGAGGGTACAAGGAATTGGAAATACACAGTCACACTTCCAACCTCGTAAGGTAGAGGCACCCATCATGAGGGACTCATGGGCATGTCCAGCCAGGACTTGAACTCAGGACATCTTCCTTAAGCTTCAAGGCATCAGCCCACTAAGCTACGCGGCTACGGACACGGACGTACGTACTTGCAAAAGTAACATTAGAGAAAAACAATATTACACATTACATATATATATTCAGACATGTAGATTCGTACGCGTAATGCATACACTTAGATAACTAACACACATCACACACTAATACATGCATTCTATAATCTAACTAATGCATACTTCGAATAACACTAATACTAACTTCCTCTTCAACATACACACATATATTTCTAGTATTAAAAGGTATATTTAAACATATATTTACTATATTGTGTAATTAAATAGTAAAATTTATTCTCATCATTAATTCAACTTGACTTCTTAATTGATATATATATATATGTATGTATATATATATATATATATATATATATATATATATATATATATATATATATATATATATATATATATATACCCATATACATATAATAACCATATATGTATATATATATATATATATGTATTACTTATTTATATATATTTAATATTTATTAACCATATATATAGATATTAACCTATATATTTTTGATGTTCCTGTAAACATATATAGGCACATAGGGTTAGCACCTGCACTTTGGTTCCTACTCTTATTTATACTCATAAAACACCTAAGGATTTTTTGGGGTATACAATCACATAGATATTAACAACTTATGGAACACATCAGTGACTATGCATGCACTCATGAATAAATACTCACATATATGTTCACATACATACACATATGCACCTACAATTTTCTCTCTTTGCATGGAGAATGGGGATAGGCCTTTTATAGCTTGTGAGAATACAATGCTTTCTCATTAGAAATCCATAATATTGTACATGTTGGGTAATCAATCACCTCAAACATCTGAGGGTTCTTTGGCTTTTCTCTTTTACACTTTTATGCACTATGCTTTAATTAACAACATAAAAACATTTGGGTAGAAATGCATAGGCATACAAAAGTAAAAACTTATATAGACACACATAGATATATACATATCTTCTTATCTACATGAAATCTCACATGCATAAACACAAGCATATAGATTCATATACAATTCAATGCATTGTTTGCATTGTATTCGACATCAATTCCCATGTATACATATGGCACATACCCATGCACACACATTAATGCGCGTGCTTTTAAAATACTTAATCATAAGGTTTGATTATACTCAACTACATAAGGCTTCATCAATATAAGGAATTCAGATAATGAGATCTTTTCTTAGTCCAACTTTTCATGGTTTTGTTGCCTGCAAGTACTTAAGAGAGATTAGTCTACTCAAATGTACATATGCAATACAACCAAAAACTTTCATATGTGATATGTTTGGCTTTTTACCTATGAACTTTTCTTCAGGTGTAACTTGATGTACAATAGTAGTTGGAGTTCTGTTCATAATGTATACAGCCGTATGCATAACTTCTTCCCAATAACAATGAGGCATATTCTTCTCATCCATCAAGGCTCTTGCTACTTCTACAATAAGCCTATTTTTGTGTTCAACAATTCCATTCTGCTGTGGTGTGTACCTGCATGAAAAGTAAAGTCGAATTCCATGACTTTTTGGAAAACTGTTGAACTCATTCGACATGTATTCACCTCCTCCATCAGATCGTAATGTCTAAATATACTTCCCTGTCTACTTTTCCACCATAGCTTTAAAAATTTGAAAGTGAGTTAATACCTCACTCTTCTCTTTCATGAAATATACCCACACTTTTCGTGTATGTTCATCAATGAATGTAACATAAAACGTGCAACGATCCATGATGTGGTCTTTGCAAGACCCCAAACATCTGTATGTACTATTTCTTACACATTCTCACTAACATGCTTGTCATGCAAAAATAATGAACTTAACCGTTTATCGAATTGACATGCTGTGTTGGTGCATTTTACCCAAGCCTACATGCTTGATATGCTTGATATTATCCTCATTTGTAAGTCACATGAGTAGTCATGTGAACACCTCTTGTAAAAGAATACATTTTATCTCTTGTAAATGGAAAAAGAGAAAAGGAAAAGGATGGCTTACCTCATCCATGATGTAAAAGCAAATTCGTGGCTCTAACTACCTAAAACCACGAAATTTAGAGCTGAGGGAATATCTCCTAACTTTGGGAATCACTTTTAGGTGGAGCCATTCGAATTCGAATTCAAAACTCCCTCCAAGAATAGCTATAAAAGGAGCACGAAGGAAGAGGCGATTAGCAAGCCTTATACGTGACCACTTCATGTCATTTTGTAGGGATTCAAGAGCTTACTCCATAGCTCTATCATTCTACTCCCATTGTGCAAAGATTCATTGCCAATGTGGTTGTAATCATATATGAATTTATACATTTATCATCATTCACTTCTCTGTTTTGTTCTCTGCTATACTCACTTAGAGCAGTAACTTCAGAAGGTCATATCTCGCGTTCTACTGAACCTTTTTCCGTGATTTAACATGCATTAAATAGCTCGTAGTGTCTAGTTTCTGCATATCAAGTTTCAAGGTCATTGCATTTATGGTTTTGGAGATATCTGCATTTTACTGCTCACTGGTCTATCTCTGCAGAGCCCCGAGAATGGTGGGAATGTTCCAGAAATTGATAAATCTTGTTCTCAGTGCTCAGTCCATCATTTGAAGTGTTTTAACTTGGATTGGGAGGCTTGCTAAGTCTATTTGCTATGCCGAAAAGGAATTTTTCTAATTTCTACCAGGTTGAGAGGATTGCTTATTTTTTCCAGCAGGTGTATGTCCAAAAATAGCAAGTTTTGGGAGCTAGTTATTTCGCAACTAGTCTGTCTTGACTTAAACTTTTGGGATACATGTTCCAAAGTACTTGGCTGACATTTTGGTGGATTTAGGAAGATTAAAGGGTCTACTAATCAGCTCTGAAGTCTCAGTTGGCTGGTGGGAAGCTGGTTGTAGCAGCACCTACTCATCTTTAGATTGCATGCACCATCTCTCTTCATAGTGGTATCAGAGCATAGTCAAGCAACATGGGAGATGGATTTCCATCAACAATTGACAAATTGGATCGAAACAACTACCCGGCATGGTCTCTAAGGATGGAGGCTTACCTTCAAGGGAGGAATCTATATGGATTCATATCCGGAGATGAAGCAATGCCAACCATGAGGAACAAAGGGCAACCATCACATGAAGAAGTGGAAGGACTTTCGAATTGGTGTTCGAAGGATGCACTTGCAAGGTCCTATATTCTAAACTCAATCTCTGATTTTCTTTTACCTCATGTCAAGGGATGCAAGACATCAAGAGAGACCTGGAATGCACTTGCTTCTTTCTTCTCTTCCAACACTCGAGCAAGGAAGAACCAATTGTGGATGGAGTTCATGTTGTCAGGATCTTACTCACGCGCATACAGATATGACGGATACAGAAAAACACACAGACAATAGACGCAACAAGAGACGAGACAGAACGCAGTATTGGGTGCAATCTCCCCCCATGCACTCTGTTTCGACAGTCCACAGAGTACATGTATTTATAGGAATTTTGATTACGTCGAAAAGAGTGGTTACAAGAGGGCGGCTTCGAAAAGCAGGCATGAAACTAAAAGTTGATAGCTTTTACAAAAAGCCATTGCTTTCAATAACAGAAACTGCGGTCTACCACGATCCTTATTCTAACCATTACTTTTCTAACAATAGAACCTTCTACGCGGGTTTATTTACAAAATAAATAATAATTATTCGGATTATTGATGTCCGCCCTTTCACGCCTTGCACGCTCCTCACGAACCTTCAGCTGCTATATCAGAAACATCAAAAACATATTAATACATTAATAATATAACACTTTAACAATGCATTGTTCAATAATATACAACATGCCTCTCAGTTGACAAGCAACTGACCTCAGTTGATAAAATAAGTTAATACTCTAAGAATAACAATGCAGTGTTCAAGATATTCCATGTTACTGTTACAATCCAACAATGCATTGGCCAACATATTCCATGTTACAATCCAACAATGCATTGGCTATTCCATATTTCAATCCAACAACGCATTGGCTAACATATACCATGTTACAATCCAACAATGCATTGGCTATTCCATATTTCAATCCAACAATGCATTGGCTAACATATTCCATGTTACAATCCAACAATGCATTGTTCAACATATTCCATAAGGTATAACATGCCCCTCAGTTGAACAAGCAACTGACCTCAGGTGATAAAATAATAAACATGGATGGCTAGTCACATGTTTCATCACTGAATAAAGAAAATAGGCATGTGCCATGTAAAAATACATGCATGGAAGTGTTCATGGAGCTGGTACATTAATGTGTTTGATATGCAGAAATTAAGTGGTCATAATGAGGTGTTAATTGTGTTTTATGTATCCATTGACATTCTTCAATAGAGTGATTTTTGTACTTAACCAAATATCGATGATTAGAGTACCTGTGCGTGTAGTAGTGACATCATGATCAATGATTTTCTCAGGAACTAAGATTTCAGATTGTTCTTCAATTAAAGGAGGGTTATCAAGAAGTGGAGCAAGTGGTAAAGTTCCTTTAAAGGGTTTAAGTAAACTAATATGAAAAGAATTATGAATGGTCCAATGGGATGGAATATCTAATCGAAATGAATTATCATTAATTTTTTCTATAATGCGAAACGGTCCATAATAGCGTGGTGCAAGTTTAATTTTAGGATGCTGCAAAATATTTTTGAGACGTCGTTTAATGATACGCAACCATACAAAATCATTTTCCTTAAATTCTTTGGCGAATCGTTTAGTATTGATAGTACGTGTATATCGCTCTTGACTTTTCCTAATGTGCTCGTGAACATCATGAAGTATAGAAACGTGATCTTGAGCAATAGAATCTGCCATCGGAATGTCGGTTTGGGTGAGGGACATGGGAGTGGGAAGCTTTTTACCAAAAACTATTTCAAAAGGTGCACGACCAGTAGTGGTGTGTGAAGTGTTATTGTAAGCAAATTGAAGTAATGGCAACTTTTCATCCCATTTATTAGGATTATCTAATGAATAACAACGCAATAAATCAAGAATAGTACTATTTGTAGCCTCACTCTGTCCATTACTTTGAGGATGAAATGCAGAGCTAAAATCTATTTTAGAACCAAAATGTTGAAATAAGGCAACCCAAAAATGATTACAAAACCTAACATCACGATCAGATAACATTACTTTAGGAAATCCATGATGTGGAAAAATGCATTTAATGAATAATTTTGCAGCTTGAGGTGCAGTCAAAGTTTTTCTACATGGAATAAAATATGCATATTTACTAAACCTATCAACTATTGTCCAAATCATATCATTATGTGATGAAGTGATAGGAAGACCTGTGATAAAATCCATAGAGATTTGTTCCCATGGTTCATTTGGAATAGGAAGTGGCATTAATAATCCAAATGGTTTACCATGATGACATTTGACATGCTGACATACAATGCATTGAGAAACATAATGTGCAATGTCTTTTTCCATGTATGGCCAAAAGAAGAAATCTTTGCAAGCAAAAATAGTGCTCTGTATGCCTCTATGACCCATGTAAGATGGTTCATGCATTTCTTTAATGACAAAATCTTTAAAAGCTTGGTTTATGCATAATCTATGTTGAAAATAAAGAAAACCATTATGAAATGTATAATGTTCAGCAGATAAAGATGCAGCATTATTGAAGTCATGCCATGCACGTGAAAAATACAAATCAGATGCATAAGTGGAAACCATGTCTTGAAAAGAATGAATTTGAATGGCAGAAATATTATTCAAAACAACGGAATTCGAAGGAAAACGGCTAAGAGCATCCGCTACAACATTAGCTTTACCTGGCTGATATTGTATCATGGGTTGGAAATTTTGAATGAATGATGCCCATTTAAGATGCCTATCAGAGATTAAGGGCTGATTTAATAAATGTTTAATAGCCTGTTGATCGGTTTTGATTAATACTTCAGAGCCCATAAGATAGTGTTTCCAAATTCGCAAAGCATGCACAACTGCTAACAGTTCTTTATCATACGTACTATAATTCTGTTATGAAGGCTTAAGCTTTCTACTCTCAAATGCAATGGGATGGTCATTTTGCATCAGAACAGCACCTATTCCTGAACCGCTAGCATCAGTAACAACATGAAAGGGTTGTGAAAAATCAGGTAATTGTAAAACAGGTGCATGTGAAAGTGCATGTTTAAGTTTGTCTAAGGACTGTTGTTGGGTAAGTCCCCATGCAAATTTTATTTTCTTTTTCAACAACAAGGTAAGAGGTAATGCTAAATAAGAAAAATTTCGAACAAACTTCCTATAGAAACTAGCCAACCCAAGAAAAGAACGAACATCATTGACTGATTGTAGTGTAGGCCATTCTATGATAACTCTAATCTTTTTTGGATCCACATGCACACCTTCACTTGAAATAATATGTCCTAAATATTCTAACTTACACTGAAAGAAATAAATCTTTTCAGGATTAGCATAAAGTGTGTTCTCTCGTAACAAATAAAAAACTGTTTCGAGATGCTTTTCATGTTCACTATCATTCTTACTGTAAACAAGAATGTCATCAAAGAATACAAGAACAAAAGCTTGATAATCAAGAAAAATATTGTTCATCATTCGCGCAAATGTTGTAGGGGCATTAGTAAGTCCAAAGGGCATTACCATAAATTCATAATGGCCATTTTGAGTTCTAAATGCAGTCTTTAAAATATCACTTTGTGTCATACGAATCTGATGGTAACCCGATTTAAGATCAATTTTACTAAAGACACGAGCTCCTCATAACTTATCTAAGAGATCATCTATTCGAGGAATAGGGTATCTATTCTTGATGGTGATCTTGTTAAGGGCTCTATAATCAATGCACATTCGATAAGTTTTATTCTTCTTCTCTACTAAGAGAACTGGTGCTCCAAATGGGGAAGAACTAGGCCTTATAAGTCCTTTTTGTAGTAGGTCTTTTACTTGACTTTCTATTTCCTTTTGATGTAGTGGGCCATGTCTATAAGGTGCTTTATGAGGAGGAGAACTACCAGGTACTAAGTCTATGCTATGGTCAAAGGATCCTCGAGATGGTGGTAGTTCGGAGGGATATTCAGACATAAAACAATCCTTATAAGTACTCATGAAAGGTTTATATGCATTTGGAAGTGTATGAGTATAATCATTGATGACATTGACAAAAACAATGCATGAGTTGAATCCTTTCCTAAATGCACGCTTTACTTGAGTGTGACTAATCAATGGAAATGGCTGGAAATCATGCCATGCAGACAAAGTAATGATTTGACCTTTGAAAACAAACTTAAAGGTATGAGTATGGTAGTCAATACGTTTATAATGGTGACGAAAAGGCATACCTAGTATAACATCATAAGATTGCAAAGGTGCAATTAAAAATGTCCGTGAATCAACATAAGGGCCTATGCTAATCGTAACATCTTGCACTTCTCGTGTTACATTATAACGACTACCTTGAAATGCAGCTTTCACTTTATACAAAGAAGGAAACGTTTGTAATTTAAGTTCTTGTACTAATAAATGTGAAATGAAGTCATGTGAACTACCATCGTCATGTAGAATTTTAACTAGTTTGCTATTAATTGTACCCTGCATGCAAAGAAGAGAGTGTAGAGAGATATCGTTACCCAAGGTACTTAAGTCCTTCTCCAGTGATTCCTCTGTCTAAACAAGAGGAATTTCTTCATTATAGACCTCCATGTTATGCAATCGAGCTGTAGCCTGTTTCATATGAAGAGGTTGCAATCTGCACCTTATTCTTGTATGTCCAGGTTTACCACAATTCTAGCAAGTGATTCGTGGTCGCTTCTGTTGGGCATTCACTGCTGAAGTTTGAAGGGTAGGTGGTTTGGTTGGTTGGAGAGATGAAGCAACGGGTGGAGTAGAATAATTGGATTGTGGAGGACGAGGAAAACTAGGGTAAGATGGGGCATTAAAATTACGCTTCAGAGGAAGATGTGGTTTAACAAAAAATGGTCGTTGACGTGGTTGTTGGAGTCGAAGTGACTTGGTTATGGACTGGAATTCTTTTTCTGCATCATAGGCGAAAGATATAGCCTCGTTGAGGGTTGTAGGTCGTAGGGTGTGAAGCTTAGCTTGGATACCGACCTCCAAACCATCTTCGTATTTCTGCTGCAAGATATCCTCTGATACATCTTCAAGCATTCATACAAGTAGTAAATTTTGCCAGAACCGCTCTGTGTAGGTAGTAACCGTATCACCCTCCTTCCATGTAAGGGTCGTCCATGCTCGTCGAACATGCAAATGGTATTGAGGAGGAAGAAATGAATCCTTCACGTTTTCTTAAAAAGCCTTCCAAGTTGTTGGACGCTCTGTACTGTGCCATAGGACATTCCACCAGAGTTGTGCTTTACCTACTAAGTAGTTAGTGGCAAATTTAACTTTTTCACTTTCAACATACATTTCATCGGTATAAAAATCATCAAACTGCGACAACCAAGAAAGTACTAAAGGCCCATCCTTTCGGCCATCAAATCGTAGAAACTGGTAGTTTCTATTACCAATCTTTGAATGAGTAACATCAAATTGGGCAGACACAATAGCTTTTACTACTCTCGTAAGGTTGTCTTCCTCAGCTTGCATCTTTTGGAGGATTTCATCACGTTGGCGGATCTCGTTCTGAGCTCCTTGAAGCTCATGCAGCAAGAGCTCTAGTTGTTGTTCAAATGTTGCCGCAGGTAGAGGTGAATCACTGTAATCCTCCATGGTGCTCTTGGACCCTTGCTCTCGACCTTGGTGTATTGAACCTTCTTGGTGTCTCAATCCATGTTCTCAGCCTTGCTTGGTATCTTGAATCCTCAATCAAATGCCACCCAGGTATTTTGAAGGAATTCACACTTCCAAGCTAGCTCATTGGAAAGTTCGTTCCGAGAGCTTTCCAACGGTATATTGTTAAAAGTCAAGCTTCAAGCTAAAAATTCGTGGGGAATCTTTTATGGACATGTGGAGCAATCAAAGGAAGCCAAAAGCCACGAGATTCCATCAAGAAAAGTCACTCAACCACTCCCCAAGTCATCTCAACTAATTCCTCCAAGTTAGGAGGCTGATTTGGAAAGGTAGTTCCTAGATTTTAGGGGCACACTTCTCACTATAAAAGGAGCATGTATCCCGACTTCTTTTGGGCCATTTTCTTGGAGTTTTAGCTCATGTAAAGTGAGCACTAAGTGCTGGAGTTGTGATAAGCAAGCCCCTTGCTTAAGCAACCCCCTTGCTTGCTTGTTTGTTTTCTTTTAGTAGGCATATCTATGTGTGTGCGCAGGCAGTGTTGCAACTCTCTACCCCTGAGTTGTTAGCATTGGTTCTCCCTCATATGGTATCCATTTGATGTAATTCTTGTCTCATTGGATAGCTATAAGAGTCTATTTTATGCTTACCAATTCTCTGGAGCATTCTCTGAGTAAGCTGGGAGCAACATTCATTTTAGTGAAGTTGTGTGATTGATATCTCTCTCTTTGTGTAGGCTCTGTTGGAAATATTTTGCTCTCTGTTGTAAGGGCTGGTTCTCCTTCTCTATGTATCCATTTGCTATGATTTTGGTGTCATTGGGTAGCTATTAGAGTGCTCTAAAGTTGATCCAAGTTTGAGATTCATTCTCTGTATAATCTCTGAGAAAAGTTTGCTGGAGTGAAGTGAGGTCTCTGTTTGACTAGCAGTTGTGAGCATTCAACTAGCTCATGTTGTAGACATTGTTTCTCTTTGTGTAAGCATCCATTTCAAGTGAAATTTGTTTTGTTGGAAAGCCCTTGGTGTCTACTACAAGTCTACAAAAGCTCACTGGAGTTCTCTGCATAAGCTCTGAGTAAGAGCATTTTTGGTGTGCAGAGGTCAAAGAAGGATACCTATGGAGGTCATTCGCGCTTCATCGTTGCTTAGGGGTTGAGATACTTCCCCCATCAGTGGTATCAGAGCATTTGGGCATCTTGGAGGTATCACATACAAGCAAGAAGACCTCTTGGAGTTGGTGGTTGAAGAGTTGCATCAACAAAAGCTTCTTGGAGGTAGCTCACATCAAGGGGGAGCTATTCTACTCAAATTTGCAAGAGCACAAGGTGTCCATCTAAGGAAAGCTTTGGGTTGAGGTAACCTCAGAGCCTCATTTTCATTTTACACACATTGGAGCATTAGCCAAGGGCTAGGTCAAGTATCAAAGACTAGATATGGGAGACTTCAACACTCAAATTGAAAAGCTAGACAAAGGTAACTATCAACCATGGAGATTTAGGGTCTCCAACTATCTTATGGGCAAGGGCCTTTGGGGGTTGATTAGTGGAAGTGAACCAAGACCTAGGTTGGATGAGAATCCAACCAATGACCAGAGAAGGGCCTTTAGGGAATGGAATGAAAGAGACAAGAGGGTTATCTTTATTCTTTCCCAACACATTAGCAATAGTATGATCGGCCATATCCAAGACCTGGATTCAAGCATGAAGGTATGGGAGACACTTGAAAGGCTTTATTCAACAAGCACCAAAGCAAGGAAGATCCAACTCAAGAATGAGCTCAACAACCTTAGGAAGAGCTCAGGGAGTAGCATAAATGACTACATACTTAAGGTCAAGGAGTTATCAGATGCATTGGGATCCATTGGAAGCCACGTAGACGATGACGATATTGTGGCTTATACTCTCAATGGTTTGAGAGATGATGAGAAGTGGAAACCCTTTACCACTTCAGTTTATGTAAGGGATAATCTTCCCGATTTTGAGCAATTGGTTGCTCTCATGGTCACCGAAGAAATGAACATAGGTGGAAGTTCAACTAAAAGCAAAGATGCACAAGTTTTCTATGCAGGTAATCAAAGGGGCAAAGGAAGACAAGGACAAGGAAGGGGCAAAGGAAGGCTTGGAGGAAGGCAAGGCCACTCAAGAAATCAAGGACATGACCAAGGCACCTCATCACAAAGAGGGAGAGGAAGATCAAGAGGAAGAGGAGGACGACATCAACAAAACAGGAATCAAGATGGCGAAGGATGTTACATATGTGGCAAGTTTGGCCACTATGCTAGAGATTGCTACCAAGGAGGAAACCAAAGGAACTATAATCAAGGTTCTTCATACAAAGGCCAAGGTAATTATGCTTCTACAAGTTCAGAAAATGACAATCTCTTGATGATGCACATGAATGGGAATTCAAGCAAAGTAGATAACACTTGGTATATTGATAGTGGATGTAGCAACCATATGAGTTGCAATGCTTCTTGGTTTACTAATCTACATGTTCCCAAAGGTAAAGGACATGTAGAAACAGGTGATGATACAGCCCATGAGATCTCCCATGTTGGAGATGTAGCTTTGGATGACAAGGAGGAAGGAAGATGTCTCAAGGATGTCTTGCATGTACCTACCATCACAAAGAACTTGGTGTCCGTTGGGCAAATGGTTGAAAGAGGCTATCAAGTAAGGTTCAACAAAGGTGGATGCTTTGTGGAGAACCCTAAGCAAGGTTACAAGGTCATAGCAAGAGGAAAGAAGCAAGGGAGACTCTTCACTTTGGAGGTAAATTCTCATTCTACTCAACATGTCTACTTCACATATGGAAACAAGAGGATTTCGGAGTTGGACTTGTGGCACAAGAGGATAGGTCACATCAACATACAAAGAATGAAGGAAATGCAATTCAAGAGGCTGGTTGAAGGTCTTCCCAACTTCCAAGGACAAGGTATGAAGCATTTATGTGAATCTTGTCAACTAGGGAAGCAAGCGAGACTTCCATTCAAGAAGAGTGGCTACATAAGCCAACATCCATTGGAGTTGATACATACAGATGTGTGGGGGCCAACGAAAGAGCAATCCATTGGAGGTAACAAGTACTTTGTCACTTTTATAGATGATTGCACAAGGATGGTTTGGGTTTATTTCATCAAAAACAAATCAGATGTGTTTACATGTTTCAAAGCATTCAAGGCAATGGTAGAGAAGGAAACAGGTACATATATCAAGAAGCTAAGGTCCGATGGAGGGGGAGAATATTTCTCCAATGAGTTTTCTGATTTTTTAATGGATCAAGGCATCAAGAGGCAAGTAACATGCAGGTACACACCCCAACAAAATGGAGTAGCAGAGAGAAAGAATAGATACATTGCCGAGATCGCTAGAGCAATGCTTAATGAGATGAATGTACCTAACATGTTTTGGAGTGATGCAGCAAATACCGTCGTGTATCTAATGAATAGGGCTCCTACCTCAGGGATCCATGGCTTGACACCATATCAAGCCTATTATGGTAAGAAACCTGATCTTTCCCACTTGAAGATATTTGGATGTACTTGTTATGTACATGTGCCAAGTGAATTGAGGCACAAGCTACAACCAAAGGCAGAAAAGTGTGTGTTTCTAGGATATTCAAATGATCATAAAGGTTACAGGTGCTTCAACCCAAACACAAAGGACTTGAGGATATCAAGGGATGTAGCATTTGATGAGCTACTCCCTTGGTATAAGAAGTATGATTGTATGCAGGACTATGAAGAAGAAAAGCATGGACATGATGAAGAACAAATCGACCTAGAGCTAAGCGGCCCAAGGTGTTCCATCAATGAAGATAGTTCAAGCATGAACTCACCATGGAGGGGGAGATCTTCATCAAGCTATGAAGCACAATCAATCAACAAAGGCAAAGCAACATTGGTGGAGTTGGATGAAGAAGGTAATGAAGTTGAAGATGATGGACACATGATGGAGAAAGAAGCCACGTCAAAGAAAGAGATCAAGTTCCCAAGGCAAAGGAGGTTTATTCCTCCAAAAGGTGAAGAAAGGAAGTCTTCTAGAGTTAAGCATCCAACTCAAAGGTTTACTTATGATTCATACATGGCAACACATTATGCATATATGAACAAAGTAGTAGAAGATCATGAGCCCGATTGCTATGAAGATGCAAGCAGGTACACCGATTGGAAAGAGGCAATGCAAGAAGAGATCGACGCACTTGAGGAAAATCAAACATGGACTCTAGTGCCCAAGAAGGAGAACATGAAGGTAATAGGTAATAAGTGGGTGTATAAAGTAAAGAGGAATTCAGATGGATCTATTTCTAGGTTCAAAGCAAGATTGGTGGCCAAGGGTTTTGCACAAACCTATGGAGTGGACTTTGAAGAGACATTCAGCCCCGTGGCAAAGATGAGCACCATTAGGACACTCATTGCAATGGCTGCTAGCAAAGGATGGAAGCTCTTCCAATTGGATATCAAGAATGCCTTTCTCAATGGAGACTTGGAAGAAGAGGTATACATGGAGCAACCACTAGGTTTTGTTCATAAAGAGTTTCCACATCATGTTTGTAGGTTGAAGAAGGCACTTTATGGCCTAAAGCAAGCTCCAAGGGCTTGGAACCAAAGATTGGTGGACTATTTGATCAAATGTGGTTACAATCAATGCAAGGCGGATCCATCTCTCTTCATCAAACAAAGAGGAGAACTTGTGGTCTACATGTGTGTGTATGTAGATGATCTTATCATTACAGGTAATGATACAAAGGGCATTGAGGAGATCAAGGCAAAGCTTGGAAAGGAGTTTAGGATCTCTGATCTTGGAGATCTTAGGTATTTTCTTGGCATTGAAGTTGTATACAAAGAAGAAGGTATTATGCTCATACAAAGGAAGTATATTCTAGACCTACTTGAGAGGTTTGGGATGCTACATTGCAAGCCTATTTCAAATCCCATGGAAGTTAATGTAAAGCTAAGCTCCATTGATGGAGAGCCATTAGAGAATGTAACTTTGTATCAATCTATTGTAGGCTCTTTCAATTATGCCACAATAACCAGGCCCGACATAGCATATGGAGTTGGAGTGTTATCACAATTTATGCATAGTCCAAGGACTACACACTTGCAAGCTGCAAGAAGAATGTTGCGATATCTCAAAGCCACTATAAATGAAGGATTGTTCTACTCATTTGATGATGATATGCAGGTCAAAGCTTATTCCGATGCCGATTGGGCCGGTTCGAAGGAAGATAGAAGGAGTACAAGTGGTTACCTAGTCATGCTAGGTAGCAAGATCATCTCATGGATTTCAAAGAAGCAACCCACGGTGGCATTATCTTCCACCGAGGCTGAGTATAGAGCTTTGGCTCAAGTCACATGTGAGCTAATGTGGATTAAGAAGTTATTTATGGAGCTTAATTTGCAGGTTGACACATATCCAATGTTTTGTGACAACATGAGTAGCATTCATCTAGCATCGAATCTTGTCTATCATGCTAGAACCAAGCATATTGAAGTGCACTATCACTTCATAAGGGAAAAGGTGATATCCAAGGAAGTTTCAGTACATCATATTGGTACCAAGGACCAAGTTGCGGACATGTTTACAAAGGCTTTGGATGGGATGAAGATTTCAAAATTCAAGCAATGCATCAACATGAAGGAGCTTGGATGAGGATGAAGAATTGAAGCTTGAGGGGGAGTGTTAAAAGTCAAGCTTCAAGCTAAAAATTCGTGGGGAATCTTTTATGGACATGTGGAGCAATCAAAGGAAGCCAAAAGCCACGAGATTCCATCAAGAAAAGTCACTCAACCACTCCCCAAGTCATCTCAACTAATTCCTCCAAGTTAGGAGGCTGATTTGGAAAGGTAGTTCCTAGATTTTAGGGGCACACTTCTCACTATAAAAGGAGCATGTATCCCGACTTCTTTTGGGCCATTTTCTTGGAGTTTTAGCTCATGTAAAGTGAGCACTAAGTGCTGGAGTTGTGATAAGCAAGCCCCTTGCTTAAGCAACCCCCTTGCTTGCTTGTTTGTTTTCTTTTAGTAGGCATATCTATGTGTGTGCGCAGGCAGTGTTGCAACTCTCTACCCCTGAGTTGTTAGCATTGGTTCTCCCTCATATGGTATCCATTTGATGTAATTCTTGTCTCATTGGATAGCTATAAGAGTCTATTTTATGCTTACCAATTCTCTGGAGCATTCTCTGAGTAAGCTGGGAGCAACATTCATTTTAGTGAAGTTGTGTGATTGATATCTCTCTCTTTGTGTAGGCTCTGTTGGAAATATTTTGCTCTCTGTTGTAAGGGCTGGTTCTCCTTCTCTATGTATCCATTTGCTATGATTTTGGTGTCATTGGGTAGCTATTAGAGTGCTCTAAAGTTGACCCAAGTTTGAGATTCATTCTTTGTATAATCTCTGAGAAAAGTTTGCTGGAGTGAAGTGAGGTCTCTGCTTGACTAGCAGTTGTGAGCATTCAACTAGATCATGTTGTAGACATTGTTTCTCTTTGTGTAAGCATCCATTTCAAGTGAAATTTGTTTTGTTGGAAAGCTCTTGGTATCTACTACAAGTCTACAAAAGCTCACTGGAGTTCTCTGCATAAGCTCTGAGTAAGAGCATTTTTGGTGTGCAGAGGTCAAAGAAGGATACCTGTGGAGGTCATTCGCGCTTCATCGTTGCTTAGGGGTTGAGATACTTCCCCCATCATATATTACACGCCTCAATCCGACCTACAGAGTGAAAGTTACACTTGATTCTTTGTTGGGTTCATCCTTGAAATCGCCGCAAGTGCCTTGCACAAGTACGAAACAAAGAGAACTTGAATAACAACTCCAAGAGATGGTGGAGTGGTCAAAGTACTTCCCTTGAAAGTAGGAGGTTGTGGGTTCAAATCCTCCTACCTTAGGGACTCTAAACATCTCTATTACCACTCAAAAATTAAAATTTCCTCGCGCGTAGCCAACGGTCGCCAAGGGAGCCTTGGGTGCCAATGTTGCCAATGTATTGCCTAAGTTCTTTGCCTTAGTCGACGCCTTAGTCGACTAAGGGTCGACGCCTTAGTCGACGCCTTAGTCGACTAAGGGTCGACGCCTTAGAGTAAGCCGAAGGAGTAAACGTAGGTGTAAAAGTAGGAGTAAGCCGAAGGAGTAAGCCGAAGGAGTAAGCCGAAGGAGTAAACGTAGGTGTAAACGTAGGTGTAAACGTAGGTTCTGGAACTGGAACAGCAACAGCAACAGGAACCGGAACTGGAACTGGAACTGGAACTGGAACAGGAACAGAAACCGAATCCGAATACGAATACGAAAACGAAGATGGAGATGGAGATGGAGATGGAATTCAGAATCGCGAACAGAGAACAGAACTGTATTGACGCGTGCAGAGCTCTGATACCACTGTTGTCAGGATCTTACTCACGCGCACACAGATATGACGGATACAAAAAAACACACAGACAATAGACGCAACAAGAGACGAGACAGAACGCAGTATTGGGTGCAATCTCCCCCCATGCACTCTGTTTCGATAGTCCACAGAGTACATGTATCTATAGGAATTTTGATTACGTCAAAAAGAGTGGTTACAAGAGGGCGGCTTCGAAAAGCAGGCGTGAAACTAAAAGTTGATAACTTTTACAGAAAGCCATTGCTTTCAATAACAGAAACTGCGGTCTACCACGACCCTTATTCTAACCATTACTTTTCTAACAATAGAACCTTCTACGCGGGTTTATTTACAAAATAAATAATAATTATTCGGATTATTGATGTCCGCCCTTTCACGCCTTGCACGCTCCTCACGAACCTTCAACTGCTATATCAGAAACATCAAAAACATATTAATACATTAATAATATAACACTTTAACAATGCATTGTTCAATAATATACAACAGTTCACAACAATGAAGAAAAGCCCGAAGCAAAATGTGACTAATTATGTCATAAAGATGAAGGAGATTTCCAACCAACTTGGAAGCATTGGAGAGTTAATTGAAGAGGAGCAAATCATAAGACAAATCATGAATGGAATCAAAGGAGACGACAAGTGGGAGTCATTCACAACAGCCATGGATTTATACATGGACATGCATGTACCCGACCTCAACACACTCATGGGCCAACTCTTCACTCATGAAGCAAAGATTAGCAAAGGTGGTGAGTCCTCAAGAGGTAATCAAACTTGTGCCTTATACTCTGATAAAGCTAAGGTCAAGGACAAGTCAAAGAATAGGAAGAATGAAGATGAAGGTAGCTCTTTCCAAGCAAACTTTGCAGGTAGAGGAAGAGCTAGAGGAAGAGGCAGAGGTGGAAAGCAAGGTAGGGGGAGATTCCAATCATCTCAACCTTGCAACATATGTGGCTTATCTAACCATACTACTGAAGAATGTTTCAGGAACCCGAGGAACTCAAGAGGAAGAGGATTCAATAGAGGTGGCTATGGATCAAATATAGGTAGATGCAATGGAGGCTACAACAACAACAACTACTACAACAATAATTACAACAACAACAACAACTATCAAAGTGGCCATAGAGGAACCAGAGATTACAATAAGTATGCAGAGGACCAAAGTCAAGAAGATTCATTATTGATTATGAATCTATCAGCGAAGAAAGGTAAGGATGATGATCACATATTTTACATTGATTCGGGATGCTCGAACCATGTAGCAGGAAATGTGGCTTTACTTTCTGATTTGGAAGATCCTCATAACAAGCATGAAGTGCAGACAGGAGATGACACAAAGCACTTAGTGGAGAAGATAGGTAATGTGAAGACATCAGATGGGAATATGAACCTCTTAAGCAAAGTCTTGTATGTCCCTACAATTACCAAGAATTTAATAAGTGTTGGACAAATTGTTGAAAAAGGATTGCAGGTTAGATTCAATCGATTTGGAGCATATGTTGAAGACCCAAGGCAAGGCTTTCGAAGGATTGCCAAAGGAGAAAAGACAGGAAGGCTTTTCACTTTTGAAATGGAAGATACAAAGAACATACCTTTGTTTAGCTATGGATCTCAAACTCTAACAGAGTTGGAGATATGGCCCAAAGGCTTGCTCACATTGGTGAGAGGACACCCAAACAGATTTGCAGGGACCAAAGTGTACTTGGTTTGCCTAATATCACAAGGCAACACATGATTTATAAGTGTGAAGCTTGTCAACTCGGCAAGGCTCATAGACAACCTTTCAATAAGAAAGGATATATGTATCAAAATCCTTTGGATCTAGTGCACACGGATGTATGGGGTCCAAGTAAGGAGCCATCTATATCAGGCTCAAGATACTATGTGTCTTTCATAGATGATTATAGCAGGTGGACCATTCTGTTTTTCATGAAGCACAAGGATGAAGTGTTTAATTGCTTTAAGAAGTATATTGCTCTTGTTGAAAACCAAACAGGTAGGACTTTGAAACGACTCAAATCAGATGGTGGAGGGGAATACTTCTCTTCTGAATTTGATGCCTTCTTGCATGAAAGAGGCATTAAAAGGGAAGTCACTACAAGGTATACACCCGAACTCAATGGTGTAGCAGAGAGGAGGAACAGAGCTATTGTCGAAGCAGCAAGGTCCATGCTCAACAAAAAGGGATTGCCAAACTACCTATGGGCAGAGGCTGTGTCTACAGCCACATATCTCATAAATAGACTTCCATCTAATTCACTAGATGGAACCACTCCATATGAAGTGTGGAATGGAAGAAGACCTAGTCTAGAGCATTGCAAAATCTTTGGATGCTTAGCCTATGCTCACATTCCTTCTCAAGTAAGAGGGAAATTGGATCCCAAGGCAGAGAAGTGTATATTCATTGGTTATGATCAAAACCAAAAAGGATATAGATTGTACAATCCAACCAATAAAGGATTTTCTGTGAGTAGAGATGTAATTTTTGATGAAAACAAATCATGGTTTGATGATGACAAGAAAGTGAAGCTGCCTTATGACTTGGATGAAGATTTTCCATCACTTCAACCAAAGGAGCCAAAGCAGATTGAAGAAAGTGATTCGGAGATTTACCTAGAAGACTTGGAAAGACTAAAGCTATGGAAGAACAAAGGAAAAGCAAAGATGCACGATGCTACATATGGCCCCGAGAGCTCACATCAACCACTTAGAAGGTCTTCAAGGGAGAAGAAGAAACCAGAGAGGTTTGGTTATGATACTTCTTTGGTCACCAAGCACTCAATCTACATTGCAAAGGATTCAACCAATGAAGAACCTACCACATTTGAAGAAGCACAAAGCAAGAAAGCTTGGAGAGATGCAATGGATGAAGAAATGGAAGCCTTGAAGGAGAATGACACTTGGGAGCTTGTACCTAACACGCCATCTATGAAGATAATCGGATCTCGATGGATATACAAAATCAAGAGGAATCCAGATGGAAGTATAAATAGACACAAAGCAAGGTTAGTTGCTAAAGGGTTTGCTCAAACCCATGGTATTGATTATGAGGATACTTTCTCTCCTATTGCAAAAATGCCTACAATTAGGGTTCTCATTAGTCTTGCTGCATCTAGAAATCGGAATCTTTATCAACTTGATGTAAAGAATGCTTACTTGAATGGATAGATTTCTGAGGAAGTGTATATGGCACAACCTCCTGGATATGAGGATGCACATCATCCTAACTATGTATGCAAACTAAAGAAAGCTTTGTATGGATTGAAGCAAGCTCCAAGAGCTTGGAATTTCAGATTGGTGACTTATTTGCAGGACCAAGGATTCAAAGCTAGCAAGGTGGATACCTCTTTGTTCATAAAGAGGAATGGATCTGAAGTGATCTATTTATGTGTGTATGTTGATGATATTATTATCACAGGCAATGATCTTGAAGGAATCAAACAGGTAAAGAGTCAAATGAAGGAGGAGTTCAAAATAAGTGACCTCAGACCACTCACTTATTTTCTTGGATTGGAGTTGATCTACATAGATTCAGGTATATACATCACACAAAGGAAGTATGTCCATGACATGCTCGTCAAGTTCAAGATGGAAAATACCAAGTGTGCAGGTACACCTATGGAGCAAAATCATAAGCTTAGTGCTTATGAAGGAGAGCCAATTGAAGATATCACAAGCTATCAAAGCTTGGTTGGAAGTTTGAACTATGCAACACTCACAAGGGTGGATATATGCTATAGTGTTAGCATATTGAGTCAGTTTATGCATAAGCCGAGAAGACCACATATGGAAGCGGCCAAGAGAGTCCTCAAGTACCTAAAGGGGACCATGAATGAAGGTCTGTTCTATTCATATACTTCAGATATTGAGCTAAAGGTCTACTCAGATGCAGATTGGGCCGGATCTAAAGATGATAGAAGAAGCACATCAGGATATATATCATTTGCAGGTTCAAAAATCATTTCTTGGTCATCGAAGAAGCAACCAACCATGGCATTATCTTCTACTGAAGCCGAATATAGAGGTTTGGCTAATGCAACTCAAGAAATCATGTGGTTAAAGTCTTTGTACACAGATCTTGGACTTCATTCTTCAACACCTCATATTTTTGGTGACAACACAAGCTCACTACATCTAGCAGCTAATCCGGTGTCGGGAAGAAGGAGGTCGTGGCGGGAAGCCGGCGCCTGGGGTTGGATCAGGCCCCGCTCTGGTGCGCCGTTCCCGCTGTCCTACGAGCGGCGTCTGCGCGCTGGGCGCCTCGCCTGTGCTCTCTGGAGCGTGCGCGATCCTCGTACGTGTGGGACCCTCGCCCCTCGGAAGTGTCGAGATATGCGTGCGTACACGACCGTAGGCGTCGAGAAAGAGACAAATCAGATACAACAATGATTCTCGAAATCACTGGGTCGGTGTGTATATAAACTCGATGATACAATAATCTGAATGATACAGTGATGCCCGCTACAGTGCGGGTCCGCGATACAAAAATCCGCTACAGTGCGAAACAGATAAATACAAATAAATGCCGCCGCTACAGTGCGGATCGGCTGGATATGATGTAGGCTTCCCGCTACAGTGCAGGAAGTCACCCTCGATCTCTATCTTCTGGTCTTTGCGATTTAATCTTTTCTTCACTTTTCTTCGGTCCAAGCTTTTCTTCAAATCCTCACTTTGCAGCTCTTTACTTCAAAATCCACAATAATCTCTGATCACGCAATAACCTGGAAAGAAGTTCCACACAGGAGATCCACGGGATGAGGAAGAAACAAATGAGTTTGGACTTATTTATAGGCCCCTCCCTAGGACTTCCTTCTAGAACATTCTAACCTCCTCAATGAACTTTCTATTTTTGGCGTACCTTTAATTTTTCCTTAGACTATGGTTTTGATTTCACACTAGATATTTACAGTTTAATTGGTTTTTAGGGTTTGACCTACAAAAACCGCCATTTCCAAGGGCCCGACCTAGGATTTTTGGTCGGAAAAATGAGGGGTGTACTCACAATTATCTCAAACTCGCCAATTCATGGGTTTATTTACAGTTTCGGCTTAAACTCCAAGGGTTTCCAAGGGTTCAAGTCCGATTTTCATGGGATAAACTCGTGTTTCCAGTCAGTTTCAAGGGTCAAACCTAAAGATTTCATGGGTCAAATATCAGCTATTTACACACACGGATCTAACACACATCTCAAACTTGTTTTCGCATCACACAATCAATTAAATCTGCCAAAATATGTACAAAATATACCACTCTCTCGATCAAAACATCACACAAAAACTCAAAAATAATGAACTTTTGAAAAAAACTCAGTGCACACTCCCTGCGGGATTTCATCCCGACATTCGCCCCCGCTAAACCTGCACATCGTCCCGATGGGCCAACCTGCAAGATCCAACAGAAGAGTATCAGGGTTCTTTTAAAATCTCTTTACACTTTTTATCTTTTTCTTTTCAAAACTCAAATCATGATCTCATGTAGTCATGCAATTTTTATAAAGATTAGTATGAGTTTTAGAAAATTAGGTAGATTCAAGCTTCACAATCATCATATTATGTTTCTGCGTCTGCAATCTGACAAGTAATCACATGAATAAATCGTCGGCTTTCTAGATCTTTTGTTTGTTCAACTGGTTCAGCTCCAACTGCTCATTCTAAGTACTAGCATATACATATGTTTCTACTAACTCAGTTTGTAGAATATACCTCGATTCCCACTATTTATTTACTACTTGTCCAGCTCTCCATTAGATCTTTCTTTCTTTTTCTTTTTCTTTTTCATTTTTTTCTCTTCATCTCAGCTCAGCATTTCTTTTTATCTTTTATTTTTCACAAATCGGCCTATGTCAAAATCGGGTGCGACTCATGGACTTGTCCGCTCGGCCAAGTTCATTCCACCTATCTGCCGACCCGACAAAGCGCACGACATACACAATGTCAGCCCTGCATGAAATCGCCGTCAGCTCGTGGCTCTCACCACCCGGTCAGAGTGACTCCACCCGCCTACCGATCCATACAGGCGCATGACAACAGATAGGTCAGGCCTACGACGAAACTAGCTACAGCTCGTGGCCTTGATCGCCCGACCAAGGTGGTTCCATCCGCCTACTAGTCCATCGCAGCGCACTAACAACACACACGCACATATAAGCTGGCATGAGTATGAATGTTTCTTTATAAATCATGATCCATATGGAGGTAAGATCTCGCAAGAAATAAATACTAGGATCCAAAGTTTCCCACTCACTAAGTGTTCAAATCAATCAGCATATACATGCACTCGGTCTAAGCATGTCATCACATTCCCAAGCTTTCACTCCCAAAAGTCTCTAGTCCACTAACTGATCTCACTCATATAATTTCCTAGTCATTCATGCTTCGTGCAAACCCATAATAGATCTTTGTTATCTTCATTCTACATGATTTTCATAAACTCATACATATCTTTATCACACACATCAATGCAATGCATATGCTCTATCAGAAAGAAAACAAATCTCAAATCAGAAACGTTTCACCTGGTCATTTTTCTTCATTTTGATCCAGCTTTTCTTTATCTTCATGGTCTATCATTCTTCATCAGCATCAGCCTCAGTGTCATCAGTTCCCTCCAGAAGTTCTTGCTCAATCTCATAATCCGCTTCATTTCTTTTCTTGAATAATTTTATCCTCTTTCCTGCAATCAAAGATCTCAAAGGAGTATTGTCTAACTCACGAAGTGCATACGTACCATTTTCAAACACAGATGTAACCACATACGGTCCAAACCACCGTTTGGTTAATTTCTTCTTAGCATCGTACTGAGTATCGAATGTATTGTCGTACACCAACACCCAATCATCTACCTCAATCCTACGTGGTCTTAGTCGATGGGTTTTGTCAAAATAGATCTTGTTCTTTAACCTTGACTCCTTTATCTTTTGGAGTGCTTCTTTCAACTTTTCATTTCCTTGTTCTAACTGCTTTATTCTCAATGATAATAACTCTTCTCTCGTCATAACATCATTCCATGGGAGCGTCAACCATGTCACTATCTGAGTCTGGATGGGGAAGATTGGCTTTTGACAGTACATCAATTCAGCAGGCATGAATCCTGTGGACCGAGTGTAAGTCATCCTATCAGCCCATAGCGCGAATGGAAGAAACCTAGGCGACTGCTTGATGTCATCGCTGCAAGCCTTAGAGATCGCCTTCACAATGGAAGGGTGACCTCTCTCGATTTTCCCATTTGCTTCTGGGTTATAGGCAGTGGTGAGAGACAATCGAATTCCATGACGATCAAAGAACTCTTTTGCCTCTCTCGCATCCAACTCTCCCCTGTCCGCAACCACTTTCTCAACGTATCCGAATCTCGAGATCACTTCTTCTAAAAGGAATTTGCATACATTATAAGTAGTCTTCGTACGAAGAGCTCGACCTTCCACATGGTTGGTCAAGTCCTCTCTGGCAAGTACAATGTATCTCATCTTATCTATCCCTTTGGGCATGGTTACAAGGTCGACCACCCACTTGTAATGGATACAAGGAGGGTAAGTCGGATGTAACGGGTCTCTGTGCCTAACTGATGAATGCACCTGGCATGTAGCACAAGTATCTACAAAGCCTCTCACACTCACATAAATCCCTGGCCACCAGTAGGCTTCCCTAATCTTCTCATATGTAGCATAAAATCCTTTGTGAGCTGCCCATAAGGTCATGCATTTCTCTCATCACTTTGCTCTGAAGACTCCTCGAACTCAATACTCTCTGTGGACACTTCACCTTGCCTTTAGCGTGTCGCCAAATAAGCCCATCCTTCAAGAAAAAGTTATAAGACTTTTTCCTGATGGATCTATACTTATTTGTGGACCAACCGGGGGAAGGTTTCAGAGTACTCAGATATCTTCCAATATCTCTCCACTCACCATCATACTCACTCTCACGGAACTGCTCATAAACATACACCAATGGATCATATCTCATCATATGTGTATCTCTCTCTACCTCATCATTGTCATCAGACTCATCATCAAATTTCGCTCTTGAAAGCATATCAGCAACTGTGTTCGACTTCCCAGCTATGTGTACAAATGCAGGATTTATAAACTTTATATAAGAGATCCATCTAAGCATAGCAATATCCGGAGATGAACAATTTGCAATCATGCCAATTAGTGGAAGACAGTCAGTCTCAACTATCACATTCGCCCCAATGAAATACTCCTTATCGCTCTTTAAAGCAGTCACTAATCCCCATAACTCTCTCTTTATTTGAGGATATTTTCTTTGGGTATCATGTAGGATCTTAGCACCAAAGCGCACTGCATATCTCTGCCCCTCATCATCATCTTGCCCTATGACCCAGCCTATGCCAATAGGACTGGTATCAACGGTCAAAATGATAGGTCTCTGACATGAATAGTCAACACGCTTCAGAATCGGAGCTTCAATTAGTAGCTGCTTCAGTTTACGCATAGCTCTCGACTGTTTTTCTGTCCATACAAACTTCTTTCTCTTTCTCAGGAGATCATATAAGGGGTTCGCAACGTGAGCAAAGTGAGGAATCCATATCACATAGAATACACAGGCTCCTAGAAACCTTCTCACCTCACTGACATTACGACACACCTCAGAGATCCTGCTAATGGCCTCAACTTTCTGCGGGTACGGCTTGCGGCCATAATGTCCACACAGATGTCCTACAATGAGGACCTCATCAACGCCAAAAACCGATTTCTCTAAAGAAAGTGTTAGCCCCACATCTTCAAATCTCTCAAAGATCTTCTCACAATCAGCAATATGATCTCTCACAAACTTTCTACATCCTCACATCTTTCACTCTTTCCTCACATCCCTTTATTGGAACATCATCAATGAATGGCATAGTCACAGATGGTATAAAGTCTCGTAAAACCAGATTCATGGCATTCATCATCTGGGCCACAGAATTCGTCGCTCCCTGCGGCAAAGTACACATGCGTACAAGGCCCAGTGGAGTCCTCATGGTCGTAATGTCTCTACTCTCCATAGCCAACTGAAACTGGTCATAACCTGAATACAGATCACCCATAGAGTAGATGGAATGCCCAGCAAACGCTTCAGCAAACTCATCCACTATGGGTCCTGTCCCTACGTTTCTAATTGTGACTTTATTCACAGGTTGCAGATCCTGAATGAAACGAAGCTTCCCATTTTTCTTCGGCACAGTAAACCACCTATTCGAATATGGAGCCGAGGAGGGTTCCAATATCCGCATGGAAATCTTTTCCTTTAGCAACCTCATCAGCTCAGGTAAGTGAGCCTTTGGGACTGGTATAGGCCGGATATTCCATGGTATATGTGGCACTGTAAATATAATCATAGGAGATACTTGTTTCGGGTCTGCGCAACCTATTTCATGTGGAAAAAGTGCAAATGCTTTTTCGTGTTTCTTGATGGCTTCAATAAATTTTTGTTTCTCTTCTTCTCTCAGGAATGGTTTTTCTCCAAACTTGATCTCTTTAATAGTCTCATCAGTGAAATGATGCCCTATGAGCTCTCGTCGTCTCAGCATAGGGTCATCTGAT
Organism: Ceratopteris richardii; assembly: GCA_020310875.1. Lineage (NCBI taxonomy): Eukaryota > Viridiplantae > Streptophyta > Polypodiopsida > Polypodiales > Pteridaceae > Ceratopteris > Ceratopteris richardii. Next base: position 68,400,857 of record CM035411.1, read on the forward strand.
ACTCGCAGATACTTTTCATGACTATCTTCAGGCAATGGCTGAGCTATAGGCTTCACTTTCTTATCCACAGTCTTATACTTCGTATTTACATTTACTTCATACTCTCTCATAAACTCCTTAATCATCTCATACTCTTGGATAGAGCTGAGCATAATCATTTCTGATTTCTGATTTCTCTCAAATGCCTGCTCAAGCTCTTCCAGAGTAGTCAAACTTCTCTCCAACTGGATCACATCTTCAATCTTCTCATCAGGTAACATCATTCCTAAATCCTTATAGTATCTCTCATGAACTTTTCTGAATTTATTTGAAACGTTTTCTTTCTTTAAGCATAGCAACTTGAATGCAGATGAATAAACAGAAAAACTTTCAAATCTTTGTACAGAATCATGCGAGACATCAAACCAACTCCCACTGTTGTCTCGCTCAACAGTGGATCCTAACAGAAATTTTGATCAGCAGAAGCTCCATACTCTCCAACAGGCATACACTCATCATGGTCATGTGAATTAATAGGTTTCTTTCTTATATTCTTTCTATTCCTGGAGTGATTTGGACACACAATCATCACTTGCAAAGAATGTAGACCAGATCTAGAACGGATTCGTGCATAGGCAGATCCATCATCCATGGCCTTAGTCTCCATTCTTACCTCAGCTATAAAGGGCTGCCCAAGGATAGCCTCATATGAACAATGGTCCTGGACAAAGAAGTGAAATTCCTCAGAAATCCCACCTATGGTCACAGGCACAAAGGCGCATGCCCCAAGCAGTGCTCCTGAACCATTATCTGCTGTCCTCATCCTCCATCCATGATCTTTATCAATCGGCCACCTAAACTTATCATAGAGCTTCTTAGAAATCACATTTATCTCTGACCCTGGGTCAATCAAGGCCAGAGCAAAACATGACTCCTCGTTGCTCCCTAACTTTATCTTCATCTCTGGAGTTCCTCTTGCCCAAAATGTCCTGCTAAATTCACTTTCTGTCTTCCTCATTTCATCATCAGGTATGATAGGACCTAGAGAATTTTTATGACACCTGGCAACCTCATCATCATCATCATCAGATGTATCACTCAATGTAACTGCTTCATTTATTACTTGAATATCTTCAGGTGCTTCTTCCATCTCTACATCTTCAGGTAATGGAAACCTCTTTCTCTTGACCAGCTTTATGAAACTGTCCTTGAACTCAGGCTTCGCTATGGAGAAGACCTGCTCCAAGGACATGGTCACTTGGCTCTTCAGTAAAATGTCATTTAATATCTCTCTTGCATCATTTTTCCTTTCCAACTCAGAAATTAATACAGCCTTTGGAGTTCTCTTCTTTTTCTTCTTCTTTTCTTTGTCAGCCTCTTGAATACTTTCTTGAATTTCATCTTTCTTTTGAACCGGTTCAGGTTCTTTCTCTTTCTCTTTAGTCAGTTCTTGAATCTTAGTTGGCCCAGCCGGCCTCTTTCCCTCTCTTATCTCTTTCTTCTTTGCCTCTTCCTTTGAAACAACAGGCTCTTTAAACTGAACTTTCTTCTCTAGCTCTTTAGCTTTTTCTTCGGCCTCTTGACTTTGCTTTCTAGTCACTCTTCTTTCAGGCTCAGTCTCTTCCTGACTCTCATCTCTCTTCCTCTTTTCTTCTACATTTGCTATGTGCGAATAGACCGAGGATTCATCAACAGGAGACTTCCAGGCAGTCTTCTGCATAATGGCATCCCTAGCCCTCACTAAAGCCTCTATGGAATAGTTTCTTTGGGGTCGAGGTCTAGGCACTCTTTCATCTTCCTCCTCTACAGGCTCTAACCGTGCGGCTGATGTACTTGCATTATTGCCAGTTAATTCTTCATAAAACTTCTTCATTCCCCCCTTTCCCCAATTCACAGGTAGAGGAAGGCGGGTCCTGAAGTCACATAGTTTCTTATCGATATCTATCACCAGTTGATGCTCTTTTGCTAGCTTAAGCTCTTCACAGGCATATAAAAAATGCTCTTGTGCATCGCACCATACGCATCTCTTAGCCCCTCCAAACCCACCAGTCGCTCGTCTCTCAAAAGGTCTTGTGTTTCTTTGAAATGTGGTTTGCACTGGTGGTGTAGGTATCTGTTGGGCAACAGGCTGCACTGGAGGTGCAGGCTGTGGAATCACATAGCCTTGCAAATTTGGAATGGGCATAGTACCTCTCTGTAATGTATCTGCATAACTCGTACTCGCCTGAGGAGGAGTGGGGTCCTGATACCCCATAGAATAAACTTTATTATGGATACTGGCCATTTCTTCTGACATAGATGCCTGCATTGTCATAAGATTCTCTATCTGTCGACTGAGAATCTCAAGCTGTAGCTCCATTGGCGTTCGCGAAGTGGACGCAACATTAGCAAAAGCTGACGTTGTAGGCACATTCGGAATTGCCGGAAGTGGAGCTTCCCTAGGCGGTTGTGGTGTTACCACTGCAGGTCTATCGTATAACACCGCCTGGCGTTGCCTCATTTGGGCAACCGCTTCTACCTCTCTCCTCACTACACCCCAATCTTCAATCAATCCAAATCTCTTCCCAGGCTCTTCAATCTTCCTTTCGACCTCAGTCTTGTCTTCAAGACTTAAGATCCTAAGGAAAGATATAACTAGGTCAGGTTTTAAAGCATCTAAATCGGCCTGTGGAAGTTGTTCATATCTTCTCAAGAACTCATTCAAAAGTTGAGTCAGGGATGCAGTGGGCTTTGGAGAGCTTATCCACCGCAAGAACCCTTCTCTGCTGTGTTGGGAAAAGTCTTCTAGATAAAACAGCTTATGCAATTCTTTTCTGAATTCGGCCCAAGGCTTTGCTATATGTGCTGTAATAGGGGCTAAAATGGATCCTGATACTACCCGTGTGAAGTAATGTGTAAACACATCCTCGAGTAGACCATAAATCCGTGCCTGTTCCTCAAAAACATCTAGGTACTCGGTTACATTCAAGCCTGTAAACTTTCCTTTTTCTCTCAATACCGCTTGGACTACGCGGGCCCCTAGTTTCTCTATTACCATTTCCTTGAATATATCCTCCATCTCTCTTCTCTGCTCTGTCGTAGAATGTAGCACAAGGTCAAGTGTAAGTGGTTCAACTATCTCTCTAAGCTCAGAGTAGAGATCAGAGAAGAGGCTTGATGAGTCACGAGCCAAGAGGTAAAGGTCAGTCTAAGCTCTCTGATTTGCCTAGGCCAAAGTCTTGTCGAACTGTCCTCTCTTCGATTCCCAAGATTTCAATGTAATTTCCCCTCTTTCAATGAGAATTTTCTAATGTTTTCTAACGTTTTGTCTAAGCTTAGAAAATCAACAAATCCCTAGTCTTAGCAAGAAAAAAAATGCTCACACGTATGGACTAAACTAATGCAAAGCGTGGATACTCAAACTCAGATAGCAAGACAGTCTTTCTATTCAATGTGTGTGTGAAACAATGCAAAATTCAAATAACTTGACATGGTAGTACCTGAAATCTCTGTCCGATGCCGAGGTTCTTGTCTCTTTCCTCAAGGAGTAGGTGACGCGATGAGGATCACTGGGCAACCACCTCGCTTCACGTCGGGTTCAGGTGTCGGGAAGAAGGAGGTCGTGGCGGGAAGCCGGCGCCTGGGGTTGGATCAGGCCCCGCTCTGGTGCGCCGTTCCCGCTGTCCTACGAGCGGCGTGTGCGCGCTGGGCGCCTCGCCTGTGCTCTCTGGAGCGTGCGCGATCCTCGTACGTGTGGGACCCTCGCCCCTCGGAAGTGTCGAGATATGCGTGCGTACACGACCGTAGGCGTCGAGAAAGAGACAAATCAGATACAACAATGATTCTCGAAATCACTGGGTCGGTGTGTATATAAACTCGATGATACAATAATCTGAATGATACAGTGATGCCCGCTACAGTGCGGGTCCGCGATACAAAAATCCGCTACAGTGCGGAACAGATAAATACAAATAAATGCCGCCGCTACAGTGCGGATCGGCTGGATATGATGTAGGCTTCCCGCTACAGTGCAGGAAGTCACCCTCGATCTCTATCTTCTGGTCTTTGCGATTTAATCTTTTCTTCACTTTTCTTCGGTCCAAGCTTTTCTTCAAATCCTCACTTTGCAGCTCTTTACTTCAAAATCCACAATAATCTCTGATCACGCAATAACCTGGAAAGAAGTTCCACACAGGAGATCCACGGGATGAGGAAGAAACAAATGAGTTTGGACTTATTTATAGGCCCCTCCCTAGGACTTCCTTCTAGAACATTCTAACCTCCTCAATGAACTTTCTATTTTTGGCGTACCTTTAATTTTTCCTTAGACTATGGTTTTGATTTCACACTGGATATTTACAGTTTAATTGGTTTTTAGGGTTTGACCTACAAAAACCGCCATTTCCAAGGGCCCGACCTAGGATTTTTGGTCGGAAAAATGAGGGGTGTACTCACAATTATCTCAAACTCGCCAATTCATGGGTTTATTTACAGTTTCGGCTTAAACTCCAAGGGTTTCCAAGGGTTCAAGTCCGATTTTCATGGGATAAACTCGTGTTTCCAGTCAGTTTCAAGGGTCAAACCTAAAGATTTCATGGGTCAAATATCAGCTATTTACACACACGGATCTAACACACATCTCAAACTTGTTTTCGCATCACACAATCAATTAAATCTGCCAAAATATGTACAAAATATACCACTCTCTCGATCAAAACATCACACAAAAACTCAAAAATAATGAACTTTTGAAAAAAACTCAGTGCACACTCCCTGCGGGATTTCATCCCGACACCGGTATACCATGCTAGAACCAAGCATATTGAAGTCCACTACCATTATGTAAGGGAGAAGCTAATGAGCAAGGATATTCAACTATCCTATGTCTCTATAGATATGCAATGTGCGGACATGTTGACTAAAGCTCTTGATGGTAAAAAATTAAGTAGATTCAAGTTGATGATTGGCTTGCAGGAAATCAAGGACAATTGAAGACTTATTTGGAGGCCAAGCATGTTAGGCTTGAGGGGGAGCTGTTGGTGCATTTTACCCAAGCCTACATGCTTGATATGCTTGATATTATCCTCATTTGTAAGTCACATGAGTAGTCATGTGAACACCTCTTGTAAAATAGTACATTTTATCTCTTGTAAATGGAAAAAGAAAAAAGGAAAAGGATGGCTTACCTCATCCATGATGTAAAAGCAAATTCGTGGCTCTAACTATCTAAAACCACGAAATTTAGAGCTGAGGGAATATCTCCTAACTTTGGGGATCACTTTTAGGTGGAGCCATTCGAATTCGAATTCAAAACTCCCTCCAAGAATAGCTATAAAAGGAGCAAGAAGGAAGAGGCGATTAGCAAGCCTTGTACTTGACCACTTCATGTCATTTTGTAGAGATTGAAGAGCTTACTCCATAGCTCTATCATTCTACTCCCATTGTGCAAAGATTCATTTCCAATGTGGTTGTAATCATATATGAATTTATACATTTATCATCATTCACTTCTCTGTTTTGTTCTCTGTTATACTCACTCAGAGCAGTAACTTCAAAAGGTCATATCTCGCGTTCTACTAAACCTTTTTCAGTGATTTAACGTGCGTTGGATAGCGCGTACTGTCTAGTTTTTTGCATATCAAGTTTGAAGGTCATTGGATTTATAGTTTTGGAGATATTTGCATTTTACTGCTCACTGGTCTATCTCTACAGAGCCCCGAGAATGGTGGGCATGTTCCAGAAATTGATAAATCTTATTCTCAGTGCTCAGTCCATCATTTGAAGTGTTTTAACTTGTATTGGGAAGCTTGCTAAGTCTATTTGCTATGCCCAAAAGGAATGTTTCTAATTCCTATCAGGTTGAGAGCACTGTTCATTTTTTCCAGCAGGTGTATGTCCAAAAATAGCAAGTTTTGGGAGCTAGTTATTTTGCAACTAGTCTGTCTTGACTTAAACTTTTGGGATACATGTTCCAAAGTACTTGGCTGATATTTTGGTGCATTTAGGAAGCTTAAAGGGTCTACTAATCAACTCTAAAGTCTCAGTTGGATGGTGTGAAGCTGGTTGTAGCAGCACCTACTCATCTTTGGATTGCATGTACCATCTCTCTTCACATGTTGCACATACCTTTTGCATCTCTGCAACCTTGAAATTTGGTAGTCCATGGGCAATCTCCTTTGACTTCATCAGTTTCAGCCTTTGCAAGTTTGCATGTCCAATCTGTTTGTGCCAAATCTCTATATCAGCAACGACTCGTGCACCTTTTGCAAACATGGTTGTATTCATTTCAGGAATTTTCATGGCAATCAATCTTCCATTCCATTTGTATTCGTCTACATATAACCCATCAACGTTGAACTTGACTTGTAATCCTTGGTCAACCATTTGTCCAACAGAAACCTAATTCTTTGCTATATTTGGAACATGCAACACATTAGCAAGGTGTTTTACCTTCCCATCCTCATTTGACAGTGCTATATTTCTTAAATGCTCGATAGTGTGATGTGTCATCACCTCTTTCAACATATCCAGGAAGTGGTAATTTTTGCAAAGTACTAAACCATTCTGCATGACTAGTCATGTGATTTGGAGCACCTGAATCAACATACAAGACATTATCATTCGAACTAGTAGACATTGTATTCATCATGTGATCTTGAACCATGAACAACTTCTCAAAATCATCTGCACTTATGGATGCATAGTTGTTTTATTGCCTTTTGGTATTTTGATTCTTCAACCTGCAATCACATTCAAAGTGTCCAGGTTTACCACAATTCCAACATCCTTTATTGTCATTACCTGAATCATTTGTTTGAAAATTTCTGCGACCTCTTTGGCTCCCCTTGCCTCGAAATTGTCCTCTTCCTACTGCATGATTCTGTTGTTGACTTTGGTCTTGGTTATTGTTTCCTCTTCCACTTCAAAAACCTCTACCTCTGCCTCTTCCTCTGCTAGATTAGAATACCTGCTCATAACTAGATTTTCCTTGGGAGTTTAAATACTCTCCAAGATTCTTTTCTTCAATAATCAGCATAGATACCAGATCAGCAAAATGTAAAATATTTTCCCTAGTTTGTTTAGAAGTTTTGAACTGCTTATATGCAACTCCTAAACCACAAAAGTACACTTCCACCTTATCATCATCATCTACATTCACACCAATAGATGCAAGTGACTCACATATGCTTTTTATTTTCATAGTGTAGTCACTTACCGACATGCTCTTTTTCTCCAATGTATGAAACTCGTTCTTGAGTTGAAATTTCTCTACCTTTGTATTGGTCTCGTACAATGTGACCAAACTATTCCAAGCCTCTTTCAGAGTCTTGGCATCATGTACGTGCCCAATCATGCTATCCTATATGCTAACAGATAGGCAATACATTACCTTTAATGCTCCTTGATTCCATTCCTCATATGCTCTTAACTGTTCTGTAGTCTGATTCCTCTCAGGTAACTATGAAGCATTTTCGTTCTCTCCTTCGATGTACTTCATTCTGAATCTCCAAGCATGGAAGTTTTTCTTTTCCAGCTTATCGCTCATAAGCTGATTCATTCCATCATGAAATTATTCATTCTGAATCTCCAAGCATGGAAGTTTTTCTTTTCCAGCTTATCGCTCATAAGGTGATTCATTCCATCGGTGTTTGCCATTTCTACAACAATTCACAACACGGCAAAACACTACAAGCTGCACTTCTGCCTGAACACTGTCTCACTATGATGTGATAATTTGATCTCAAAAAAACACAGTTTTCTTGTATTAAGAGTAGACGGAATCGCTTGAAATTCTGGATTTAGAATATATGAGTCTTGGCAAATACAACGCAAGTTACAAGTTTTGAAATTGACCTTCTTTTCATGTGGGCCCCACATTATGGGCTCGAAATGGAGGTCGAGATGGCTCCGAAACTTCGATTTGACAAAAACAAGTGACCCTAAAGGGATCAATCTCAAAAATATTTTGAGGTCTTCTACCTTCACACCAATTTTGGTAGCAATCTGAGGTCGTTTATGAGTCGCGTGTTCTCCACATCATCTCGTGTACTCTTCATCATCGGCCTTCTCCACGAGCTCTCTACAACCAAAGTGGCTCTGATACCATGTCATGAGGAAGGAGACAAGGAAGAGAGATCACACATACACACTCTCAGAATCAAAGAGAAGCACACACTCAGATTGAGGCAAGGAAGAATAATCTTCTTCTTCTTCTTCTATTATGTAAAAAGGAATGTACAAGAATGACCTAAAAAAACAAGAGTACAACAAGTGCAATATATAAAGACAAGTACATAAGGAAAAACCTAATGTCCACGAATGAATGAGCGAGTAAGAAACAAATGTGCCATTACTCTCACGAGATAAATCTATTACAGCTCAATGAAGTATCCTTGACATATATCGGTGTGACCACTATACATGTCGGACAAACGAAAAACTGATATGTGTCATCTTGGATCATTAGATGTTGAGTTTGATATCTCAACATCATGTTCCTTGGATCGTCAATGGCACATCACCTACCGTGTGCTGAATCCACTCTAAGCTGATGATAGGATGCTGAATGCTCACTAGTACTCCTAATAGATTGTCTCTATGATACTTTTTTTTGTGATTTTTATTGACAAGGTGTCCAAACTATATGGAGCAAATTTCTTGTATACACTTATGCATGGACTTCAGGGTTCCATCCATCACTAGGCCTCCATCACATATACTATACACCTTGGAGTCATCATGTTCATGAGCACCCCAAGGTGTATGTGGTGTACTTAATATGTGGCATACCACATGGCATACCCCCATCTAACATACTCGTTTTAGGAGACGAAGTGGGAGACACAACATCCCTTTCACTACCTCCACAACATCCACCTCTCCGGAGCTACCTATAGATCCACTTCTAAAACCTCCTCCTCTAGAGCGTGGGCTCGATCAATGAGACGGGCTAGCATCTGCATCGCACTCAGGTATCGAGTGCATATGTCAACTACTAGAGCCAGTAGGGGATCACTCAGAAGGTGTTCGTGGTGGAATCATAACGCTAGGAGTACCTTCGGTGGGAGTAGCCACGCTCACAAGAGTGATGTTGGTGGGAATGACGGTGATAGGATTGAGGCCAGAAGGAGTGAGGCCAACAAGAGTGATGTTGGGGGAGTGCTACCACGAGTGATTCAGTAATGTGATGTTGTAGCCATATAAGTGGGAGGTACCAGTTATATAGACTCTAAGAACTGCTCATCTATCATGGAATGTGGAGTGATTGAAGGATTGTCTCCGATCATGCTCTACAACAAGAAATTCAAAAAACTAGTATACGATAATAATGGTAATATAGAAAAATAATAGTGTAACAAAAACGTAGCAAAAAAATAAACACAAACTAGTACGTACAAGTGTTTTCTTTAGAATTCTTCTATTCTAGCATTTGCTTGAAGAACTGATGCACAGATGATATCTATCTCTCCATTCGTGACTTCTAGATCTCTTGGTATGCTAGCTCCTTCTTGATCATTGTTCTCATACAACATATTATCTGTTACTTCATCATGTATCTCGCCTTCTTCAAAGACCTCCTCATCTCGAACAATAATCTCTTCCTCCTGGACTAGCAAATGAATCTCAGAGTCCCTTATAGAGGGAATTTCGTCTACGTCTATGTTCTCACAAATTTGTCTGCTATGTGGGGAGACTTGTAAAACAAATAGCCACTCTAGTTCTTTCCAATCTGGCATAAAGACAACCTACTCGTAGTGTTTGGGAAGTACAAATCTATCTTTCTCATCTGTCCATAGCTTTATGGAGTCTACGTGAAGCAAACCACTCTTATCCCGCCTCATTGTTGTGTGTCTTCTAGAGGTTACAACTTTGAACCATTTCACATCAAAGAAGAAGTTATCAAACCTCCTCAAGGATAGCTTCAAGATATCTTGGATCACTCCACAATAATTGATCTGTCTTTCTTGAGCATTGTCATCTCTTGCACTACCTCTACTTTTTTGGAAAAAGTTTACCATCACCTCACTATCAAAGGTAGACCTATCTAGAATTCTCCAAATCACACCCCATTGTGAGTTCCTCCTCTTCTTCAGAGATATCTTCACCCATTGCCTTTGCTTGTGAAACCGTTGTATCTAGCCATGTACTCATTGGAAAGGTTGAAAGAGGTCGAAGACTTTTTGGAATAGACAAAAAGAAAGTGGAAAGATTCTTTCGAAACTAAGCTCTTTCCTTTGTGTTAGTCTCCTTGGCAAGCTCATACCTTTATAACCACTTCTACGTAGGCTCATAGTTAATGATGCAAAACTTCATTGCCATCTCTGTGAAAGCTACATCTATTTTTCTTTACATCCCTTTACCTGAAGTTTCATCACCTACGAGACAAACATTTTCGTCATTGCTCCATAAGCTAGGCATTTCTAGGTCCGGCATGTATCGAGACTCTATTATAAATACAAGAGACTTGTATACGAGCCATCCCTCTGCAATGATGCCCTCTAGACATGCTCTTTGATGAACAAACTCTTTTAATGTCTTCATGAAGCACTCTATTAAGAACATCCATCAACTAGTAATAGTTCTTGCTATTGCAACTTCATGAATCACATGAACCACTAAATGAATCTCAATTGTGAGAATACTTATGAG